>CM035427.1:110033379-110230879 GCA_020310875.1 Ceratopteris richardii
ATATATATATATATATATATATATATATATATATATATATATATATATATATATATATATATATAGATAGATATATAGATAGATAACTAGATAGATAAACCAATTAATGGATGGATAGATGGGTTGATAAATAGACAAATAGTGGGATTGATAGATGAGTGGATGGAAACATAAATAGATAGATAGATGTAAAGATGGTTAGATAAATAGATTGTAAAATAGATAGATAGATAGAAGTGAATCTATGTGAAAGTACTATGACAATCTTGAAGTGAATCTATTTAACTACTATGAAAGTAAAAATCAAACAATCAAACAATCACAATACTTCATATAGCATGTATGATCACTATCTTTAGATGAATGCATGTAACTATTATGAAAGTAAGAGTCAAAGAATTAGACCATCACAAGAGTTTTTATGCACTCGATATATTATGTATGAGCCCAGGTCAATCTATGTAACTATTGGGAGATTAAGAGTCAGAGAATGAGATAATTACAATATTTCCCATACACTCCCTATACTATTGAGAGACTAGGACTCGAGGTGGCAATTCAAACAATATCATATGTCTAAATTCTATATTTCTATACTATTGTGAGAGTAAGAATCAATGTTACACATCAAACAATCACAATTGTTGATTTTTTTAAGTTTAATTTGCAAAATTATACAAGTAAGAAACACTTGCAAGTCATAAAATATATACTTATTCTTGTCTAACAAAACATAAATAACAATTACAAAAACACAAATCAGACATGTAAGAGACACATATGCAAATCATAACATAAATATGCTACACAACATAAATCATAATGTAAAAAATTGAAAATTATTTACCTGAATGCTAAGCTGAAGTAACACTTTGAAAATATTGATTGCCAAGGGCTCTCTTTTGATAAGAAAGCTCAAAAGAGAGGATATATGCTTTTTTGGCATAAGAAATATTTTAATCACTTCCATGTTCATGTTTCCCTTTTCATCATAGCCTTTACCCTTTCACTCATATTTGCACAAATTGAATTTGATTTTCTAGATGCTTTGTCATGGTTCCTTCAACAATGGACACTCTCGAGCTTCCTCCAACACATATGCTCCCCCTCAATGAGAATGAAGGGTGCCCATTTCACATATTGATAGACTTTCAGCCATAACGAGGATGTTTCCCAAGCATAGAGATACTTTGAAATTTGAATTTAATGGCTAGAACCATGCCTACCTAGAAATGGCATAAATCTAAGCTAGAAAGTAAAGATAATTATTAAAAGGTAGTGTTCATATAGGACCATAGACATCATTGTGAAAAAGTTGCAATTTTCATTCATCTCTTATTATATCAACTTTGGAAATGTTGTATCTTACAAGAAATGTAGCCCTCACATAAATGTTTAGATGGTGCCTCAAGTTTGGGTCAAAGAGGACACCATATCATATTTTTGTAGGTGGAATGCATTGACAAAACTTAGATCAACAAAACATGGATGCCAAAATTTTTCCTTTGAAATGGTTGATAGTTCCATTATTGAAATTGCATAATCATCCACATATTTTCCATATTTTGTGAGCTTATATGACCAATGACACAACATACCAAATGCAATAGTTGTATCGCCATCACAAAGATTGGATCTCTATACCTATCATCAACAAACTTTACCATCAAGCCAATCTTGGCTAATCCTTACATTGATAATAGATTGGTAGTGTTTTTTCCAATCAAAGTTTTCCATCTTGAGTGTGAAGTGAAATAGATTGATGAGCATGGTAAGTTAGTTAGGAACTAGCAACATTAGAAATTAGGTGCACAAAAATTAAATTTTGCATAAATTTTTTCGAGTTCCAATTTGAACATGTTTTTACTTGCGAAGATTGGAGGTCATGACAAATGTTAAGAGGGAATACTTAAAGCTATAAGAAAGGTTAAATTTGAAGAATTCAAGTATGTTGGACAAATAGTTGTGAACGATTGAGATTTATGGAGAGGTTAAGGTCTAAAAATGGGGATTATTTTTTGGACTTAGAAAACTTGGGGGTTGTTGGAGTTTGAGGTTTGTAGAAGCATGTGAACAACGCAAGGAAGAAGAAGAAGGTTGAATCACAATACACAATACTGAATGGATTACCAAATGAATGTACAAAGATAAGTAACATGTTAGGGTTATAGGCTTATATACAAGTTGAGGGGAAAAAACCTCCTAAAGAGGGAAAAAGTACCTCAATAGTCCTAAGTGTGTTCACACACATCACTATCAAAATATATCAACAAGTCCCCCCTCAGAGTGATGTAGTGAACAAGGAGTTAGAATTCATGTATAAGGACATGCTAAGCTATGTGGAAAGAGATCAATCCACAAAAGGAAGTAAGCCCAAAGCTTTGTGGAAAGCTTCAAACTTCTCTTGAGGCAGAGCCTTTGTGAAAAGATGTGCAATGTTATCATGTGGGCACATATGCCAAACTAATCTCTCTAGCAAAGAAGCTCTCCCTGACATAATGATAATGCACCTCCATGTGATTTATGCGAGCATGGAACATAGGGTTCCTTGCAACTACCAATGTGCTTTGATTGTCAATGAAGATGGTGGTGGTAGAAGACTGACCAACACCCGAATCGGCCAAAAGGTGTCTGAGCCACACACACTCAACACTTGCTATGAAAGCTACACTATAATCACCCTCACAACTAGAAGTGGCCATAGTACACTGCTTCTTGGTCAGCCAAGATATGCATGAGCTACCAAGCATGAAGCAAAAATTGCTAGTGAACACATGAGTGTCATAGCAACCAACCCGATCAAAGTGAGAAAAAACATGCCCCTTGGGATAAAACAATCTGAGTAGTCAGGTACCACTCAAGTAGCGAAAGATGCACTTAACCACCTACCAATGCTTGACATGTGGGCAATGTATAAACTTTCTCATCTATGAGAAAAAATATTGAATATCATGTTGATTTATGCATAACTAAATCAAGCATTCAACAACCTATTTCCATAGGAGTGGCAATTGTTGGAGTTTGAGGTTTGCGAAAGCATGTGAACAACACAAGCAAGAAGAATCTTGGAGCACAACACACAATATTGAATGTACTACCAAGTGAATGTACAAAGATCAGTAACCCATCAAGGTTATATGCGTATATACAAGCTTGGGGAAAAGAACCTCCTAAAGAGGGAAAAACGTGCCTCGGTGGTCCTAAGTGTGTTCATGCACATCACTACCAAGATATATCAACAAATCCTCTCGAGGAGTGATGCAATGAATAAGGACCTATCATTCATGTATAAGGAATTGCCAATCTATGTGGAATTGATCCACAAAAGGAAGTAAGCCCAAAGCTTTGTGAAAAGGTATGCAACGTTCTCTTGTGTGGGCACATATACCAAACTAATCTCTCCAACAGAGAACCTCTCCCAGACATAATGATAGTGCACATCAATGTGCTTAGTGTGAGCATGGAACACATGGTTCCTTGCAACTATCGATGCACTCTCAATGTTAGTGAAGATGGTGGTGGTAGAAGACTAACCAACACCCTAATCAACCAAAAGGCATCCAAGCCACACACTCAACAATCATTGTAAAACATGCCCTATACTTAGCCTCACAACTAGAAGTGGCCACACTAGGTTGCGTCTTGCTCAACCGAGATATGCATGAGCTACCAAGCATGAAGCAAAAACCACTAGTGGACACATGAGTGTCATAACAACTAGCCCAATCAAAGTCAAAAAAAGCATGTAAATCTGGCAATAGTGATCCCCCCTTGGGATAAAGTAGTCCAAGAAGTCGGGTACCACTCAAGTAGAGAAAGATGCACTTAAACACCTCCCAATGCTTGACACCTGGACAATACATAAACCTACTCATCTAAGAGACAACAAACTGAGTATCTCATCGAGTAATGCATAAGTAAATCAAGAATCCAACAGCCTGCTAGTAGAAAACAACATCAAATGCATCTCCAACATGATGAAGACTCAACCATAAACTTGTTTCCATATGAGTGGCAATAGGTTTGTAGTCTTCAATGTTGAAAGTTTTGTATTTCAAGCTCAAGAGTGTGGGAACATGCCCCAAATTGGACCTTCCACATAATCCACTATCAAACGAGACTGATTTCCATGAGTTAGAGGCATCAAAGCATGCCTATAATGGAAAGAAGTTGATTAGAGAAGATTTAGATCACCTCTTGATGTGATTGGACCTCACTTTTGACATGTATATGCTTTTGATTGGTCAAAGAGGTTGGTATATGACCTTTAAAGCCTCTAATGAGTTGTATTATGACTTAGTGTCATGAAAAAATACATGCCCAATCTGCCCCCTTGCTTAATCACACCCCGTACTAGCTATTCTCTGCATATTTTGTAGAAATTTCACTTTTACACACTATATCTATCTAGATGATTTTGGCAGACCCCCCGGTCTTGTAACTATTGTTTCTCCCCATCTTGAATCCATTTGCAATGATTTTTCTCTCATTAGAAAGCTTATAAATTCTACTTTTAGTGGTATAAGTCTTAGGTTTAGTACCTACACACGTGTAGAGACACATCCAGAATAGTGTCTGTGTAGTTAGCTAATACTCTGTGAAGAGATCAAGTTATCCATTTTGTTGCAGCTGGTTGAGGCATCATCCAATATCCAAATGGAGTGATTTTACTCTCATTTGAAAGCCCTCTAAGTCTAATTTAAGCTTGCAATGGTTCATTTTCATATTTAGAGAAACTTAGAAAATACAGAGCCTATATCAGAAAAATTTCAGGATCCTTGGAGGATTCATTTTCTTTTGTTGTGCACATATGAGTGTTTATTCTCAAACAGCGGTATCAGATCTATAAGTGGAGTATCAAAGAGGGAAGAAGGAGCTAATGAAGTGAAGTGAAGACCTCATCAAAGTTTGAAGGAAGAAAGCAAAGAACGGGCACATCAACAACAAGGGGAAGCAAACAAGCCATCAAATCAAAGACAAAACTTCTTCAAGAGGAGTAACTCTGTTTTTTGAGGTAAAATCCATCTTTTCCAACTTCATTGCATCAAGGGGGAGGTTCAAAAGAGTTAGAAGCCACCATGCATGATCTTAATGCTCATATTGAGAAGCTCGAAAAGGGAAACTACTGACCATGGAGATTTAGAATAAGCAATTTTTTGATGGGGAAAGGTTTGTGGGGACTTGTGAGTGGTGGAGACCCAAAACCCTATATAGATGAGTAAATCCAACCAATGACCAGAGAAGAGTAGTAAGAGAGTGGGATGAAAGGGACAAAAGCATCATTTTTATTTTATCTCAGCATATTAGCAACTCCATGATATGACATATTCAAGATTTGGATACATCAAAGAAGGTGTGGGAGTGCTTGGAGACATTGTACTCAACCTCCGAAAAAGCTAGAAAAGTTCATCTCAAGAATAAGTTTAATAATCTTAGGAAAGGCCCCTCTCAAGGTGCTAATGATTACATATAAAAGGTTAAAGAGCTTGCAGATGCACTAGGATCAATCGGTTGTGCTCTAGATGATGATGATCTTGTTGCCCACACCCTAAATGGACTTAGGGATGATTAAAAATGGAGGGCATTCACAACTTCGGTGTATGTAAGGGACTCTCTTTCTGATTTTGATCAACTAATCACTCTCATGGTGACAGAGGAGATGAACCTTGGTGGTCATAATGCCAAGGATAGCCAAAAGCAATTATTGTATGTAGGTAGAAGACAAGGAAGACACAACCGAGGTGCTACAAGAGGAAGAGGAAGATATCAAAGCAACCAAGGAGGTCAAGGAAAACAACAAAATGCAGGTCAAAGAGGTGGAAGAGCAACAAATAGAGGAAGAGGTGGAAGATTTGGTGGAAGAGGACAACCCACTTTAAATGGATGCTTTTTATGCGATAAGCCTGGTCATTTTGCAAATGAATGTTATCATAGAGCTCAAGGAAAAGGGAATAAAAGCAACAACAACAACAACAATTATTGAGGGCAATGTAATTATGCAAACACATCATCTAGCCAAGGGAATGATTATTTACTTGCCATGAGGTATGGTGAAGATACAACTGAAGCTACTCAAGATGTATGGTATGTAGACAATGGATGTAGCAATCATATGTCATGTCGTAAGCATTTTTTTAGTAATTTGTAGGTCCCAAAGCATCAAGGACATGTGGAAAAAGGCGATAACTCAAAGCATACCATTGGACATGTGGGAGATATCAGTTTGGAAGGAAATGAAAGGGCAAAGTTCTTATTAAAGGTATTACATGTCCCTACTATTACAAAAAACTTGATTTTGGTAGGCCAAATGGTAGAAAAAGGCTATCAAGTTAGGTTCAGATGTTTTGTTGTGGATCCAAGGGCATGTTTCAAGCTCATAGCAAAAGGAAAAAAGCAAGGGAGAATGTTCACAATGGACATAAATCAGCCACACCATTCAATGTATGTCACATATGGAGACAACAAGATAGCAGATTTGGATCTATAGCATAAATGAATAGGTTACATCAACCTAAAAATGAATAGGTCCTCCTTTTCATTTCCTTTTCAAGGAAATGAAAAGGAGGAGCTTGATAAGAGGCCTACCAAATTTTACATCTAAAATGTTGCATGAAATTTGTGTAGCTTGTCAACAATGAAAATAATCAAGGCTTCCTTTCAAGAAGAGTACCTATGTGAGTGCGAATGTTTTGGACCTCATTCACATGGATGTTTGGGGTCCAACAAGAGAAGCATCTCTTGCTAGAAATAGGTATTTTGTAACCTTGATTAATGACTTTTCAAGAAAAGTATGGTTGTATTGCATTAGAAACAAATCAGATGTGTTCCACTACTTCAAGAAATTCAAAGTAGAGGTGGAGAAGGAGTCTCGCAAGTTTATCAAAACTTTGAGATTCGATGGAGGGGAGAGTACTTCTCCAAAGAATTTTCTAAAATTTTACACGTCAATGGCATCAAAAGACAATTTTCATGTAGGTATACCCCTCAACAAAATGGGGTAGCAGAGAGAAAGAATAGACACATAGCAGAGGTAGCAAGGTGTATGCTCAACGAAATGAATATGCCACATTGTTATTGGGGAGAGGCTACATATACAACCACATACATCATGAATAGATGTCCTACATCATCTAAACCTTGAGGAAGCATGGAGTTGAAGAAAACCTTGTGTTTCACATCTTAGAATCTTTGGTTGTATATGCTATGTGCATGTACCTCAAGAGTTTAGGTCAAAGTTAGATGCCAAATATGAAAGGTGTATCTTTTTGGGACATTCTATGGAACAAAAGGGGTATAAATGCTATAATCCCATCACCAAGGAGTTGAAGGTAAGTAGGGATGTTGTATTTGATGAGTTGAAGCCTTGGTATGCATGCAGGAGTCCATTGTAGGGTGAAGAGATAGGTGAGACAAATAAGAAGAATGATGATAGAGTTCAAGAAAGCATGGATTTAAGTGGTCTAAGCAACTCATACAACACAAGGAAACCCTCACCATGGAGTGGAAGGCTTAGGGAAGGATAGAATAGCTCTGAAGAAAGAAAAGTCAAAGGCAAAGAGAAGATTAGAATCAAAGAAGGAAGCTATGTGGACGAGAGCATGTTGGAAGATGAAGAGATAGAAGAAATTCAAACCCAAGGAGTCACAAAACAAATGAAGAGGATGGCAACCACACCTAAAGGAAGTGAAAGAAGGTCTTTAAGAGTAAGATATCCAATTCAAAGGTTAACATATGATAATTTCATTGCAAAGCATTATGCATACATGACTCAGGTAATCAAGGACAAAGAACCGATTAGTTATGAAGAAGGTAGGGATTGCAAAAAGGAAGAGCTCAAGGCGCTTGATGAGAACCATACATGAAGATTGGTACTAGCTCAAGAAGGCATGAAGGTGATAGGTAATGAGTGGGTTTACAAAATTAAAAGAAATTCAGATGGTTTCATTGCTAGGTACAAAGAAAGGTTGGTGGCGAAAAGCTTCTCCCAAAGCTATGGGATAGATTACAATGAAACTTTCACCCCCTAGCCAAGATGCCAACAATTAGGAATTTGATAGCAGTGGCCACATCAAGGAAATGGAGCTTATATCAGTTGGATGTGAAGAATTCCTTCCTCAATGGAGAGCTTGAAGAAGTAGTCTACATGAGACAACCTCAAGGATTTGCTAGTATGAGGTACCCAAATCATGTTTGCAAGCTAAGGAAAGCATTATATGGACTAAATCAAGCCCTAAGGGCCTTGAATCTGAAGTTATTGGATTACCTATCAAGTTGTGGATACAAAGAAAGTGTTGCAAATCCATCACTTTACATGAAGAAGCAAGGAGATAAGATGGTATACATATGCATCCATGTGGACGATTTGATCATCCCAGGAAGTGATATTGCAGGTATTAAAAATATCAAATCAAAGCTAGGAAATGAGTTTAAGATATCTGGTCTTGGAACACTAAAGTACTTCTTGGGAATAGAGGTAATCTATGCACACAATGGCATCTTCTTGATTCAAAGAAAATACTTGTTGGATTTGCTATATAGGTTTGGTATGAGTAGTTGTAAGCCACTTTCTCAGCCCATGGAGCCTAATAGAAAGTTGGTTGCAGGTCAAGGAGAGGCTATACAAGATATTGCACTATATAGAAGTATAACTGGTTCATTAATTTATGCTACATTCACTAGACCTGATCTTGCATATGTAGTAGGTGTTCTCTCTCATTTTTTGCATGCACCCACTCATGATCATGTTATGACAGCAAGAAAAGTGCTTAGATACATCAAGCACACCATCAACCAAGGTCTATTTTAATCATATGATGTTGATCTAAGTGTCAAAGCATATAGTGATGATGATTACACAGGTAGCAAGGATGATCAAAGGAGTACATTGGGTTATGTTTTCATGATAGGTACAAAAGTGATCTCTTGGAGCTCTAAGAAGTAACCCATTGTTACTCTTTCATGCACTGAGGCTGAGTATAGAGGTTTAGGATTGGCTATATGTGAGCTATTATGGCTTAAGAAGCTACTTAAGGACTTGGAAGTGGAAGTGGAGGAGTTTCCTCTTTATGGAGACAACATTTCAAGCATCTACCTAGCTAACAATCCCATGTTTCATGCAAGGAGCAAGCACCTAGAGGTTCATTACCACTTCATTAGAGAAAAGGTGATGGTGAAGGAGCTATATATAAGTTATGTGAACACTAAAGTGCAGGTTGTAGACATGAAGACAAAGTTTCTTGAAGGTACAAAGATTGGAGGATTCAAAGAAGTAATCAACATAAGAGACATAGGATGAAGCATCGAAGGAAAAAGACTTAGGATTGAGAGGGAGTGTTGAAAGTGTTGTATTCAAGCTCAAGAGTGTAGGAACATGTCCCAAATTTAACCTTCCACATCATCCCCTATCAAAGGAGGCCGATTTCCATGAGTTGGAGGCAACAAAGCATGCCTATAATGGAAAGAAGTTGATAAGAAAAGATTTAGCTCACCTCTTGATGTGATTAGACCTCACTTTTGACATGTATATGTTTTTTATTGGTTAAAGAGGTTGGTATGTGACCTTTAAAGCCTCTAATGAGTTGTATTATGACTTAGAGTCGTGGAAATATGTGTCCAAGTCGCCCCTTGCTTAAGCACACCCCCTACTAGCTATTCTCTGCATATTTTGCAGAAATTTCACTTTTGCACACTCTATCTATCTAGATGATTTTGGTAGATCCCCCGGCCTTGTAATTGTTGTTTCTCTTTCATCTCAAATTCATTTGCAATTATTTTTGTCTTTTTGGAAAGTTTATAAGTTCTATTTTTAGGGGTATGAGTCTCAATTTCAATGCTTGCACATGTGCAGAGAAATGTCCAGAATAGTGTCTGTGTAGTTAGCTAATACTCTGTGAAGAGATCAAGTTATCTGTTTTGTTGTAGCTAATTGAGGCATAATCTAGTATCCAAATTGAGTTTTCTCAAAACCACAAGAAATCAAGTAGGCATGTATCTTTTCATACCAAGCAAGTGGTGCTTGCTTCAAACCATATCATGCCTTTTTCAACCTGCAAACTTTGTTTTTATGCCCTTTTTGCACAAGACCACAGGGCTGAAAAACATACACTTCTTCATGTAAATCACCATTCATAAATGCAATTTTAATGTCCAGCTGATGTGGATTCTTACAAAGATGAGCTACAAGTGCACAAATACTATTCCATCAGGCGTATGCTTCAGTTTGTATACCCACTTAGTGACAATAGCCTCCTCGCCAAGAGGAAAATCACATAAAGACCAAGTACCATTCTTCATAATAGCATCATATTCTAATTGCATAGTAGCCATCCAATTTTTTGAGTTTTGTGCTTCATCAAATGAAACAGGATCATTCTCATCATATATACTAGAGGCAGCCTCTGCATAGCAATTTGATGCAAAAGAAACACTATGAGAACATGAATGAGTACAATATAACAAAGCTGCATCTAATTTACTATCTCGCAAGTCTATAATAGCCATTTAGACATAATTTTTGCCTCCTCTATATCAACCCTCTCATCAAGAGTGCATCATGTAAATCTACGTCATAAATGGAATGATCTCCATCATCACAAGAAACCTGTAAAGGCTGAGAAATTTCCTCATTTGAACCAGCATGGCTATCTACCTATAAAAAGAGGAAGAAAAGTGTCATGCACGTCTTTGGAGCTAATTGATGTTGCTGATATATTTTGATACTGATGTGTGTTTACATAATAGTACCCTCAAGGGCACTTTTTTCCCTATTTAGGAGGTTTATTTCCCTCGACTTGTATATACACCTATAACCCTAATGGGTCGATCTTTGTACATTCTCTTAGTAATACATACAGTATTGTGTGTAGTGCTCCAAGCTTCTTCTTCTTCTTCTTCCTTGTTCTATTCACATGCTTTCATAAACCTCTAACTCCAACAATTGGTATCAAAGTAGGTCACCGCTTCATCTATGGTGTCGTTGAAACCCCTCCTATCACATTCTCAGAATCACACAAAAATTGGTGAGCATACTCAGCGTGATCTAAGCTTGTTTCCACCTTGGAATGCACTATCACAGCACTTGTGTAGGCGATTTCATCCTTTTGTGTCAAACATATATACAGGTTTTGGTTCCCCAATACAAGCCCCTCAAAGTCCGCTACAGATCTAATAGAGCTCAACAGGGTAGTTTTGTTCAACTTTTGAGATATAGTTATTTTTTGCATCAGTTTATTTTAATCAGTGCCCATGGCTAAAAGCAATGATGTATTCTGTATGTTGGTTGTTGAGGATAGATTGGATGGTACTAATTACCCATTATGGGCATATATGATGCATCATGTATTGGTTGCAAAAGGACTATGGAATATTGTGTAGGGTGTTGAAAACATCCTACTACACCTGCAAATATAGTTATCAAATGTGATGTAGATGGTGCTGAAGATGAGGATCTTCAAATTCTTGTTCGTGCTACAGTTGCTACTGCACCTACTATAGAGCAACTTCATTGGGATGGTAGAGATGCTCAGGCACATGCATTGATAGCTTTGTCTATCAAACATGCCATTATTCCTCACATTCACTCTCGCAAAACAACAAAGGATGCTTGGTGTTGGGAATTGAACTCACAACCTCCCGGTTAGGAGTGTGATGGGCTAACCACTTGCCCCAAAAGCCATGGTTGAGGATTACTTCCTAATCCTCTCTCTTAAGGCTTGGTTCAACCATCTCCTACTAGGATTATGTGACATTCCTTCCCCCTTAGACTAAGCATTGTCCTCAATGCTCACTTGTGGACCCTTCTAACTCTTGGACCCACTTTCCATGCATGAGTGCTTCCACCAACCTCAAACTCCAGCACATGGACCAAATTTGGACCTATCCCACCCTCTGTGGGTGCCCAAATGCCCATGCACCTTCATCCAAGGCGAGTTTCACACTCACCACGGATAAGCGCTTTTTCCAAGTGCCCACGAATGAGGCGCGAACCTCTGTCTCGCCCAATTTCCCAACTAGGCTCTGATACCAATGTTGGGAATTGAACTCACAACCTCCCGGTTAGGAGTGCGATGGGCTAACCACTTGCCCCAAAAGCCATGGTTGAGGATTACTTCCTAATCCTCTCTCTTAAGGCGTGGTTCAAACATCTCCTACTAGGATTATGTGACACTTGGGATAGAGTTACCACTTTATACCAGGCAAGAAATGAGGTTCATGTTGCTTATCTCCAAAAACAATTAGAGATTGAGAACATGAATGAAAGAGATTCCACGGACAATTTTTTTATAATGATCAAAGATTTAAAGGAGAAATTGATTTCTACTAATGAAGTATTAGCTGATAGTTTACTTATGTAGACTATTCTCAATGGTCTTCCAGATTCATATCAGAGTTTTTCTTCTAATCTTTAGTTGATGATGAAAGGCAATCCAAATCCCTTAGCATTCGAGGAGGTAGTCTTTGTTTTGTTGCAGGAAGATCAGTGTATGCAGAACATGTCTATCATGTGTAATGTGGATCAAGCTTTCTTAGCTAGTCATAAAGGCAAGGGAAAATGGAGCTTGTCTACTAGCACGTAGAAATCTACTAATGTTGCACAGTCAAAGAAGGAAGACAAAGATGAGAAGAAATGAAAAAAGTAGAAATTCTTTTGCAAGTACTATAAAGAAAATGATTGTCATAAAGAGTTGTCCAAAACTGGCTGCAAAAGAGGCAAAGAAGAAAGAGACTTGAATGGCGGTTATAGAGGCCTCTACACCTAAAACAGAGTCAGCTAATCTCATGCAGAATGAATAATGGGTGTCTACTATTGTTTGTAGTTTTGAACCATCTTCCCATGAACAGTGTATGTTTGTAGTAGACTAAGATGTTTGGTACTTTGATGGTGGGGCAACCAAACATATTACCTCACATAGTTTCTTTACTTCACTTGAGCCTACCCCTACAGAAAATACTATCACATGCACCAACAAATCCTCTTATCCTATCATGGGAGTTGGTAAGATCATTCTTACTATTATTGATGGTAGTTCTTTTACATTGTCAAATGCCTTATTTGTGCCAAGGATCAAGAAAAATTTGTTATCAGTTTTAGCATTAACCAAGATCGGCTTGGTTGTGAAATTAGTTGATGATAGATGTACAGTTCATGATCTTTCAAATAGTGATGTCATTATTGCTTCTGATATTTTATGTTTTGGTCTATATAGGCTCATAGATTATGCAAAATATGTGAATGTTTTAGCATGTGCAGTTCAAGATTCTCAGGCCATGTTAGATGCAAAGCTTTGGCATGCACGCTTTGGTCATCTGAATTTTGCTAGTTTGCTACACCTGTAGAAATCTAAAATGGTTTCCTCTCTATCCAAACTCAAGGCACCTTGTAAACATGTATGTGAAGGCTATATTTTGGGTAAAATTCAGCATTCCTCCTTCCCAAAAGATTGTTTTGTTCGAGCTACTCAAAAATTGCAGCTTGTTCACAATGATGTTAGTGGTCCTATGCAGACACCTTCTTTTAGGAACTACATTTACTTAGTGACTTTCGGTGATGATTTTTCTATCCATGCATGCATGTATCCACTAAAAGAAAAGTCAGAAGTGTTTATGTGCTTCAAACAATTTTTGGTTTTGACTGAAAATTTGCCAACATGCAAAATGGGCACCCTCTATTCTGATCAAGGGGGGGAATACATGTCTTTTGATTTTAATGCATTTCTACTTGAATGTGGGATAAAAAATTAGGGTACATTGTTGTATACACTCAATAGAATATCATTGCTAAAAGGAAGAATAGATCACTCATGAATATGGTGAGGTGTATAGTCGAAAGGTAGGATTTACCACATAGCTTTTGGCTTGAGGTTGTTATGTCTGTAGCATATGTACTTAATAGGTGTCTCACCAAAGCACTACAGACTCTGCAAGATAGCAAATTAGATGAACCTTTGTCATATCATACTCATTCAGGCTCTCATAGTGCTTCTTTTGCATGAGATTGTTATGCTATGGCTACCTCTAGTCTTTGTGATGAGAATGTATGTTTCATTTGATGAAGCAAAAAAATAAAAAAATTGGATGGTTGCCATGCAATCAAAATATGATTCTATTATGAAGAATGGTACTTTTTCTTTATGTGATTTGCCTCTAGGAAAAAAGGGCATTGGCACTAAGTGAGTATACAAGTTGAAGTGTAAGCCTGATAGAACAGTTGATAGGTATAAAGCTACGCTTGTTGCAAAAGGTTATGCTCAGTGAAGAGACATTGAATTTGATGAAACCTTTGCTCCCACATGCCAAATGAGTATTGTTCATAGCATATGTGCAATTGGAGCTCATCATGGTTGGAATATACATCAGTTGGACATTAAAATAGCATTTATAAATAGTGACTTGCATGATGAAGTGTGTGTGTTTCAGTTGCATTGTTTTGTGTAGAAAGGGGATGAAAACAAAGTGTGTAGGTTGAAGAATGTATTATATGGTTTGAAACAAGCACCACGTGCTTGGTATGAAAGGATACATGCCTACTTGATTGCACATGGTTTTGAGAACAGTCCAACTAAGATCACCTTATATGTTAAGCATGCAAATGATGTGATTCTGATCATTGTTGTCTATGTTGATGACATGCTGCTCACTAGTCCTAATGAGAAGCATATTTTTTATTTTAAGGCTGATTTTCATGCCTCATTTGAGATGTCAGATTTGGGGAATTTGCATCATTATTTTGGCATTCAATTTATGCAAGTTGATAATGCAATAGCTTTGTGTCAAACAAAATATTTTGACACATTATTGTAGTGGTTTTGCTTTGAAGCCTCCAAACCTATAGCCACTCCTATGGAAACATGTGTATGGTTGAGTCTTCATGATGTTGGAGATGCATTTGATGCTCTTTATTAGCAGGTTGTTTGGATGCTTGATTTACTTATGCATAACTTGGCCTAATATTCAGTTTGCGTCTCACATATGAGTAGGTTTATGCATTTCATAAGTGTCAAGCATTGGCAGGCGATTAAGCACATCTTTCGCTACTTGAGTGGTACCAGTTACTTGCATTGTTTTATCCCAAGGGGGAAGAAACTTATGGTGGCCACTTCTAGTTGTGAGGTTGAGTATAGGGCAGTTTTCATAGTGACTCTTGAGTGTGTATGGTGCAAACACCTTATGGCTGATTTGGATGTTGGTGAGTCTTCTGCCACCACCATCTTCACTAATAGTTAGAGCACATTGACAGTTGTGAGAAACCATGTGTTCCATGGTTGCAATAAGCTCATAAAGATGCACTATCATTATGTCAGGGAGAGGTTCTCTACTGGAGAGATTGGTTTGGCATATGTATCCACACAAGAGAATGTTGCAAACCTTTTCACAAAGGCTCTACCTAAGGAGAATTTTGAAGCTTATCGCAAAGCTTTGGGCTTACTTCCTTTTGTGGATTGATTCCACATAGCTTGGCACTTCCTTATACATGAGTGGAGGCTCCTTGTTTAGAGCATCACTCCAAGGGGGGATTTGTTGATCTATTTCGGTAGTGATGTGTGTGAACACACTAGGACTATCGTGGCACTTTTTTCCCTCTTTAGGAAATTTTTTCCCTCAGCTTGTATATATGCCCATAACCCTAATGGGCCACTTATCTTTGTACATTCTCTTGCTTATACATTTGATATTGTGTGTGGTGCTCCAAACTTCTTCTTCTTCTTTGTGCTCTTCACATGCTTTCGTAGACCTCAAACTCCAACAGATGTCTCCTTGCTACATGAAAGTAATGGCTTAATTACATCTTCCACGAAAACAACATCATGGCTTACCAAAATGTATTTAGTATCTAGATGATACAGACAATAGCCTTTGCTTTTAGAATTGTACCCAATGAAAATACATTTTGCTCCTTTATCATCTAATTTTCTATATAGTTGTTCTAGCACTGATGCATATGCTAGACAACCAAAGACACGCAGATGAGCAAAAAATGTCTTACAAACATGGCAAGCCTCATATGGAGTGATAGACTACAATGCTTTGGTGGGACACCTTTTAAGTACATATGGTGCACACATAATAGCCTCAAGCTAGAAGCAATGTGGTAAAGCCTAATTTTTTACCATACACCTCACCATCTCCATGAGTGACCAATTCTTCCTTTAAGCAACTCAATTCTATTGAGGTACATATGGCACTATACGTGAGTAGATGGATAGGTAGGTTCCAGAGATGAGCTGGTGTTGCACAAAACCTACTCTACACCTGCCAAGTTAACTCTAGGGATGTTTAATAGAATCCTTTAGCTTCACACTAATTCATTTGGAGCCACTAAGTGCTTTGGAGTATCATTCTCAAAATTTTGCATCAAAACAGATACCTTGCATTTACTAGAAATGTAAAGAAACCTTCTATTTTGGGAATAAAAGTGCTCAATATTTTGATTAGAGCTCACAACCTAGTATGAATTGACCAGAGAGCTTTTGCACACATCTAGCTAAAGTGTGTAGCTAACGAAAGCAAGTTATTTCATCAATTTAGCTACACCATACACTGAGAAATGAATCTAACAAGTCAAGCGGGTCATCCTAACTTTTCAGGACCTAGAAGGTACGCAGACATAGTCACCTTCTATGCTTCATATCTCAAGATCCTCTAAATAAAACTTGATGAAAATTGATACACAAGTAGAAGACACTTCATTGTAACTACCCCAGTCGAAGTACAACAATTGAGCAAGTAGACTAAGAGAAATTGATTTTACAAAATCATTGTATTGATGAAGAGGCAGGAGAGAACAATAGAGAGAGATGTACATGAATAAATGTATCAAAATGTATATGCTAATGAACATATGATATAAGGGAAGTGTAATGGACTACACATAGGTATTGCAAGCTCAATGGATGCTCACTGAAGTAGCTCAATACCTCTCAAAGTAGCTCTCTCTTTTCATGACTAAAAATGTGTGTATTTATACACATTCTCATTTTGAATTTGAGTTTTCCCTCACCTAAAAGTGATCCTACACATTAGGGGGTGATTTGAATTGATTCATTCTACCCTATGAGTCATGGTTTGAGCTCCCTAACTTCACGAGATTCCTTATTCTCTTTTCTTTTACATTTATCCAAGGTAATTATGCTTAAACTGACTAGCATAGATTCACATATAGTTCTTTCTTGTGAAGAGATAAAATGATCTGTACTCCTAAATAATTAGCAAAGCACTTAGGCTTGCTAATTGCACCAACAGCTCCCCCTCATGACTAAGATGTTTGACTCTTTAGTCCTTCATGATTTCTTGTAGTGCAATCATTGATTTGAACCTATTTGTTTTGCTTCCATCCAGTGCCTTTTTCATCATATCTGCACATTGTTGTTGTGTAGATACATATGAGAGTTGTATCTCCTTAATCATGATCTTTTTCCTAAAATAATGGTAGTGGAATTCTATATGTTTAGTCCTATCATGATATATAGGGTTAGCAGCAAGATGTAATGAACTAATGTTTTCTCCAAATATATGTGGAGTAGAAGTATTCAACCCTAAATCTGAACATAGGGTCTTAATCCACATAGCTTCTTGTGTGGCATTTGCAAGTCCTCTGTATTTAGCTTGTGTTGATGAAAGAACAACTATAGGTTGCTTCTTAGAAGACCATGATATCAATTTGGTACCTACAAAAGTAAGATAGTCTAACATGCTTCTCCTATCATCTTTTGAACCGACCCAATCTGCTGCAAAAAAGATCTTAACATCTATATTAGATGTATATGGATAGTATAATCCTTCATTGATTGTACCCTTTGAATACTTTAGGATTCTCTTGGTTGCTTCCATGTGAGGCTTCCTTGCAGTGTGCATGAAGTGACTCAGTACACTAACTCCATATTAGATATCTACTCTAGTTAGAGTAGCATAATTCAAGCTTCCAACTAAGCTTTGATAAGCTAGTAACATCTTCAATTAACTCACCTTCATGAGCACTTAGCTTCAGATTTACCTCCATGGGTTGAAGGTCTTTCATGTGCAAAACAAGAGGAGTAAGGAGGAGATGGAGGGAGAGAGAGGACGGGAGATATGCGCATATATGCATGGGAGCCTCAAAACCCACATAATGATCTCTCTTGAGGCAATGCTCTATAAATTATGTATATATGAATATGGGGTAAGGTCACATGATCCTTACATCCCCAACAATCTCCCTCTTAAGGGTCAATGTGACCATAAGTGGTAAAACATACAAAGAACGATATAGGACTATACAATAATGTACGAGAAGAGTCTAGATCTCAACCCATATAGATCAGCCTACACCAATTCCCTCGAACAAGGTGTATCCATGAACCTCAAACTGCTCTAAACTCATATCGATGAGAGTCGAGCTCATATCTGGTTGATGCAAGAACTGATGAAGTTCCTGCAAAGCTCCCACTCCCTCTATGTTTGTGTCAATCATCGAACGACTGACAACTCCAGGTGCAAATGCTCCAATAGCAAGTGCAATGTTTGGTCTTGAGCATAATAACTCATACATCAGACTCTCGAATGCTGATGAAACCTGTGCTATCCTAGCTAATTGAGCATGCCAGCCATGCCTATATCCATGGCATCCAAAGCACCATCATCAAGACTCAAAAAAGGTGTATCCATGCACCTCAAACTGCTCTAAACTCATATCAATGAGAGCCGAGCTCATATCTGGTTGATGGAACAACTGATGAAGTTCATGCAAAGCTCCCACTCCCTCTATGCTTGTGGCAATCATCGAACAACTGACAACTCCAGGTGCAAATGCTCCAATAGTAACTGCAATGTTTGTTCTTGAGCATAATAACTCATACATCAGACTCTCGAATGCTGATGAAACCTGTGCTATCCTAGCTAATTGAGCATGCCAACCATGCCTATATCCATGGCATCCAAAGCACCATCATAAGGACCAACATGTCCTGACATATTTGTGTCAACATATAGCATGAGCAAATGCATTAGCCACTTTTCATGTTACACCACATCTTGAGTGGTTCTATCAATTCTCAGGTGAGAGTGATGGATGTGTGCACATGCATGATGGTATGACATTTGACATTGAGGGTGCAGGAGATGTATGCCTTATGCTACCTAGTGGAGCATAACTTACACTCTGACATGTAGGATATGTGCCTTCATTCCCTATGAGCTTGATTTCAGTTAACCAGCTACAGGAGAGCAGATGTTATGCATTCCTTGATGCGCATAATTTTTAGTTGTAGTTGGGACATGTGAAGAGATGGATAGGTATGTGCTTGAAGATGAAGAGGTGTTGCAAAATCCTTGATCTACACCAGCCAAATGAACTCTGAGAGTATGTGGTGGGCCCTTTTAGCTTGCCAATGGATATATTAGACACCTTATGTACCTTGGAAGGTCACTCTCAAAAAGATAGATCAAAACAGATAAGTTGGAGTTAGCTCAGAGGTGAAAAAATTCCTATTTTGGTTCATACCCTTGTCTAGTGTTTTGCATAATTCTCCGAGCATAGCAGCAATTAGCTTAATTCCTTTTGGGGAAGTCTAGCTAACTTAAAGATCTAACTTTCAAGAGTAATCTCATAAAAAATAATGAACATAACTCCAAAGTTAAGAATCCAATGATTATGAAACTTTTTATGCTTATACTAGACAATATACTTAATCCAACAAGCTTTAAATCATTGCATTTGGGTACGTGACAGAGAAGTGAAAATGAACAGACAGGGTTGACTTCAACTGCCATAACTGAAGATTGAAACACCCAAATGAAATGAAAATTTGTGAGCATATAGTACATTTATAGAGCTAACTTTACCAAGTTAAATCATTGAAAATTATGCACCAAGCTCAAAGAAATGATCTCTGCAATCTGACTAAGAAAACTAAGAGATATGGGAGTGAGTAGTACACTTCACAAGAACATGGAAATATGAACTCAAATGATCATGAAAATGAAAGTATATTGATTTTACAACACAATGGACTTACTGATACATATGTGTGCCTTAGAATCACACCTTGATATGGCATAAAGCTTGGCTCTTGGAGGTCTTCTCTGAGGTCTCTCTATTCACGACTAAAGCTGCCATCTATTTATAGTTGAGCTTGGGAGGCTAACTTCCCTCAATCACTCTCCAATCAATTAGTGATTGATTTGATTCTCTATCTACCACAAATCACGAATTCATGGCTCCTCTTTCCTTTTTTGATCAAGTGGACTCAACCACTTAAGATTCTTTCAATTTTACATTAAGTAAAGTCTTCAAAATTTACAAGAGGTAGTTCACAAGTGAACTTTACATTGTCTTCATTTTAAGGCTTCTTCTTTGAATTTGTGGGACTCAAGACAATACTTAGACTTGCTCCAACAGCTCCTCCTCAAGCCAAGCATGCTTGAGGTGTTCAATCTTCCAAGATCACTTGCAAACCTATCATAGCCTTGAATTTGCAAAGGTTTGTACCATCCAATGCTTTGGTTAGAATATCTACACATTGTTGATGAGTGGACACATATGATATTTGAATCTCTTTGCTCACAATCTTCTCTCTTACATAGTGATAATGAGCTTCAATATGTTTAGTCCTTGCATGAAAAATTGGATTAGCAGCTAAGTGAATAGAACTCATATTGTCACAAAAAATAGTTGGAGTTCCAAACTCCAATCCAAGATCTTTGAATAATGTCTTCATCCACATAGCTTCTTGTGTAGCTATGGCAAGACCTCTGTATTCAGCTTCAGTAGAAGAGAGAGCAACTGTGGGTTGCTTCTTGGATGACCATGAAATAAGCTTTGAACCTGCAAAGGTAAGATAACCTGAAGTACTCCTTCTATCTTCCTTGGAGCCAGCCTAATCTGCATCAAAAAATAGCTTCAACCCTAAATCAGATACATAAGGATAATAAAGTCCTTCATTTATGGTTCTTTTGAGATATTTGAGTATCCTCTTAGCAGCATCCATGTGTGGTTTCCTTGGTGTGTCACACTATAGCATATATCTACCCTTTTCAATGTGGCATAGTTGAGACTACCCAGTAGACTTTGATATGATGTGATGTCCTCTATGAGTTCACCTTCATGTGAGCTCAATTTGTGATTGACCTCCATTGGAGTACCTGCAATCTTACAATCTTGCATCTTGGATTTTGCCAACATGTCCTTAATGTACTTTCTTTGAGTGAGAAACAAACCATGATCTTTGTAGACAACTTCCAAACCTAGGAAGTAGGTAAGTGAACCCAAATCACTTATCTTGAACTCTTCTCTCATTTGATCTTTGATCTTCTTCATACCATCTGCATCATTTCCTATCAATATAATATCATCTACCTATACACATAGGTAGATGATCTCAGAATTACTCTTTTTAATAAAGAGTGAAGGATCTGCCTTGCGTGGTTGAGAGCCTTTATCCTACAAGAATGAAACAAGCCTGAAATTCCAAGCTCTTGGAGCTTGCTTGAGAACATACAATGCTTTGTTAAGTTTACACACATAATCAAGATAAACTTGATTCTCAAAACCAGGTGGTTGTGCCATATATACCTCTTTTGTTATCCAACCATTCGAGAATGCATTCTTTACATCTAGTTGAAGTATCCTCCAATTCGTGGAAGAAGCAATACTAAGTAACACTCTGATTGTAGGCATCTTAGCTACAGGAGAAAAAGTATCTTCATAATCAACTCCTTGAGTTTGTGCAAAGCCGTTTGCTACAAGTCTTGCCTTATACGTGTTTATGGAACCATCAGAATTCTTCTTGAGCTTGTAGACCCATCTTGAGCCTATTACCTTCATAGATGAACTCTTGGGCACCAAATCCCAAGTGTTGTTTTCCTCAAGTGCTTCAATTTCTTCCTTCATTGCATGCTTCCATTCTGTTTTTACTTTGGCCTCTTCAAATGGTGATGGCTCCTCTTGGTTTATGTCCTGTCCTATGTAGATAGAATGTTTAGTTACTAATGAGGTGTCAAACCCATACCTTTCTGGTTTTTTCTTTTCCCTCATAGATCTTCTTAGGCCATGATGTGATGATTCTGCATCATGTCCAAGTTCCTGCAATTTTTCTTTACCTTTAGACTTCCATGCTTTGATCTTTTCCATCTGAGATTCTTCATCATCCTCTGAAGTATCTTGTTCTTCAATCTTTGGTTGATGCTCTCTGCCAAGCTTTGGGAAATCTTCTTCAAGGTCATATGGCAATTTGACCTTCCTGCATGAATCTTCATACCATGAATTGTTCTCATCAAAAAATACATCTCTGCTTACCAAGAATATTTTGTTGGTAGGGTTGTATAATCTGTAACCCTTTTGATTGTTGTCATACCCAATAAATACACACCTTTCTGCCTTTGGATCCATCTTGCCTCTAACCTGTGAAGGAACATGAGCAAAAGCAATACATCCAAAAATTTTACAATGATCTAAGCTAGGTCTTCTTCCATTCCAAGCCTCATATGGAGTCATCCCATCAAGGGATTTTGAAGGCAACCTTTTAATCAAGTAAGTGGTTGTAGATACAGCCTCCGACCATAGATAATTAGGCAAATGCTTTTCATTTAACATGGACCTTGCAGCTTCAACAATTTTCCTATTCCTCCTTTCTGCTACTCCATTTTGCTCAGGAGTGTACCTTGTAGTTACCTCTCTTTTGATTCCTCTTTCTTGAAGAAAAGAATCAAACTCATGGGAGAAGTATTCTCCCCCTCCATCTGACCTTAGCCTTTTTAGTGATCTACCTGTTTGATTCTCCACAAGAGCCAAATATCTTTTGAAACATGAAAAAAATTCATCTTTGTGTTTCATAAAAAATAGGATAGTCCATTTGTTGCAATCATCAATAAAGGAGACATAATACCTTGATCCAGATATTGAAGCTTCCTTGCTAGGTCTCCATACATCTGTATGAATCAAATCCAAGAGATCTCCATGCATATAACATTTCTTCATGAATGGTAACCTGTGAGACTTTCAAAATTGACATGCACTATTCTTATAAATCATATGTTGTTTTGACAAGTTAGGGAGTCCAAGTACACTTTGGTCCCTGTAAATTTGCTTTAATGACCTTTCACCAATATGTGCTAACCTTTTGTGCCATACTTCCAATTATGTGAGTGTCTGACTACCATAATTAAAGAGAGCAATGTTTCTAGTGTCTTGTAATTCAAATGTGAACAATCTACCTATCTTTTCACCTTTTGCAATTCTTATGAATCCTTGACTTGGATCTTCAACAAATGCTCTTGCTTTTGTGAACCTGACTTGTAGCCCTTTCTACTATCTGCCCAACACTTATGAAATTCTTTGTAATGGTAGGGACATAGAGTACCTTACTGAGTAGGTTGATGTTTCCATCAGGTGCTTTGACATTTACTATTTGCTCCACAAGGTGTCTTGTAACATCTCCTATTTGTACCTCATGCTTATTCCTTAGATCTTCTAAATCTGATAGGAGTGCCACATGATTTGAACAACCTGAATCTATGTAGAAAACATGCTCATCACATTTACCTTGTGACATAACCATGTTCATGATCAATAATGAATCCTCTTTGTTTGAGTCTTCTATGTAGTTATTGAAGTCTCTCCTTCCTTTGTAGCCTCCTTGATAGTTTGAATGATTGTAGTTGTTGTAGTTTCCATGATAATTGTTGAACCTTCCTCTTGAGTAGTCATAACTTCCTCTATTGTATCCTCTTCCTCTTTGATTCCTGGAATTCCTAAAGCAATTTTCAGTTGTATGATTATGTAGTCCACAAATAAAACATGGGTTGGAGTCTTGGGATCTCCCCCTGCTTTGTCTACCTCCTCTTCCTCTACCTCTGCCATGTCTTCCTCTACCTGCATAGTTAACTTGATATGTACCTGCTTCATCATCCACTTTCTTTGCCTTTCCTTTGTTATCTTTTGGCTTGCTTTTATCAGTGTATAAAGCTGAAGATCGATTACCTTTAGAGCTTTCTCCATTTTTTATAAGCTTTGCCTCTTGAGTGAGTAATTGTCCAATGAGTGTACTGAAATCACGTACATGCATGCCCATGTACAAATCCATAGCTCTAGTGAATGCTTCCCACTTCATTAGGGAAAAAAGTGAACCCTGCATGGGCCTTTTGGCTTAAGGAGTGATTAGTGATGGACCAATGAGAAGAGGGTGGTGGGCAGAGTACCTTAATCACATAGGCTAGGCATAGGCTTCCCTTGGTTTGGGCCAATCAAAACCACACAAACATCCTAAAATTTGTGGTTTTGTTCTTTAGGTGGTTTTTGAAATACATGGGATTCAAAGTCAACCCTTGGATGCCTTCAAGATTCAATGGCCATGATTAGTTCTAAAGAAATGGGCCACTTTAAATTATAGCCCTTAGATGTTGCTTACATCTAATGGATGTGGTTGCTCCCAAAAGAAAAAAAGGTGCCTTCATTTTGGGCCATTAGATCTTGAAACAAATCAATGGATGATATTTGATCTTTATATGGATCACTTCCTCCTCAATCCATACCATCCATTCTCCACAAGATCGAATGGACGAAAAGCTATGCGCATCTCGAACGCCCTTCTCTCTCATACCCACAAATTTTTGAATTTTTGTCCTTTAGTGATAGAGTCTGCACCTATTTTGTCTTCTAGTGACAGTGGGTTGGGTTTCAATCTCAACCATCCATTGGAAATGTGATTGCATGGTGAAGATTAGGTGAAACTTGCGAAATTTTACTTTCTCTCTTCGCGTGGCTGCAGCTATTTTGTCGTTTATTGCGAGAGACTATGTGCTCGTGTTGTCTTCTAGTTCCCATTCTTTTCAATTTAATCATGACCATACAATCCAAAAATCCAATGGTTAGAAATGCACACGATTACTCTCTTTGAGCATATGTCTTTTTTATTATTTATTTCATCTGACAATACCACTAGTGGTATTTCCCAACCTCTTAACACACTTGATTAGCCATTTTAATCCCTAAAATTTAGGAATCCTTACAAGGCCCATGCAGGGTTCCCTTTTTTGCCTAATGTGTCATCTGCTTTCAATCCATTGATGACTTGCCTTACAATTTGCTCTTCATCTATTACCTCTCCAATGCTTCCCAACTGATCTACTATGTCCTTGAGCTTTGTGACAAAATCAGTCACATTTTGTTTGGGAGCCTTCTTGAGAGTTGTGAAATCCAGCCATAGTTGATGCTTCCTAGCTTTAGTACTTGAAGAGAAGAAAGCTTCAGGTGCATCCCACATTTCCTGAGATGTCTTACAACTTCTAATGTGAGGAAACAAAAAATCTGAGATAGAGTTGAGGAGATAAGACCTTGCAAGTGCATCCTTGGAGCACCATGTGCTCAATCTTTCTTGCTCTTCTTGTGTTGGTTGACTTTTGTTCTTGAAACTTGGCATAACTTCATCTCAAGCCACATAACCATATAAACTTCTACCTTGGAGATAAGCTTCCATTCTTAATGACCAAGCTGAGTAGTAACCTTTGTCCAATTTGTCAATTGATGATGGAAATCCATCTGCCATCCTTGCTCCGATACCACTGTGAAGAGATGGATAGGTATGTGCTTGAAGATGAAGAGGTGTTGCAAAACCCTTGATCTACACCAGCCAAATGAACTCCAAGAGTATGTGGTGGGCGTTTTTATCTTGCCAATGGATGTATTAGACACCTTATGTACCTTGGAAGATCACTCTAAAAAAGATAGATAAAAAAAGATAAGTTGGAGTTAGCTCAAAGGTGAAAAACTTGCTATTTTGGTTCATACACCTGTCCAATGTTTTGGATAATTCTCTGAGCACAGCAGCAATTAGCTTCATCCCTTTTGAGGAAGTCTAGTTAACTTAAAGAGCTAACTTATAAGAGTAATCTCATAAAAAATAATGAACCACACACTGAGAATGATGTTTAATAAGTGATGATGTCATCGCGATTTTCACGGGCTGCTACAGTAATGAGACCAGTGAGCAGAAAAATGAACATAACTCCAAAGTTAAGCATCCAATGATTATGAAAATGTGTATGCATATACTAGACAATATGTTGAATCCAATAAGCTTTAAGTCCTTGAATTTGGGTAAGTACACACTGAGAAACAGCTCTGACAAGATGAGTAAAAAAAGTTGGGTACCTGACAAAGAAGTGAAAATGAACAGATAGGGTTGACTTCAATTGAAGTTTGAAACACCCAAATGAAATGAAAATTGGTGAGCATATATTAGACTTATAACTTTACCAAGTTAAACCACTGAAAATGATGCACCAAGCTCAGAGAAACCATCTCTGCAATCTGACTAAGAAAACTGAGAGATATGGCAGTGAGTAGTACACTTCACAAGAACATGGAAATATGAACTCAAATGATCATGAAAATGAAAGTATATTGATTTTACAACACAATGGACTTACTGATACATATGTGTGCCTTAGAATCACACCTTGATATGGCATAAATCTCATATCTTCGAGGTCTTCTCTGAGGTCTCTCTAACCATGACTAAAGCTACCATCTATTTATAGTTGAGCTTGGGAGGCTAACTTCCCTCAATCACTCTCCAATCAATTAGTGATTGATTTGATTCTCTATCTACCACAAATCACAAATTCGTGGCTCATCTTTCCCTTTTTGATCAAGTGGACTCAACCACTTAAGATTCTTTCACTTTTACATTAAGTAAAGTCTTCAAAAGTTACAAGAGGTAGTTCACAAGTGAACTTTACATTGTCTTCATTTTAAGGCTTCTTCTTTGAATTTGTGGGACTCAAGCCAATAGTTAGGCTTGTCATAGACTTGCTCCAACAGGACAGCTTATGCTTGTCAGAGGTGCCAGGGTTGGGCACAGGTATCCATTGTAGGTACTCCATGTGAGAGACAATCTCGTCTTAGTGGGATTTCAGCATTATGTGCAATGTGAGACTCGTCATGTCTCATTTTTTCTACCTACACATAGGTCTATTGAAATTCATGATGCATATGTATGGAAGGATTTAGATTCTCAAATGGATGCACATGTAGAGCATGTTTTGGATGCTCATGATGCTTATGTAGAGCATGCTTTCATTGATCATATGGATGCTCATTTGGAGCATAATTTGGATGATCATTCGGATACTTTAGAACATGATGCAGATGCTCACATCAAGCATTGTGATGATACTCAGTTAGAGTTTGGCCATCAGTTTGATCGCGGTGTTGATGTTGTGCAGTTAGCTCAGGTGGAGCATGATGATACACTTGGTGTGGTAGAGCAGAATAGCTCTTATTATACACAATGTATGCCAGAGCATACTAGCTCTCGAGATGCATAGCTAGACACATCCTTGGTTGAGAGAATGACTGATTTGGATTTTGAAGAGTCAAAAATTATGCAGTCATAATGCACTACTTGCCTCCTCATACATTAAAACCTCATATATAGAATCCACAAGTTGTAAGCAGATGGTGGAGTTGGCCAATGCATCCATGTCCATCTATATATGGTCGGGCATGTCACGAGGCCTCTGTGCATCTCTATGCACATACATGTGTAAGTCTACATGAACCAATGTATGCCACATCTGATCTTTCAATCTCAGAAAGTCAGTGCCATCAAATCAAGAAAACACCATTCTGGCAATCCAAGAGACTATAAATAAAACAAGAGACTAGAAACAATACTCTATCCTCAATAGGATCACACCTGCATATCCATATGCATAACTCACATCACATATGTCTCACTGGAGAAGAAAATCCATGTGAACCACCTATCATATAACCATGCATCTAGCAAACACATAAAACCATGAGCATAAGCCTGCTCACCAAGTCTCCAAAGTTACCAAGTAGATGTGAAAGAATCCTGGAAAAAATTCAACAGAATATCCCCTGTAAACTGAGCAACCAAACAGGATAACTAGTAGCAAAAGAACAATGAGTAACCTATCACCAGCTATCACTGATACAACCAAAAGATAATGGAAAATACATATGCCAAACAATTGATGCTATACACATCAATACAATAGTGATACACCACTTAAGAATGAATCCTACAAGATGGTCCAACCTATCACAAACAAGTTGTGACCAAGTCCAAATGAATGAAGATAAGCAATGATCCAAAGTTGTCCCACATGCATAAAGGATCTACTAGAGTACTCCTCTAGCATAAAAGCCAACAAAATTTTCACAGCATCTCCTTTGTAAAATGGACTCTAAACCAAATAAATCATGTGGGAATCACCATCAACGTATGCCAAGAGTCATATTGACAAATGGTATATCAAATCAATGGACATATGCTAAGATAATAGCCAATCAAGGTGACAACTGGATGTGCAATTGAGGTTCCAATCTAGATCATGTACCTACATAAAAACAAAAATACAAGTACCAACAAAGATCCAAAATCAACTCTCATAAAATCTGGATACGTACTCTAGTGATAAGATCATGCTCTACTCTCATATGGAGGAGCTAGCACACTATCTGCCTTGTTTACCATAAAACCTTTGTCATGCAAGTAAGTAACAATTCTATGATTCCAAGCTCTAGGAGCTTACTTCAAGCCATACAAGGCTTTCCTTAACCTGCATACATATTCTAGATATGATTGGTCTTTAAATCTAGGAGGTTGAGCCATGTATACCTGCTCTGAAATTCAACCATTTAAAAAAGCATTTTTAACATCCATTTGATATATCTTCCAATCCTTGGAAGATGCAACACTCATGAGTACTCTAATTGTGGGCATTTTTACCACATGTGAGAATGACTCGTCAGTCAATGCCTTGGGTTTGTGCAAACCCCTTGGCTACAAGCCTTGCTTTTTACCTATTATTTGATCCATCATAATTCTTCTTTACCTTGTAAATCCATCTTGAGCCAATGACCTTCATAGATGGTTTCTTGGGAACCAAGTCCCAAGTGTGATTTTCTTGTAGAGCTTCTATCTCTTCTTCCATAGCATCTCTCCATTCTAGCTTATTCTTGGTTTCTTCATATGTAGATGGTTCTTCTGAGTTTTTATCTTTTGCTATCTAAATCAAATGCTTAGTGACCAAAGAAGTGTCATAACTATACCTTTTTGGCTTCCCTTTCTCTCTAGTAGACCGTCTTATAGTTTGTTGAGATGATTCTGCCATATCTCTCATCTCCTACAGTTTAGCTTTGCCTTTAGAGTTCCAAGAGTTAATTTCCCTTCTTGCAGTCTTCTAGTCATCTTCAAAATCACTTGACGCTTCAAGTGTCAGCTCATTCTTCTTTGAAAATGTTGGAAAGTCTTCCTCTAGGTCATAAGGTAATTTGATTTTCCTACAATCATCTTCAAACCAAGATTTGTTTTCATTAAACACAACATCTCTACTTATAATAAAACCTTTATTGCTTGGATTATATAGCTGATAACCTTTTTTATTAAGGTCATAGACAATGAATATGCATTTCTCTACCTTTGGATCTAGTTTTCCTATGATTTGTGAAGGTATGTGTGCATATGCTATGCACCCAAAGATCTTGCAATGATCAAGACTAGGTCTTCTTCCATTCCATGCTTCATAAGGTTTAATCCCATCCAATTCTTTTGATGGGAGTCTATTGATCAAATAGGTAGCTATGGATACAGAATTTGCCCATAGGTAATTGGGTAGCTTCTTCTCATTTAGCATTGATCTTGCAGCCTCCACTATGGTTCTATTTCTTCTCTCT
This sequence comes from Ceratopteris richardii, assembly GCA_020310875.1. Lineage (NCBI taxonomy): Eukaryota > Viridiplantae > Streptophyta > Polypodiopsida > Polypodiales > Pteridaceae > Ceratopteris > Ceratopteris richardii. Next base: position 110,063,057 of record CM035427.1, read on the forward strand.
GCCACTCCATTTTGCTCTAGAGTATACCTGGTTGTAGTCTCTCTTTTGATTCCTCTCTCTTGCACATAAGAATCAAAGTCATGAGATAAATATTCTCCCCCTCCATCTGACCTTATCCTCTTCAAGTTCTTACCTGTTTGATTTTCTACAAGTGCTAGATATTTCTTGGAACAAGAGAGCACTTCATCTTTATGCTTCATAAAATATAGTATTTTCCATCTGCCACAATCATCAATGAATGACACATAATACCTAGATCCAGAGATTGATGGCTCCTTGCTTGGCCCCCATACATTTATATGGACTAGCTCCAATAAGTCTCCATGAATGTATCCCTTCTTTGTGAATGGTTGTCTGTGAGACTTTCCAAATTGAAAAGAACTATATTTGTATATCATGTGTTGTTTGGATATGTTTGGTAGACCAAGCATTCTTTGTGAACCTGACCTACAATCCTTTCTAAACAATGTGACCTATGCTTATGCGATTGTTGGTGATAGTTGGCACATATAATACTTTTCTCAATAGGTTCATATTACCATATGAATTTTTCACATTGCCTATCTTCTCCATTGGATGCCTTGTGTCATCTCTCGTTTGGACTTCATGTCTATTTCTTGGATGCCTCTATCTTGGAGATATGAAGGTTGATGCCTCTATCTTGGAGATATGCATCAAACTCATGGGATAAGTATTCTCCCCCTCCATCTAACCTTAGCCTTTTCAAGGTTTTCCCTGTTTAGTTTTCAACAAGAGCAAAATATTTTTTGAAACAATTGAAAACTTCATCCTTATGCTTCATGAAATATAGAATGGTCCATCTGCTACAATCATCAATTGAATGATACATAATACTTGGATCCTAAAATTGAAGGGTCTTTGCTACATCCCCAAACATCTATGTGGACTAGCTCCAATAGGTCACCATGAATGTAACCTTTCTTCATAAAGGGTTCTCTATGAGACTTCTCAAATTGGCATGCACTGCACTTATATATCATGTGATGCTTGGATATGTTTGGCAAACCAAGCACACTTTGATCCATGCATATTTGCTTCAAACTCCTTTCACTTCCAAAAATTTGATATTTTGGAATTTGGTTCTGCTCAGTAAATCACTTAGGGCTAACTCACTGATTGTAATTGACCCAAGAGCTTTTAGAAATAGCTAATTGGAGTCCTAAGCTTGCTATAGGAAGTTATCTCACTATTTTAGGATGAGTATATGATGAGAAATCATATTAAGAAGTTAGGGTGTAGTCCCAACTTTTTAGGAAGATGACAGTGAGCAAACATAGGTGACTTGCAGACAACTTATCTCATGATGTACTAAATCAATTGATATGAAAATTGATAGCTGCAAACTAGATATCCCAAGTTGAATCACATCAATTGAATAAGTATTCACAGAGAATTCCTCAAAACAAATTCACTGGAATGAACACTTAGCAGTAGACAATAGTAGATACAAAATGGTCTCCAAAAACTGAATCAAATGTATAATATTATGAATGTATGATACAAAGGAGATGATGTAGGATTACTCATACATTTGTGGGATTTGTAGGAATTGAGCTCACAACCTCTTGGTTAGGAATGTGATGGGCTAACCACTTGCCCCAAAAGCCATGGTTGAGGATTACTTTCTAATCCTCCCTCTTAGGGTGTAGTTCAACCATCTCCTACCTATCAAGGGTGTGGTTCAACCCTTTCCAACCTATCACTTTATTGCATTCTTTTCCCCTTGGTTGATCATTGTTCTCAATGATCTACTCATTATCCCTCTAGCCTCGGTGATCCATTCTTGAACTCCCTTGGTTCCCTTGAATTGATGTCCTCAAGCTTACACACTCTCTTGAACCATCTTGTTCTCAACCTTGGTCTCTTGAACCCTTGCTCTCAACCTTGGTCTCTAGAACCTTGCCTTTTTGCTTCTTGGCCACTTGCCTACGTACTTGCCTCGTTCGCAACCCTGATCTCTTGAGCCCCTTCTTCTCAACCTCAGTATCTTGAACCTAGTTCTCACCCATGCTAATATCTTGGATCTTTAATATAGTGCTTTCATTGGAAAGTTCGTTGCGATAGGTTTCCAACAATATATTATACGTCTAAATCTGACTTATGGATTGGGAGATACACTCTCATCTTTGTTGAGCTCAACTTTCAAAGCGACACGCGCGGCTTCTTTGCCCAAGCCTACTTCCTAGGCTCTGATACCAAGTGTGAGGCTCTCCTCAAAAGAAGACATGTGAATGATGTGTTGCTCCTCTCCTCCATCCATTTATATTCTCTTGTATCTAAAATAGCAATGATCTGGAATGATCTAGTGTCGCCATGTGGCCAACATGCAACACTCATCCCCACTAACCATCAAATACCTTAGGATATACCCCCGAGCTTAGGACCTTGGCTAACTAGCCCTCGTCCCACACACACATGGAATGGTCTCTGTAGACCAATGTCTGACAGGATTAGTGTACCCACAAGCTTGAAGCTCAATGTGTCCTTCTTCATGCTCAGCTACCCATGACTAAAAGTCTGAATCTTTTATAGATGTGTCGTTAATTTGAATTTTGAATCTTCCACCTAAAAGGTCATCCTACCTTTTAGTATTCTAATTGATTTGATTCTAACTACTTGGTTGTTATGAAGTGAAACTCGTAAAGGCACATGATTCTCTCAAACCTGTAGGCTTGTGGTTAGTGCAATAAAACCCAATGGGTACTTCGGAACATCAACAAGAACGAGATGATGCAAAACAGATAACTTGCACCTTGACTAGCTCACAAAAACCTTCAAAAAACGGATGGAAATTGTGACTTCAAACATTGAGAGCAGCCATCACAATAAATTGGAAAAATTCCTCTTAAAAGGAGTTTCATACATAGGGTTGACTTGATAAAATGCATAAAATCCCTAATTTTTAACAACTATAGAAGGAGCAATCACCTTAACACTGAACTGGTGTCATCCCAATTTTTTAGGGATGTGTAGAGAATTACCCTGATACTATAAAACTTGAATTGCTCTAAAAGTAATGAACAAAATTACTTGAAAATTTGTACACATAGATCAATAATTTATATCTTTCCAATGAATGCTTAAACACTGGATTTGAACCTCTGTAAAGAGAGCAGCAATCTCTGCAATGCAAATAGTGAAGTGCTTCGTTGGTTCCAACTGACTTAACCAATTCTCTGAAACCTTGAATGTAAGCTTCTTCAAATCCTCCTGTGGCAAGTTCCTGTTCTAAAATTGCTTGACTTTCTTCTTTGAAGAGTTGTCTGTGTGCCCAAACTACCTACATAATGCGGTATAATTTCTTGATTGCCAAAGTGTAGGCAGCATCTTCAAAGGTGTCGTCTTCATGCATACTCGTGTCGCCTTGTGTCTCAGTTTGCTATTCTTGTGCATCATGATGCACATGTTCTTGAGAGTCATGGTTGTCCTGACTAGCTTCATCATCACCATCTTCATTGTCAGTTTCAGTCTCGATCCGACTTGCAAGATCTATGGTTCAGGGCCCAATACATGCTAAACACGAACCAAATATGCTTGTGAGGAATGGTGAAACGATTCTGAGCTAGGAATGCAAAATGTTGCATACATATATGTAATGGCTTAGACACTTCAAGTGTAATGGCCGAAATTTCTTCCCATTTCACAACGTCACCATGCTTCATCAGCTCTAGAATAAGCTTGTTGAGGGAGAGTCTACCAAAAAGAAGAAAAGAAGAAGACCAAGAAAGAAGCTTCACTAAAAGATTATATCTTCAGACATAATCTTTCAGTGAAGCTTCTTTCTTGGTCTTCTTCTTTTCGTCTTTTTGCTAGACTCTCCAAAAACGTGTGTACCTAAGTATCAACTTAGGGACTTGTGGAGAAAGAGACTATACCTCAATCCCCCTCAAGTGCATATAGTGGGGATTCACGCTTTACTTGTCAATCCGAGGAGCATCAAAACCTAGCCGAGTGTATGAAGACATGCATTCAAATGATGATCAATGCAAAGGAGCTTCCCAAAGAGTGTACATAAGTCTAAGCCTATTCCAAACAAGTTGCACGGATCTGTTGAAATGTCACGATACTTAGAGCAACAACCAACAGTAAATCGAGCTTTTCTCTCAGCTCCGTACTCTAAATATAGCGAGTAGCGGGTTCATTTCAAATCTGTCGAGAAGATGCATCCAACGGTCATCGTTTCACTCATTTTTGACACTTCTGCTTCAAGTTATGAGCAAAATACTGAGTCGTGGGAATAACCTTCCTACATATCAGCACTTCCTACACTTCACACACACCTTAACAACATCAAACAAGCACTTTCATGAATAGACAACACTTCCAAACACTCTTTTCAAGCATCACACATGCACACAAGCTCACAAAGAAGATGATACAGAGAGGAGAAAACACAAATTCGAAATTCTGTGCTCTTAATTCTCACAATGGCAAAAAGTCTTTACAAAGAGTCACAAATTGACTTATATACATGTGCCCTAAAAATGGTCTTTTCACACAAGAGACCGGCACTTTATTCACTAAAAGGTTAATTTCCTACTAATTTACATGGGTACGCTACTAATCTCCATGGCTATGCATCTAGAGGACTCCTCTAGTGCATTTACATCAGAAAATATGTTACAAAATGGCTATGATACAAAAATAAAGTGTCCGAATCGGAAAAATTTTGGGGCCCGTCTTTTTCTCTGCCTTGTGTTCTTCTTAGCTCTGCAACACTCTCCCCCTCTTTGTCTCTGTTGTCCCTTGACAGGCTTTACTTCTTGTCTCTGGTGTTGTGCCTGTAGTCGACCACTGGCCTCCTCTATGGAAGTTGTAATGATGTCGTTTTACTAGTGGGCAAGGAACTGATCATAACTCGGGACCTGTTGTATTGGTCGTGGCCTTTTCTTTTCTTTTTTCTGTATGCAACCCGTGGAGATGGACTACCTGAGATTTGGGTCTAGCTCACCAATAACCTCTTCAAATCTAGGTTGCTGTGTTAAGTCGAGCTGCCATGCACGCCACCAGTGGAAGGTATGAAGGTGTGGCTCTTCAGCCTTCGATCTAGACCTTCTGAAGATCAAGAGGTTGAAGCACCTTCTTGGGGTTCTGGAACCACCAGATATCTTCTTGCACTTCTTCATGGATAGTTCCTGGCCCTGGTCCGTCCTTCTCTACTACGTGCTGTTCTTTGATGTGTGCCCCTGTGGGGCTCTGTCCAGAGATGGGTGTTGTGTGCCCCTGTGGGGCTTCTTGCAGAGATATATCTTCAGATATAATCTTTTAGTGAATCTTCTTTCTTGGTCTTCTTCTTTTCTTCTTTTTGCTAGACTCTCCCTCAACACTGCCCCCCTCCTGAACTCTATCGTCCGCGACAGGCTTTGGAAGCCGGCGGGAGTATGTTCTATACACTTTTTGATATGTATCATTAAGCAAATTAGCTTCACGTATCATAAGTTGCTTCCATTGTTCTTCTTTCACACCATCATGTGGTGGCTGTCTGTGATCAGCGAAGAAGCTTAATTCATATGCCACTAATCTGGCATTCAAGTTGGATGACATTTTTAAGAAAATTTCTGAATCAATTTCAAATAATCCTGTGAAAAAGGCTTCCTCAAAGGTTTGCATCTATGTACTTGGTAAAAACATAAGCCTAGAATAATATGCCATTATTGTGGGTCGACTAGGCATAACAGACAGATAAAAAATGAGGATATCTGTGTCTTGATTGATACCAATGAAATTTAAAATGTATAAGCCGCATGCTTGAACACCTTCAACACTGTAAGTATCATGCTGAGGATTTTATTCGTCATCTTGATAGTTAAATCGGGAACTGTTGCATAACAATGCAACCAAAATTCAATGGTTTTTACCATGTAATCCTCCGTCGGTAGATAATTATGAGGTGGACTTGGAAGTAGCGGATAATTCAGCCAATGTTTATTGATCACACCATTCTTTTGCATATCCAAAAATTCTCTTGCTTCTCTGCGATGTGGTGTTGGGCAAAATGAAGGATTTACCTATAATAAATACAGTGCAGCTTGCCAGTGCACCCGCAAAGTAGGATTTTTCTCCAAAAAATATCTTCTCCATATAGGTTTTGCAGCTTCAAATTCCTCTTGAGTATAATTGAATGTATGATCTTTGAAGTACGACTGCTCATGTGGATCCTTCTGTGTGATCTTCTTTATGTATTGCCTTGTTTTCTCTTTCAATAGTCCATAAGGAATGCTGAAAGGCTTCATGATTGCATCCAGATCTTTTCCTTTTATTTTGGCCTCTTTCATAACTTTGACTACTTCATTTTCAAAATTTTCTGTCAATCGGGACACCAATAGTGCCCGTTCCTTCTGACCTATTTTTGTAGTATATGGCATTGGATGATCATCACATGGTTCCGCCATCTGCTCTTTTATTGGAGAATTATAGATCGGGGGAGATAGAGGACATACCTCTACCTCGTCAGTAGGATTCTCTTGTCGTGGCTCTACTAGTGTCCCGATGGATACTTTTTGTTCTGTTGTAGTGTCTAATTGTGCAAGGCGTTCAGTTTTCTCTTTAACTTCTTGAAGAGCTGCCCGAAGTGCCTCTTTGGTCGCAAGTAGCTCATTACCAATCTCTGCTACTTGATCTACATTTTTGTTGTAGCTCACTATGAGTTTGGCGTTTATATTTTGTAGTTGCTTTTGAAGCTCATTGGTGTCATTAATGTACCTCATTTCCCATTCTTGTTTGAGAGCTTGCTCTTGTTTCAACAAATCAGCATATTTTGCTATTTGGTCCATCAATTCTTTTTGGTCAGTTGCTGTGGGCTCTTGCTTTTCGACAAGTTGATCATAAAGTAGTGCTTTCATCAGCTCTTTATTCATGTTGCATAGATTGTCGTTTTCCTCCATATATACTTTTAGCTGAGTTTCTAGCAGGTTGCTTCTAGCTTTCATACTCTCTTTGTCTGCTTCACTAGCTTCATGCGATCTTTGTAAGTCCGTCAGTTGCTCCTGGAGTTGATGGTTCTGCTTCATTAATGTAGTGCATTGTCCTTTGACTTCAAGTAGTTCTTTTTCTTTTGCTGAAACATCTTGTTGGGCCTGAATCAGCTGTGCGGACAATTGCTCACTCATCACATGAAAGTGATTCTTTTCTCGCATGGCCTTATCGTAATCAGCATCCGTGTCCATCATTTGTTGTTGTGTATCCATGGTCGTTTGTATCATCTGCTTAACGACAGGTTTCAATTGAGTAACGTCAACATTTAGCCATGTGGTAGGGATGCAAGGTTCTTCACCCGTGGTGACATCTTTCCCCTATGCCACATGTAACGTAGTATCATGGGGCTGCCGAATATGGATTTGTATCCGTGGCTCAGCCTCCCTTTGGTCAATCTTGCCTTGTGGTGTATCATCAGGGACTTCAATCACAATTTGCTCCCTATTTTGTGGTAAAATCCCTTCTTTATCCATGTGCGTTTGTATTTCCTCTTTTACAGGTGGCACTACATCTTTATTTGTGATTGGAGCTTCCTTGATGCTGATTTTGGACTGATCGTTCAATTGAATAATGTGTATTGGTTTAGTGGATGCTTCTTGGTTCCTTGACTGGGACTGTTGATTGTCAGGTGTGACCTCAACCTGATTTATCTATGTCCATTCCTCATTGTTCATTTCTGTTCTTATGTCAGTGTCTAATGTGTCTTTTTCAGGGCTGGATTCCTCATTAGAGCTCGAATCTTCTAATCCCAGTTCTTTATATCTAGCGGTTTGTTCTGGGGTATGTTCTTTTATTCTTTTGTTGCTTTCCTTAGCCCACCTATCTTTATTGATGACCTTGAACATTCAAACTTACTTGTCCCTGCATATACATATGTGTCTCTTCTAGAGCGGCAGAGAGATCCCTTTCTGTGATTGGTTGTTGCATCATAGGAATCTTTGGCAATAAGTGTGTCCTCTTGGACTGCGGTGTTTCTTGTGCTACTTCCTCTCTTGTGCGCTTAGCCCCTCTCATGGGTTTCTTGGAAGTAGTTCCCACTTCTTCGATGGAGATGACAATTTTCTTTTTCTTTGGAACCATTGCTGACTTTGCATATTTTGCGATCTCCATTGAAGTTGGCATCAAGCGTAAGCACTCCTTCATTTCAAGTGCCTCATAGATTAGCAAGGTCAATGCCGAACTTCCATTCAAAAACTTTTTATGACCCCACTTTTTCTTTGCTTCAAATAGGCGGTCTTGAATATATGGAGTCATATTTACTTTATTTCCAACTTGCCTCATTGCATGTGAAAGCAATTGTACTACAATTTTCTGAGGTGTTGTATATCTATGCATACTAGGAAAACAAAAATGTTGGTGCACCAGTCAAACCGAATCTTCAATATCTGTTCTGTTGATTTCTAAAAAGGTTCTCTTTTTGGGATCATGACATTCATCTTTGACATTAGTGAGGCCATCTTGGTTCCATCCAAAGGCTCTGTTGATTAGCTCATGAGTGAATCTAATTGTTTTCCATGTACCTACTTTATCAAGCACTCTTGCTTACGAGATTGATGGTTTATCTGATGCAAACTGTAGTTTATTCATCACTTGTGTACATCTCTGAAAATCGGGCAGATATATTGGAAGTCTTAGGAACGCATCAATGCCAGCTCTTGTCCATACATCCGTCATATGCGATAAGCCCTGTACTATTGTCTGGAAGTCTTCGGACATGATAGGAAAGTAGTGATCTCTATCCATGATCTTAATAGTAGCCATGAAAAGAAGTTCTGACACTGGTTGATCATCAAGAAACCAATGACCTCTTGCCTTCATAATTGATTCCAAGGGAAGAAGAAGGATCTCTTCCTCTTACGTAGCCTCGGAATTAGAGGATGCACTCAATACATACCAGTAATCAGTGGCAACCTGATATCAAGAATGATCCCTCACTTATCCTTCATAAATTTGACAACTCTCCGAGTGGATTGTGTTGTCCCTTCCTCGTGGGTGTGAGAAAGGTAATACCTGGGAATTTTTTCATACTTATTTATATATTTTTATGTTTTTCTCTGAAAGAAAATAGAAATGTTAGTTCATAGCCGAAGCATTTATTTTTGTTTGGATTATTTTACAAGTGCTCTCCTATTTTCCATGAGGGAAATGTGCTTCACTATCCTTAAGTAGAAAAAGAATGTGCCGAATGCTTGGCCTTGTAATGTGGCCCTATTATGCATACTTTGGACTCTTATGACTCCAGATGTGTGCAACTCGAATTACTTGGTCGATGTGTACAGATTGTTTTGCATGTTGGCATCCAAATCTTCTTTACTCAACTGGGACAGATTGCGTTCTCAGCACTCCTGGTAAATGTAGTGCTTCTCATGTTGTACTTTTGCTTCGTCTGCCTTTTGAATCTTTGACTGCTTTTTGTTGCGTATCTAGGCTCCTGCTCTATCCTGTAGTTGTTTGTTTTCTGTTGTTTTGCCTTTACATTGTACTGATTCTCCTTGTGTCTTAACTTGTCCTTTTTTATGATTTTCACTTGGGTACATGACTTGGAAATCCATATTCGCGTTCGAGCTAGTTGAGCGGCTATCACCTTCTTTGGAATCCATACTCTAGCAATCCTTTGTGGACCTGGGTGTCCCACATGACTTGTATTCTTATTCTGTTGTTTTTTTCGATGTCGAGAGTAGTTCTGTTGTTGAAGCCTGTCTAGTGTAAGGAATGGGGTATATTCTAATGTGTGCAGGTTTTTTATAGACTTGTTGACTAGTCCCTCTTGTGCTTGGATCCTCACTGAGGCTTTTATTGGATAAGACACTAATACGGTGATCTACTAGGCTACGAGATTGTGTGAACGCAAGACTTGGTGCATTCTCACATGAAGTACTTGATGGTGGGGTTTCCATAGTGTGAGGGAACATACATTCATCATCGTGCTCATTTGAGTGATCTCTCGGGTCTATACATTGGACTTTGATCGGTCGTTCGTCTAACATGCTGAATACCTCACGATGTCCTATCTTCGCCGAGATGTATCCTAGTTCCAATTGAATAGTCACTTCATATTCATATATCCAATCTTGACCTAACACAAGCTCTTCTAATAAGTCTTGATCATGACATACTAAGAGTTTCTGTTCCATCGTGTTGTTTTCGAGATGTAGAGGTAAGGTAATCTCACCTATACATTGAGTAATTTTTCCTCCTATTCCAATCAAATGTGCCTTAGATGGGCGTAATTCTTCCTTGAGTTTCTGGGTCAATGAATACTTGATACAACTTATGGCTGCTCCTGTGTCAATGAGAGCATCGACTAAGTGGTACTCTTTTGTTCCAACACCCAAATTCAAATAAGGTTGCTTTATTTGTTGTCCTAGGTTTTCAATGGCTCTAAAGTTAGCCATTGGGATGAGTTCCTCTCCTTGTCGATATCTCTCGTCTCTCTTTCTCATCCACTCCTTTCGTTTCCTGATTCGTTCTAGCGCTTCTTGGCTAGCTTCTTCTCGTATCCTTTCTTCCTCTTTGCGTCTATTTTTACCCATTAATAGTCGTGACATTATCTCTTCTATCAATGGCTCTAAATATCTTTTTACTCGGTAACCACTGATATAGTTTGGTAATACTTCTCCATCTAGGGTTGCTAAACTGATGGCTCCACTGGTAGATATGCGATTGATGATCAATGGGCCATATCCTCGTTTTTGCAATTTCTTCGCATGTTGCTTCAAAGTATAAACCAAAACTAAATCCCCTTCCTTCAGGTTTTTGTCTTTAATATGAGCATCAAAATATGCCTTCTGTCGCCTTTTAGCAGCATAAATCCTTGCTATAGCTTGTAACCTAGTTTCGTGTAACTTTTCTATTTGATCCAATTGAGCTGATAATTCGTGTCCAGTCCACTCGTAAGTTGTTGCTACTTTGAGAGTGGGTACTAAGAAATCAATTGGCAAGATAGCATTCTGTTTGTACACTAAGTTAAAAGGAGTTGTTCCTATGGCTGTTTTGTAGGCTACTCGGAATGCCCATAAAGCATGATGTAATTGCTTATCCCAATCAAATCTACCATTTTTAACACTTTTAGTGAGGATTGTACACAAGATTTTGTTTGAACTTTTGGCCTATCCATTGGCTTGTGGGTGATATGGGGCTGATTTCTTATGAATTACCAAGAATTCATTCAGTAGGGCCTCTATCACTTCATTCACAAACTGTGTGCCTCTATCACTCACAATTTCTATCAACAATCCAAATCTAGTGAATATGTTCTCAAAGAGAAACTTGGCCATAGTCCTCGCATCATTTTTCTTGATTGCTTTGGCTTCAACCCATTTGGTCAAATAGTCTATGGCTACGATTATGAGCTCGGCATGGGATCCTTTAGCTGGTGAGCTAATCGGTCCTATGAAGTCTATTCCCCATTTATTAAAGGCTCTGGCACTCATCATGGGTTTTAGCGGCATTTCATCTCTTCTAATTGGATATTTTGTTCGTTGGAAGGTATCACATCATTGAACGTATGTGGCTACATCTTCATGTAGAATTGGCCACCACATCCCTGCAAAGAGAATCATTTTTGCAGTTTTATTTGCAGAAAAATGTCCTCCTGCAGCTGCTGTATGTGCCATCTCTAAAATAGCGAGATACTCGTCTTCATGAATGCACATTTGTAAATGATTGTCTCTTCCTCGCTTGAAGAGATGTTTTCCTATAAGCACATAGTCCTTGCTTTGTTCTGTGAGTGCAAGTTTCCTTGCTAGAGTAGCTCCTTCTGGGTACTCTTGGGTCTTCAAGAACTTCACCAGAGGCATGCTCCATCTTGGTGCTACTGTGGAGTAGCATAAGGTAGAGTTCTCTTCTAGATTTCATTCTTGACAAGTTGGGCAGGCTGACACATAGTTATGTGTATCCCTTTGCATGGTTGGCCAATATATGCCTAATCTCTTCAGTGTTTGCCATGTTTCGTTCGCATTTAAATGAGTTTTCCATTGATTTAGTTATGTGTATCCCTTTGCATGGTTGGCCAATATATGCCTAATCTCTTCAGTGTTTGCCATGTTCCGTTCGCATTTAAATGAGTTTTCCATTGATTTCCAATGAGTTTTCCATTGATTTCCAATGAGTTTTCCATTGAAGCCACATTTCTTGTTCCTCTTTTTCCACACATCTCATGAGTAATCCACTTGAGTCTTGTGATATAAACTTCCAGCAATGATATGGAGGTTTTTAGTCTTCCATAGGTCTTGGTTTCTGAGTGGTGTAATCCCATGTTTAGGTCCATTAGTGAGGATAGGGATTAACTCTTCTTCCCATTGGGGACATACTTCGAGATTAAAAAGGTAAGTAGCTGGCAGATCATCCAGTACTCCTGTGGGGGGTTCTCCATGTGTCATTCTCGATAAGTGATCTGCTCTAATGTGCGTATTCCATTTCTTGACTAGTACTTCAAAATCAAATTCCATGATACAACAATAGAAACCATCGTACTAGTCGTCCCGTATTACAAGGCTTATTGACTAAGTACAGTAGAGCTTGATGATCGATGAAGAATTTGAATTTGTTTGCCAAAAGGTCGTGTCAAAACTTCTTCACTACGTACACCATCACTAAGCCCTCTCTCTCAGTCGTGGTGTACTTGCGCTCTGCTTGATTCAATTGTCTACTGGCATAGGCTATAGGGTGGTCTAACTTCCATGTATCTGTAGGTTGAGCTAAGATGCAACCAATGGAAAACTTGGAAGCATCTACGTGAATGTGAAATGGTTTGTTCCAATTAGGTACTCGAAGGATGGGTGCTCAACTTAATCGACTCTTTAACTCATTAAAGGCCTTTTCACATACTTCTGTCCAATTAAACTGAGACAATAATGCATAGAGAGGTCTAGCAATTATGGCATACATGTGTATAAATCTACGGTAGTATCCACAGTGTCCCATAAATGCTTGCACTTCCTTAGCAGTCTTCAGTCTCCGCAAATCCAGAATCACTTTGATTTTGTCTTCGTCTGTGGAAATTCCATTTTTAGAGACAATGTGTCCTAAAATATTTCCTTGTCAAACCATGAAAACGCACTTTTCTGGATTGAGGCATACTCTATATTGTCGGCATTTGGCAAAAATCTTTCCTAATTCAGGGATATGTTTTGATTGTATAGTTGAATAAGTGCATAAATCATCCATGTATACCTCCATGCTCTTCCTCAAGAACTCCTTGAATACATGGCACATCAATCTTTGGAAGGTGGCTGGGGCATTGGTTAGACCAAAAGGCATAACCCTAAAGCCATACACTCCCCATTCAGTTGCAAAGGCTATTTTATGTTGGTCCTTAGGAGCAATCGCTACCTGATTATACCCTGAAAAGCCGTCTAGAAAACTATAAACTTCCTTCCTTGCCACTCTTTCCAAAAGCTGATCAGTGATGGGTAATGGGTAACTATCTCTTATGGTTGCAGCATTCACTTTTTTCAAATTAATGCATACCCTTAACTTGCCATTCTTTTTCAGCACAACCACCAAAGGTGATACCCATTCTGTGTGTTTGATCTCATAAATGAACCCAGCATCTAACAACTTATCTATCTCTTCCTTAATTTTTGCTAAGTAGATGTTGTTATATGTGTATGGTCTTTGTTTGGAAGGTTTGGCTTTAGATGTCATGGGGATTCTATGGGCACAGATAGAAGGATCTACTCCTTTTAAATCCTTATATGTCCAAGCAAAAACATCCCTATAGTCTCTTATGAGTCATATTAACTCTTGTTCTTCCTCCATTGAGACATCTTGTCCTATAAGGGTACATCACTCTTCTCCTTCCTCCAAGGTTACTACTATTTTCTTGGTCTGTTCTTTGTTGTCATATGCTATTCCTGATTGTGCTTCTCATTTTGGCATTTGGATAGCAATTTTCCTCTCTTCTACTTCATATTTTTTGAAGTGGGCAGGCACTTTGAATTGATCCTGAGGTTTATTTTCTCCATCTTCTTTTTCTTTATCTAGCCCATGCTCTTCTTCTCCTGTCATTTCTTGATTTAATTCACTAGTTACAACACTTATTCTTTGATTGTTACTTCCTGACTCAATTTGTTCATGTTCCATTTCAATGCTCTCATAATCCTCCTTCCATTCCTTTTCAATTACTTCTCCTTCTTCAGCCTCTTGAAGGACCACCACGTATAGGCTCACGTCATATCCTTCCTCGTCAATGCATTCATTCATGGTTATCACTTCTTCATTTACACACACATCGAGAGTGCCTAAAATCTCCATCCAACCATGAGGTTTGAATTCTTTATCTAGGAATATTTGAGGCATGTAAGCTAGATCTTGTACAGACCTAGCGACTCCTTGCCCTTGCTGCCATCCTTTCTTTCTTTCCTCTTCCTTTTTTGCGGTCTGGCATATCCATAGATGAGTGTCTTCGTTCATCCATGATTGATCACTTGAACCTATACTGTGAATCAATTGCTCGTCCTCCTCCTTATGAATCGGATTCCATCGCAAGGGGGGAACATCTTGATACGTGTATGTGTGGAGATTTATTCTGGTTGTGGTTCCTTCATGTTGTAAGTATACCGCGTCTTTTCCCCAATCTTGCACTACCTTCAGCTGTCTCATGAAGGGTCTTCCAAGTATCATCTCATAATTGCTAGCCCTTTCAAATTGACAGATTGCTAAGGTGTGCTCGAATTCAACTCTGCAGGTGGTAAAAGTTACTCTTTCCAATAATCCCAAGGGTCGTTCAGTGTGTCCATCTGCCATTTGTATCTTCATGTGTGTTGGTCTTAAAGCTGGTTTCCCCATTTCTCCCATATTTCTTTAGTCACGATTCCTACTCCAGCTCAAGAATCTAAGATATCTTTAGTGGTGTAACCCCTATAACTAATTGGAAGGCATGTGTTTCCTTCATCTCCCTTGCTAAAATCTCCAACCTTATCGACTGGGATTTTGACTGTGGTCACTTCATCAGGCATCTCCTTCTCTTCTGACTTGGTCTCCAATTGACTGGTTAGCTTCTCTTTAAAATGTGGTTTTATCTTCATAAGTTCATCCAATGTCAGAGTACAAGGGATTTTTACCTTTCTAAGATGTTGTATGATGTCCGATGTTTGGATTGATGGGTTCTGATCCTTTTTTCTTATTGAGGGAATGCATCATAATTTCGAATTATGTTCGTATTCCCCTGTGTAATTTGGTAAAGCCTTCACACTGACATCCTCCTTGTCGCTCTTGTCAAATTGTAATAATCCTTCTGAATTCAACTCAGGTATTTAGTCTTCCAATTCACCTTTTGCTTCTAGCTCCTCAAAGGGTGGTTCAATTCCTTCCACTTTCTTCCATCTATCTTCTTGGACTCTTGCCCATGAGTCTTTAGGCGATTTCCCATCTACTTCGGGGACAACAGATCCTTCTCTTTTATCCTCGCAGTAATTTCCATCACGTGTCTCACCTTCTTTTCCTTTCTCGAGATCATTAAGGATGACACACTCTTGGAATTCTTTTTCAGGAATTCCTGAATTGGGTAGTCGAAGAACAAGTTTTTCTAGGGTCTATTGAGCTACTTCAATTAATTTCTTGCATAACTCCAACCTTTCTTTCTTTAAGTCACCTCTAGGGCATTCTTTTTCATGTTGTTCAATGGTTGGTCCTGCTCTTATTCGTGTCTGGTATGCCTGAATCCACATGGCTAACTCTTCTGGCATGGGGTCTGCTAAAACTGATCCTACCTCTTCTTTTTCATACTTTCCCTTCTGATTTTCTCCTTCAAGTTTCTGTTTTTCTTCTTGATCTTGTTCACTCTTTTCATTCTCCTTCTTTTGTTGTAGTTTCCTTTCCTTTATCCTGTCTCTACGATTCTTCCATCTTTGTGTTCGTTTACTTGTAACACTTTTCCCAAGCTCTTCCGAATCTTCAACTACTTGGGGTGTAGGTATATTCACTTCTCTGTCAACTTGATCATTCTCTCCGATTTTTTCTGGGGCCTCTCTAGCTTTAGCTCTTGTTATTGCTTTCAGTGGCACGATATACTCCTTGTCACTCCCTGACGACTCTATGACTTCTATCACGTTGATCTGCACATTCGAGTTAACTTTGTTGGGGTTCTTGGGGCAATCTCTGAAAAGGTGTTCTTTACCACAATCACCACAGTATCCTTCCCAGACTCGTTGTGGTGGTCGTGGGTTTGGTAATGTACATTCTCTGATAAAATGATCACCTCTGCATCTATAACATGGTCCTCTAGGTGCAGGTGGTCTAAGCACAGGTCAGGAGGGTATGGGTGCTCTAGGAGCAGTATACATTAATGACACATAATCCTGCTCATATCCGTAAGAATTATCTAGTCCTTCCATGCCATATGCATATGGCTCGTAAGATTGTCCATATTGAATTATAGAGTTCTCATAAGCGGAATAATTCCCTTGAATAGGGTCATAGGATGGGTCATATGGTTCGTTACTTGCCAATGGCGTGGTTGGGACTATTGCTCTTTCTAGGTTTTCTTCAGGTTGAGCTATTTTCACTGGGACAACATTCTAAGGGTGGGGAGGTTGTTGACCTAACACTGGTTGTGGTTGAGTGTATCCTTGGTAAGCATAAGGTCGTGGTGTTGGTGCCTGCTGCTGATATGTGGGATATCTAAACGCTTCCCCTCCTTGATCTCTCTGAGGGTATCCATAAGGTCTCACTGGCAATTGGACTGGTCTTGATTGTCGATTGTGAGGACAGTTTTCTGTGCTATGATTAGTGTATCTTTGCTCTATGCTACAATATTGTAGAGGGCCCGGGGCGGGTGGTCTATTGTAAGCATAAGCAGGTGGTGGAACTACTCCCCTAGTGTACAAATGGGAAGGATGATCACCTCCACAATGCACACATCTTCTAAGCATGGGTACTCTCATAGGGTTGTTGAGGTAGTTCCTCTGTCCTTGAACATTCAGTTTCTTTGCTACTAAGTTGGCTATTTCCTCTACATTGTTCTTAGAGTTTGACGTGCTACTCGCGGAATCTTCACTTTTCACACTACCTTGAGGTATTTTCAAGTCTTCTACCACATTGTCCTCTAGGTCAATACATTCTTCCATACATTCTTGCAAAGTTTGAACTCTTTTCACATATACTAGAGATCTCAATGATCCATTTACTAATCTTTCCAAAAACAATGACACCATTTTGTTTTGAGTGGGTCTCTCTTCAATAGGACATCTATCCACATACTGCTCAAATCTTCTTGCTTCCAATGTCATTGGTTCCGTAGGAGCTTGCTTAAAACTAGGGATCAATGAGGAAGAGTTGTTTTTAATCCCAGATTTGGTGAATTCTTCAATTAATTCTTGATAGACTTGTTCCATGTTTTGAAAATTATTAGGATCTAATGGTTGGAACCAAGCTAAAGCGGTGTCTGTCAAAGTTAGACCAAAGGATTCATATTGGATCAAGAAATCTTCCACTTGTTCGGCTCTGATTACTTGCTTGAATTCAACTATATGATTGTAAGGTTCACTAGAGCCATCATAGTGGTTTCTCATGCATTTGGAAACTTGAATAGGTCTTAATCTTTTTCCTGCTTTAGGTGGTCTAGGCATCACAGGGAATACTGGTCTTCCTATTGGTATACCAAGTCCTCTTACTATAGGTGGTCTATCTGGGACAGGAATTCTATTCCTTGGTTCAACCGGTGGGTGAGGCCGATAGTTAGGATTATTGCCTAGCATAGCAAACTAGACATGTGATCTGATTGGTATATGTGTTTGTTGTGTCTATCCAAAATGTTGATATGAATTATCTTGATAAGTTTCTTGGGGGTTCTAAGAAGTAATAGCTTGATCTCAAGGAGGGAACACTGGAATGTTTTGATATTTCAACCTTGCTCTTTCTAACTCCGTTAGAGGCCAGTATCTCCTCTAGTTTTTGTCCAGGTATGTGATAATGGTGGGGAGTTCAGGATCTTGTAACTCATAGATGGTGACTGGGTTATTTGGCACTTCCCATAACAAAGAGTGGGTTCTGAGGAGATTTTCCATCCCATTGATCAAATAGACATCCATTAGGGAATCATCTTGGGGAACTAGGTCTCCTCTCCAAACCCTGACAACCGTGGATCTCCCTCTAGGGGTGGTTACCTGCTCTTCATGTCCCTCTTCATTAAGCTTATGGGCATTGCCTTCTTCCCCTTGTTTGTTGATGCTTTTGGGGTGTTCCGTAACCACATACTGAATATCTCTTTTGTCCATATAGAACCCTCCTGCATATTTAACTGCGGGCCTAGGTACTATGTAAGCATCTGTAGCTTTCTTTAGTCTGGCCACTGATCAGTTTAGACCATCTAGGTAGATAGGTATCCCATGTTGGTTGGTGTTCACATATTCTAAAGATGTCCGATATTCACCCTCAATAATTGACATCACACCAATTATTGGTACAGAATTCTACCTATCCTCTAACACCATGAGAATTTCTTCCTCTGACTCACTCGAGGTTTCAGAGTAATGTGAACGACTACTTGGTTCGTCTACACTTCCTACAGAAGAAATTACACTTCTTCGGCTCCCTAGGGTTCTTCCAGACCTTAGGTTCATTCACTTCAAAATTCTCATCTCGTTTTAACCACTCTCAGCTTCTAATGCTCTTTGCTGAGGTCCCAATTTATAGGAAATATTTGATTGACTGAGAAGCTCCCTCTAAATCCACGATACACGATATTCAACCCAAGAGAGTATGCCATGATACTCGATATCTGAACGATTGGACAATACCACAATACTCAATATCCAGCAAGTATCAAGGAAGGACCCTCATGATACTCGATATTGCACAGGTATCGCAAAGAGGTAGTCCCACGATACACGATACTCGATATGAGGCTAGAGCCCGACACACGATACTTGATACTTTGTGAAAGTCACAATACATGATATTGTGTAGGTATCACAAAAATTGGAGATACTCGATACTTGAAACTGAACGATATTCGATACTCGACCAAGAGAATTCCCACAATATTCGATACTTGTCAAATATTGTTGTCAGATCTCTACGATACTTGATATGTGTCAAATATCGTGAGAAATTTCCCAACGATACTCGATATCTACCGGGTATTGTGAAAAAGCTACCTCCACGATACACGATATATCACAGGTATCACGACCAAGATTTCACGATACACGATACATGACATGTATCACGATCAGAAGTTCACGATACATGATACACAATATCTACCTAGTATCGTGAGTGTTTCTCAGCGATACATGATATGTGACCACTGCAAGTATCACGATACTCGACCACAGGAGTTCATGATATCCAGGTATCATGATATCTCAACCGCAGGAGAAAATGATACTTGACATTTTTTCAATTTTTAGCAAGTATTTTTGTATTTTAATTGCAAACAAATGTTCCTTGAGTTCATCTTCCCTCTCCCCTCAGTCTGTATCACAAAAATGAACTTCCTTTACCCTGGGGTGACCCTCACGATACTTGTCATAGGTCGTTTTACTGAAATGCTAAATTCATTTGGATGTGATGAGTAAAAGATTGATGTGCTCACCTTGGAAGCTATTTTTCAGCTCTCCTATCACTCTCACTTGCTCTGCGCAGCCCCAATCTCTGTGATCTCCAAACGTGATATTCGACTTCTAGCTCTCTCTCGATACTTGCAGGTGCAAGAATGAATGGAAAAGTTTGACTTTTTTTTATTTTTAAGATATTTGACTCAAAAAAGGTTAAAAGAACCATCTTAACAACTACTCTATTTGCCTAACCTACTTGCCTACCTCCTCCTTCCTACTCTACTCACTCCACTCACTTCCCTAGACTATCAACTCACTACACACACTCCAAGAGCGAGAAGTAGTAAGTGCGGATGAGTATGACTTACCAAATAAGAGAAATTCACAACTCCTCTACTTGCTTCAATGCTAAGAGCTATTTACCATCACACGAGTGCCTCGGTTTGATTCGACTTCCTCGGTAACGGTGCCAAAAATGTGTGTACCTAAGTACCAACTTAGGGACTTGTGAAGAAAGAGACTATACCTCGATCCCCCTCAAGTGCATATAGTGGGGATTCACGCTTTACTTATTAATCCGAGGAGCATCAAAACCTAGCAAAGGAGCTTCCCAAAGAGTGTACATAAATCTAAGCCTATTCCAAACAAGTTGCAGGGATCTGTTGAAATGTCACGATACTTAAAGTAGTAGCCAACAGTAAATCAAGCTTTTCTCTCAGTTTCGAACTCTGAATATAGTGAATAGCGGGTTCATTTTGAAGCTCTCGAGAAGACGCATCCAATGGTTGTCTTTTCACTCAATTCAAACACTTCTGCTTCAAGTTATGAGCAAAATAGTGAGTCGCGGGAATGACCTTCCTACACATCAGCACTTCCTACACTTCACACACACCTTAACAATAGCAAACAAGCACTTTCATGGATAGACAACACTTCCAAACACTCTTTTCAAGCATCACACATGCACACAAGCTCACAAAGAATATGATACAAAGAGGAGAATACACAAATTTGAAATTATGTGCTCTTAATTCTCACAATGGCAAAAAGTCTTTACAAAGAGTCACAAATTGACTTATATACATGTGCCCTAAAAATGGTCTTTTCACACAAGAGACCGGCACTTTATTCACTAAAAGGTTAATTTCCTACTAATTTACATGGGTAAGCTAATTTCCATGGGTATGCATCTAGAGGACTCCTCTAGTGCATTTACATCGGAAAATATGTTACAAAATGGCTATGATACAAAAATAAAGTGTGTGAATCGGAAAATTTTTGGGGCCTGTCTTTTTCTCTGCCTTGTGTTATTCTTAGCTCTGCAACAAAGCCTTGCATGCTCTGTCGGCGTGTGAGTTCCATGGATCTTAATTGCTGCCCGAGTGAGGTCTTTTGAAAGATAGAACTTCTTGAATGGGGGGTCATTTGCCAAAGACGGAAGAATGAAAGTGCCCAGCAAGTCCTTGTTCTCGGAGGTTGTAAGCGTGGTCACCAGGTAGTAGCATCTATAAAAATCTAGTTTGGGTAATGGGTCACTGAAGTATTCCGTGAAACCTGCTCTAACCCAAATGTGCTTTAACTCTTCTATATTTTGGATCACTTCAAATTCTCTGGAGAAAAATTGATACTTGCCCCACTTAATACTGTCAAAAGTTAGTGTGGCATCAAAAATAAAGTCTGTGTCCGCCTAAGGTCCTGCTAAACCTTGAAACCAATGGGAGTTATGGTGAAATTTTATGGTGTATCCCTTAGGAGGATCATCAATTGGCATTGGTCCTAGGAATCCTTGAAATTCAAGTGGTTGTGACGTAGGGTGTGACTCAGCCAGTAATTCACCAAAATTGACCACAGGTACACTAGGGCCAGCTTCAGACGGTCCTTCTGTCTGCATGATGATGAATGCAAATGTGGAGAAGATCTGCTACAAAAGATTAGCACGTTACTATGGAAATTAATCATGATCCCATTAAAGTGAGACCGCAATCCCTTTCCATAACCAATGTGTAACCCGTGTAGCCAAGTGTTGTGAGGTGGTTTATGGAATGAATTTTGCAAAACTAATGCAGGTCTCTAGACACCTGCATGCTTTAGATAGTGCATACATTGCTTGATGAGATGTTATTACAAGTGATGTTGGGTTAGTGTTGTTGAGTTTATATAGAGTTCAGTTGTGATAGAATTATTACAACTGAGTTGATTATTTGGGATGGGTTTTATGTTATACAATTTGTCATGTGAAGGCTTTTGGATACATTTTGGTATCCATCTCCTAAGGGTTGTTGAGTGGGTGATATACTTCTACTGAGGGACAAAAGGTGATATCGGATGTGGTGGTGTTGAGGGTGGAAGAGATTTCTGAAGGTTATATGCTACATGGCTTGAGTGTTGAGCTATAATACATTGCTTAGGCACCCAAATCTGCATGGGTGTGGGTCAATTCGTCAGGTACTTCTTGGCGATCCAAAACTGTTGAATGTTCGTACTTGTAGGAGAAGGTCGAGGAGATGTTCAATATTGCTTTGGATTCTGCTGAAACTTCTTCTTGTCATTGTCTGCCTTGTTGGAAATTGTCGGTGCTTTTTGCACCCATACTTGTCTCATGTTGCTTGCTTTGTGATGTTGATACCGCTGCTTGTTTTGTGTCGTCTGATATGCTGGTTGGTTTGGGTTCCTCCGTCATGGGTGACTCCTTTGTGGTTGGGGTTGAGAGGTCAGATGGACACTCTGCTTTGGAAAAGAAGGGAGGTCCAACACTTGTGAAACTTGCCCATTAGGAAGTACAGCCTTTGGCACCATAAATCTAGGCCAGTCTGCAGTAAGTGTGGAAGGATGGGCACCACAGGGTGTTGTGCCCATTTGGCCGCTGATGCAGTCCACCTAACCATTGTTGTAGCCCACCTTACCACTATTGTAACCCACCTGACTGCTGTTGGAAGATAGGGGGAAAATCTATTGACATTCTTTCATCTGGCAACTATCCATTGCCAAGCTCTCATGGGTTGACTTTGGATGGAGCATGCTTAGCCAAGGGATCTAACTGAAAATCTTTCGGCCCTCCGTCCCATGCCTTTCATATGGTCTAGGGTTACATACCTCAGGCGGAGTCTTGTTAGGGAAGTCAAGCGGTATCACTCATTGCTTGTCTAAGGTTCCAATATGCAAGGAGCCTTGTCTAAGATTTAGGTCCATTGAGTGATCGTATAGCCAATCTTGGCCAAGGATTAGGGGTTCTATCAGGTCATTGTCATGGCACACTAGTAGCTTCATTGTCATGGTCACTTCATGTACGAGGATAGGAAGGTCCACCTCACCCATGCAAGATGTTTCCATTCCTCCTCGCCCTATGAGGTATGCCTCAATTGGTCGCATTTCTATTCCTGAGTTCTTATAGTGGGACCATCTAATCGCATTGGTCATAGCACCTGAATCAATTAAAGCCATGAGCTCATGGTAAGGGTTGTCGTACTCTAGCCTGACTGTAATGAATGGTCTTCTATCCACTATGCTAGGATGAGTGGCTGACTTTGCTTGACACATGGCCATAGGATATCTAGGTGTTGTTTCCATATGGTTATAATGTTCTCTCCCTAGTCCTTGTCTTCTTAGCTTCATGCACTTAATGCATTCTATAGCTTCTGCCTGAGCTTCAGCACATATTCTTTTTTCTTCCTCCTTATGCTTCTTTGCCAACGTGAGTCGTCTAAGCATATCCTCAGTAAGAGGTTCCTAAAAAAGCTTGACTCTATAGCCACTAATGTAATTAGGCATTATCTCTCCTTCTAGGGTAGCTAATTGTATTGCTCCACTTGTTGAGATTCGGTTAATGATCATAGGTCCATAACCTCGCTTTTTTAACTTCTGTGCATGCTATTTCAGCATATACACTAAGACTAAATCTCCTTCTTTTAAGCCTTTATCTTTCACATGTGCATCGAAATAGGCTTTCTATCGCTTCTTTGCTACATATATACCTGCTTCTGCTTTCAGCCTGGTTTCTCCTAATCATTCCAAATCCATTATTCTTGATGATAATTCATGGCCGGTCCACTGATGTTCTTGTGCAACCTTAAGGGTGGGTATCAAGAAGTCCAAAGGGGGCACAACATTCTGACCAAAAACTATCTGAAAGGGAGTTGCAAATTGAGTACGGTCTTGTAGGCCACTCGATATGCCCAAATAGCGTGGTGTAACTGTTTGTCCCAATCTGAATGTTTGTTGTTCATGAGTTTCGTCAGTACATTACAAAGGATCTTGTAAGTACTTTCGGCTTGACCATTGGCTTGAGGATGATATGGTACAGATTTCTTGTGAATCACCATAAAATCTTGTAACAAATATTCAATGAGCTGATTTAGAAAGTGAGTTCCTCTATCGCCCACTAACTCTATAGGCAGTCCATATCTTGTAAAGACATTTTCAAATAAGAATTTTGCGGTCGTGTGTGCATCATTCTTTTTTGTGGCATTGACCTCTACCCATTTGGTAAGATAATCTATCGCTACAATAATGTATTCAGCATGAGTACCTTTTGCAGGGGGGTTAATGGGTCGTACAAAGTCTATACCATCTTTTGTTCATTTTCTTTTTTTTTTGTTCATCTTCATTATCATCACCATCTCCATCTTCTTGCATCTTCATCTTCATAGAAATTTCTTGTTTTTTAGTGCATTTTCACCATTTTTCATGCATTATTGTGTGAGAAGGAGTTAGGAAGTGAAAGGGAGAGCAAGCGCCTATGTTTTTTCATGATTTTTTGCACATACGGAGCTCGCCATTGCTCAACGCTCAGAAATTTGAATTTTCCGCCAAAAAACACGATTCTCACTGAAAATCGTGATTTTCATAAAATTCAATTATTTTCAAAAAAAATACGATTTCCTATTTCCTGCCTAAAAGCTCTTTGAAAAGAACACAATTTTAGGGTCATTTCCGAAATCGCGATTCTCTGGTTGTGCTCAAAATCACGATTCTCTAAATTTCTCAAAAACACGATTCTCAGAAGACACGATTTTCATTGGGCTCAAAATCGTGATTTTCATAAATCATGATTTTCAACCAAAAACACGATTTTGTGAAAACACGCTTCTCTGTGGCTCGAAAATCGCGATTTTCAAAAACACGATTTTCATCCAAAATCGTGATTTTCACCATTTTTACTAAGGTAAAAAATCGCGATTTTCAGAACACGGTTTTCAATCAAAATTATAATTTTCTGGTCATTCAAAATCACAATTTTCATGTCAAAAACACGATTTTGAGAAAACACGATTTTCGTTCAAAATTACGATTTTGTGATCATTCTCAAAATCGCGTTTTTCACGATTCTCACTCAAAATCACGTTTTTCACGATTCTCACTCAAAATCATGTTTTTCACGATTTTCAATCAAAATCGTATTTTTGGGGGATTGTTCAGAATCGCGATTTTCATAAGTGCTCCACATCACGATTTTCATGATTTCACCAAAAGTGATTTTCACGGTTGCTCAACATCACGTTTTCATGATTTCATAAAATTGCGACTTTCATAAGAGCTCAGCATCGCGATTTTTAGACCCCCCAAAATCACGATTTTCACACAAAATCGTGATTTTTCCAAAAGGTCCTGTTTGCCTGTTTTGACCCCCAGGAGCTTGATTTGATATAACTTTTTCATCAAAAGTTCGTTTTTTGGCATCTATAGCTCGTTGTAAAGCTCGTTTCGAATCCCACACGACCTCAACTATTTTTTATAAGAATAATGCATTGATTTTCAGATAGAGTAATTTGAAGTTGACCCTTAAGTGGGACTAGGAACCCAAGGGGACTCCAAAGGATTTTGAACCATACCAAGGGGAAATTTTGGAATCTTAACCAAAGCTTATGAACCTGAGATCTGGTAGAAACCTAGGCAAAGATAGACAAAGCAATAGATCTTCTGAGGCTAGTGTCAACCTTACAGCTAAGTCTTGGGCAGAACAACTAATTGGTTATCCTTACGTACTAAGTTCGGACACAAGTGACTCAGGAATGTCTTTTGGCATGGGGAAACCTATAGGGGTCTCAAGAACTACCTATCTACAAACACCAGAAGGTCCATATAAGACACAGTTGGAATATATTCAAACCAACCGATTAGGTGCTCGCATCTATGAGGATGGCTTGAGCCGATCAGTGGTCCAACTCAAAAATCCAGATCAACCCTTGGGACTTGAACACCCAGTAGTCAAGTTCGAAGAGGGTGCATACATTGACAAGGAAGGAATTGTAGAGAGTATGCACGCGGAAGCAAAATGAAAAGTAAAGTACTCTCACAAAACAAAGAATATGTGAGACACAAATTGAGTAGACCATGAAATGGGTAAACTCATGTGGATTAGAAATGAGCTTGCCAAGAGCATGGAGTAGGATCCTCAAGCTTCTAACCAAGTACAAATGAGGGAAGAGGCCCTCCTTATATAGATTTGGGAGGCGCTCTCAAAAGTACATCATATGTGGGATAAGTCTCTTGAAAGGAGAATGAATACAACTAGTAGAAGCACATGGCAAGGTACCCAAATACAAAGGAAATACAATATAAAATGGAAATAGACTAGAAATGGAGTGCCTCCTGGATACAAAATGGAGATGCACTCATGTGGATACAAATGTAGATGAAGTAGGAGCAATCATGTCGTCAACACCCCCTCCGCAGCTCCATTTTGGAGCGGCTAAATGTTGCAGAGGTCCACCAAGCGCTCAAGCAGAACCGGAGGTAGAGCCTTCGTGAACATGTCCGCTAGGTTCTCCTGAGAGGTACACTGCTCCAAAGTAATCTCCTGAGATATGAGCTTCTCACGGATGAAGTGGTACTGGATCTCGATATGCTTCGTCCGAGCGTGGAACACTGGATTCTTAGCGATGGCCAAGATTGACTGGTTGTCCGTTTGAATACATGTCGAAGTATCCTGCAAAACACCAATGTCAGATAATAAACATCGAAGCCAGATGGCCTCACATGCTGCAAAGCTTGATGCTTGGTACTCGGCCTCGGTAGATGATAGTGCAATTGTAGGCTACTTCTTACTTGCCCAAGAGATAGGTCCTGAGCCAAGCAAGAATATATACCCAGAAGTGGACCGTCGAGAATCAAGATCATCAGCCCAATCAGAATCTGAATATCCGACGAGTTTGATGCCCCCTCTATACCAAAGACCATGATGTCAGGTGAGGGTAAGGTATCGAAGTAGTCTCTGAGCAGCATCCCAATGAACCTGACGAGGTTGATGTGCAAACTGACTGAGTATACCAACTACATAAGCAATATATGGTCTAGTGTTGGCAAGATAGAGTAATGATCCAACAAGTTGTCGATAGGTATGCACATCCACAAGTGATGATGAGTCCTCCAGTGTAAGCTTGATGTTGGGATCAATTGGTGTAGAAACTCAGTGACACTGGTCCATTTTATATATGGAAAGTACATCAGAGCAGTACTTCTTCTGTGATAGGAATATACCTTCTTTTGTTTGCCAAACTTCCATATCCAAGAAGTAGTGTAGTAAGCCAAGATCTGTCATAGAATACTCAAGATGAAGCTATGTGATAATGAACTGGATGCGTTCTTCGTCTGAGCCTATCAAGATCATGTCATCTACATACAGAATGATGATGGCTACTAAAGACTCCTTTTGATAGATATAGAGATTAGCATCAGTGTTGCTTCTATGAAATCCCTTGTCTTCAAAGAACTTGTGAATGTTTTCATACCAGGCCCTGGGAGCTTGCTTGAGTCTGTAAAGTGCCTTGTGAAGCTTGTAGAATTGATCTTCTTTGCCTTTGATCTTGAAGCCTTCAGGTTGTTCAACATATACTTCTTCTTGAAGATCTCCATTGAGGAATGCACTTTTGACGTCCAGCTGGTAAATGGGCCACTTAAAGTGAGAACTTAGTGCTAAGATGATTCTTATGGTTGTGAATCTTGCAATAGGAACAAAGGTTTCTTCATAGTCAATGCCATGTTGTTGCTTGTATCCCTTAGCTACCAACCTCGCTTTGTACTTGTCTAATGTGCCATCTGACTTGTACTTAACTTTATAAACCCACTTAACTCCTATGACTTGATGATTTGTGGGCTTAGGTATAAGAGTCCAAGTTTTGTTCTTCTCGATTGCATCCATTTCTACTTGCATAGCTTCTTCCCAGTCAGGTTGTCCTTGAGCTTCTTTGTAATTAGATGGTTCTAGGATTTGTTGAATCTGATGCATTAAGGCGTAATTGACATAATGACTTTGTTCTCGCTATCTCCTATCAATAAGTCTTTGAAATCTTCTCGGATGACTTGAAGTACTTGCTTCTGAGTTGGAGTGTGGAAATACTGAGTCCCCCTCTAAAGTGTAGATAGGTGGACTAAGACTTGTACTTGAATCTTTTCTTGGGTATGAGGAAGCTTCATTGAAGATCACATCCTTCGAAATGGTGATGGAGTGGTTTTCCATATCATATAGATGGTATGCCTTTCATTGGTCACTGTACCCTATGAATATGTGTTTCTTGGACTTTGATCGTAACTTGTTTCTATCTTCTTTTGGTACATGGACAAAAGCTTCACTGCTAAAGACTCGAAGTAATTCACATTTGGTTTTCTTCCATAGTATGCTTCGAAGGGTGTTTTGTTGTGTAATGCACTTGTAAATCCTTGATTAAGAATGTGAACGGAAATATGCACGGCTTCTACCTAGAACTTGTAGGGTAGATCCTTGTGATGAAGCATTGTTCGTGCCATTTTCATCACACTGTGTATCTTCCTTTCAGCTACTCCATTCTGGGATGGAGTATGAGGCTGAGTGACTTGTCTTTTGATCCCTTTCTGGTTGAGAAAGTTATCAAAGTCATGATTGATAAACTCACCACCTCCATCTTTAACTTTAGTCAAAGCTTCATTCTCAACTTCCTTGATCCAAGTTTAAAACTTAGAGAATGTGTCTGCCTTTGACTTCAAAAAGTATACTCAAATATAGTGAGAGTGTTCATCTAATAGAAGATAAAAGTAGAGGGATCCACTCAGGGATGGGGTATTCATAGGTCCACATAAGTCCATGTGGATAAGGGCTAGTGGGTTCCTCGCTCGTGTTGAAGCTTCCTTGGAAATTGGGGTCCTGTGTTGCTTGCCTTGGGTGCAAGCTTGCCAGACATCAGTAACTTGCCCTATCTTTGGCAGTCCCTTCACAAGTTGGGATGAAGAGATTTTTGATAAGTAAGAAGTGTGGCCAAATCTTTGGTGCCACAAACTTGAGGTTGATTCTTTGGATACAAAGCAAGATAGTTTGTAGAGGCCCTTTTCTTCAATACCTTGAGCAATGACATTCTTTGTATGGGGATCAACTACCTTAACTGAGGTGTTATCAAGCCATACTTGTTTTTCCTTATCTGTAATGGCCTTGACAGAAAGTAGATTCATACATAAATTTGGAACAAAAAGAACATTGGACAAAGACTTGCATTCCCCCTGATTGTTGGTAATTTGAACTTTCCCTTTTCCATCGATGCGTAAACTTTTGTTGTTGCCAAGATAGACTTCTCCCATGTGTTCTTCGAGTTCTTGAAAGGAGTCCTTGTCTTTGCACATATGGGAGGTGGCTCCGCTATCAATGATCCACTCATGCGGGGAGCTAAAAGTAACTAGGGCATTGGCTTCTGTGGAGATGAAGAGTTCCTCACTCCAGCAGTGGGATCCTTTGGATGCTTGCCTAGACATAGAAGCCTTTGATGATTGTTTCTTTTTATAGCAAAACTTTAAGTATCCTGATTTTCCACAAAAATTACAGGTGAACTTCTTCGATGAATTTTACGATCCTTGCTTAGATCCATTGCTAGCATGATGACTTGTGGTTTTGCCCTTATTGAATGGCCATTTGGCCTTCATGGCAGACTCCTGAGAGGAAGTCAATTTGGCTCGCGAGTCGTGAAGGAGCAATAGTCGATGAACCTCTTCCCAAGATAAGACTTGTCCACGATTATACAAAGTTGTGACAAATTTCTCATATGACTTAGGTAAATTGTTAAGAAGCCTAATGGCCATGTCTTCACTAGAGATCTGCTTACCACATAGTGCTAATTTACGCTGGTAGTCCTCAAATTGGGCTATGACCTTGGTAATTGTGTCGTGTGGCCTAATGGTCAAATTATGAAACTCAGCCTCTAATGCATATATTTTCGAAGGGGTTTTGTCTTCATACAAAGTGGCTAATGTATCCCAAGCATCCTTGGACATCTTGCAAGCCGGGATATGTCCCTTCGTCAATTCGTCGTAGGCACGTAATAGCTGACCTAAAGCTCTTTTGTCCTTGACATTCCACACATGCCAATTGTCTAAGTTCTATCCCTATTGGGTTTGGGGTCTAACCCGTCTACTACCTCATGCAGGAGATTCGTGCAGAGATATGCGCGCATGACATCTTTCCATAGATTGTAATTTTTTCCATTGAGGCATTCATCCTTAGGCATAAAAATAGGGGTGAAAGAGGGTAAGAATTTAGCCATAGATAATGAGCTACCTTCACTTTTGGTCATTACAAAGCTTTGAGGATAAAGTGTTTAGAAATACTAGCAAGGACACTTGCCGAAAATACTACTTCGAAATAATTGCAAAGCTTGAAATGAACAACTGGACACCGCACTTAAAATTCTTGGGGGGGGGAGAGGGGCTTAGAGTAGCCCGACTCTTGCAAAACACCAAGATGAGTTGACACGAGAGGAGAGGGCTTAGATTAGCCCGTTGCACACTGATTGAGCCTTAGAGTAGGCTTGGGAACTTACGAAATGTGGGTGGGCTTAGAGTAGCCACCAACCCACAAGTGCACACACACAAAAGATTTTTCTTATATTTGTGTTGTTACAAGAGGGGGCACTTAGTGCCAAATGGTATGCTCAAGAATTATGAGCTAGTCCTTTGTGAGAAATACACTTGTAAGCCGATGAAAATGCCAAGTTTGGCTTTGAACAAAGGATTGGATCCTTGGAAAATGGCAAAGTACTTTTTGAATGATGCCAAATTCAGTAAATATCCTATGGATAGATTTGATGCTTGTTAATAAAGCAAAATGATACGAACAGCGATACAAAAAGATAATTGATTTTGTAGTATAAAGTGAAGTCCATAATGATGTAGAATTGATGCTTTAAGAGCATTGAATAGTTCTGAAGTTACACCGTGCTGAAAGTGCTTAAATAAAGAAAGTGGAGTGTACAAATTCAAAATGGAACGTGATGCTCTTCGGGTCTAATGAAAATAAGTCGAGAGGAAAAAACAGCGTTAACATTGAACTAGCAGAATATGTGCCACATCCAAATGCGATGGTCCTGTATTCAGTCGTGCCTTCCATAGTGTTCAGAGGGCATCCGATTCTTCCGTTATTGTCAGAGTGCCTCTGAAGGAATAGTGCAATGAGCGCCCATTGCACTTACAGTCAGCCCCACAGCGCTGATGTAAGTCTACTAAAAATGGAATATAAGTCTGCATTTGATACCACCGAATCAAACGGTGATTTCCTAGAATTAGCATCATCAAACGTGTCCTCCTTCTTTCTTTGTGGCTCGCTCTCACCTGCGAAGCTACAACGCACTCTTTTCTTTCTTGCTCTTTAGCATATACATGCTCATTGCTCTGTCACACACATAGCAAGACACGAGTGCTACTGTTGCAGTGGGGAAGTCTGTAGCGAGCACGAAAGAACAACAGTGGCTCTGTGTTGGTGTACCTACTACGTTGTCTGCCTGAGAGTAGGTCAGTCGAGTGTGGTTGCTTCTCTGATGACGTTAGTGGCGCAGAGCAAAGGCACCAGAATTCCACCTGATTGTTGTGGTAATCCAGCTAATTGGGTTCCAACATCGGCAAGTCAAGCATTACAAGAGGACATGCTCCTCTCTCTCTCTCTCTCTCTCTCTCTCTCTCTCTCTCTCTCTCTCTCTCTCTCTCTCTCTCTCTCCCCACGAGAGAGGTCATCATGATGTTGTGTTGCACAGTATGTCTGTGCGTGTATCCAGACCAATAGGTGCTCTCCCACTTGTCTATTCCTCTAAGAGGACGACTCTGAAGCTTCTTTTAGCTGCTATAGAGATCGAGAGGTCGTTTCACTTGCTGTTGTGGATGATCAGATGTTGTCAAGCAAGTTGGCAGAGCTTTACAATGAAGTTGATGCGAGGGGCTCAAACCAGGGCTAGAAGCAAACTCGCATTCAACTTTTCTTTAGAATCTGACTTGACATCGTTCTTTGCATCCCCTTCACCTGAAACTTGCCAAGCTTCGCGGTCTCTTGATGCCTAAGGCGATTAGAGGCCGGTCTCACAGTGTCGGATTTCGAGTTCAACAAGCTCTTAGAGAGCAAGCACGTGGTTTCACAGCCTTCTGATCACAGAACAAATGGGCATAGGAACAAATGGACACAAGATATGGTGCAAGCATGAGGAGAATCAATCGGTCTGTGTTAATGGATGAACAGAGGACTCTTGATGGTGAAAATACGGAACTCTTGAGTCCGGATGTTGAATCACCTTTTGCTACCAATCGTGACGTATAACATTTCGTGAAAATATTTATAAACATTCAATAAAAAAGATGAGTCAAAGACTCATTGAACAATACCACATATACGCATGCTCAAAAGTGTGGATAAACACTATAATAGGTGAGATGCATCACAATGGATCCAAATGAGGATGGAAAGAAAATGAAACACCTC
Organism: Ceratopteris richardii; assembly: GCA_020310875.1. Taxonomy (NCBI): domain Eukaryota; kingdom Viridiplantae; phylum Streptophyta; class Polypodiopsida; order Polypodiales; family Pteridaceae; genus Ceratopteris; species Ceratopteris richardii. Next base: position 110,095,253 of record CM035427.1, read on the forward strand.
CAAAATCTCCAAGAGCACTCACGGAAGGAGGGGAAAGTGGGGTTAAAGGGAAGGCTTGGAGGGTGGGTAGATGGAGTAAAAAGTGAACAAAAGTGATGAAGAAAATGGGTGGAGGGTGGTCAAAGTTGCTACCCAAAATGCTCTATGAGCATGAGCTTGATGGCTAAAAGATCCTCTCTATGAGAAGGAAGCAAAACCACCACCACTCAAGCACCACCACCACCAAAATGACCGCCAAATGCACCACCAAGACCTCCACCTAGCGCTCTAATACCATGTAGAGAGTACGCACGCGGAAGCAAAATGAAAAGTAAAGTACTCTCACAAAACAAAGAATGTGTGGCACAAAATGAGTATACCATGAAATGGGTAAACTCATGTGGATTAGAAATGAGCTTGCCAAGAGCATGGAGTAGGCTCATCAAGCTTCTAACCAAGTACAAATGAGGGGAGAGGCCCTCCTTATATAGACTTGCAAGGGGGCCTCAAAAGTACATCATATGTGGGATAAGTCTCCTGAAAGGAGAATGAATACAACTGGTAGAAGCACATGGCAAGGTACCCAAATACAAAGGAAATACAATATAAAATGGAAATAGACTAGAAATTGAGTGCATCCTGGATACAAAATGGAGATGCACTCATGCAGATACAAATGTAGATGAAGTAGGAGCAATCATGTGGTCAACATGAACCATGTATGTGGTCACCAACCTACCAGATAGGACTGATGAGTTTGGAAACATCATTCCTGAGAGTGAGATAGGAGACTTAGAGCAAGGAGATGTAGGACGAGAACCCAAGACTCCTAGAGGTAAGTCAATTTTGACCAGAGTGATCACTCCAGATTGGATCCCTCAAGACAACAAAAGCATAGAACTATTCTTAAATAGAGAAACAGAGGAAGCCTTTTGGAGATTCAAGCCAGATCAACCTAGCCAATTGGGCATAGTCATCATCTACAAATTCAAAGATCCTGAGATACCAGGCAAAGTTGTCTACCTGGATAACACATCAGAGAAAATGTTCTTGGTATCAGAGCATGATAGGCACGCATATACTTGGCAGGGTGAATTGATCTCTCCTTCACCACGGACTAATATTTCCCAGGGCCTCCAAGGCGTACGATCATCCAAGGCTCAGGAAAACCAGAGGGAAAGGACTAGAGAGAGACCTGATGTCAGTTTTGCACACACTAGGGGCAGAAATAGATCACGATTTGAAAATGAAAGACCTAAAAGAGAGAGACATCAAGTACATAGGCAACAAAGAGATGAACATAATTTTCCATTGCTTAGACCCCGAGAGCATCCAAGAACCCTTAGACCCTCTCAAGTGGTCAAGACAATGAAGAACTACTTTGACGGGTCAGGAGATCCTTATGATCATGTGGTAGAGTTCAAACAAGTGTTAAGAGTTGAACAGATTGAGGACTTGTTCACCCAGTTCGAGACATTTGGTTTGACTCTCAGGGCACTACCTTAGCTTGGTTTCAACCCCTAAACAGTCACAACTATTGCGAAATAGGTCAACTCTTAGAGGAGTTCATTGTAAAATTTTCCACGAGTGATATCAAGCATAACACATCATCCTTGATCCATAGCTTCAAGCAGACACCCCAAGAAACAGTGCGACTAGCAGGAAGAAGGTTTAGACAATACATAGAAAGATGCCATGTGCCAAAATTACCCACACCAGCCAAACAAGTGGCCTTGTTTTTAGATGGCTTACTAAGCACAAAGTTGAGATCATATGTGTACTTGAAAGAGCCTAGATCCATAGAAGAGTGTGTGCAAATGTGCATAGATATAGAAGACAACTTGGGTTGAGGAGTTAGAATTGTCCAAACTCTATAAGGATTCAGACAGTTCTACTAGTCATACCTCCAAGACCTCCATGGAAATAGATGAGATAGTTGAGTAAGTTGCCAAGAAGTTAGGAGTCCAAAATAGGCAAACACCAAGAGTCACTTCATTGAACTGGTGTTACACTTGCGGAGGGGACCACATGGCTAACGTATGCCCAATGCAAAACCAAAATGTGAGAGAAAGGAATGCTCCATATTGCACTATTGAGAGAAAGTCTACAAACCACACAGCTCAAGATTGTCCATACAATAGGCAGGTTGTTAGACAGAATTATCAGCAACCTTACCAACAAGGTAGGTATCAAAACCAATACCAATAGCCATATTATAGACCACAACAGCAATATCAGGCACCATATAATCCACAACCAGTCTTAGGAAACCAACCACCAGCGCCTACCAATGTGATTCCAGTTAAGTATGCAGTGGTAGAAGAGAACCTTAATAGAGCATTGGTGCCACTAACCCCATTGGTCTCAGAAAATGACTCCCATGCTCATAGTTCACACTACTCTCATGAAGGTAGTCCACATGCTTATTACACAGAGTCACCTGAGCATAGTGAGATTTACTCATATCAATATGAGGCACCTCCTATGGAACAAAATTAGGAGCTAGAATACTCCAATGTCATGTGCACAAATCCTAACCCTAGGCCCCAACTGAGACAAATGAGACCACAAGCCTCTAGAGGACCATGTTTTAGATGTCAGGGCGACCATTTCATTCGTGAATGTCCCCACCCACCCTCTCCAGGACAAGGACAAAACATCACAATACAAGCCTTTTGCCCTGAGTGCGGCAAAGACCATCTCCCGAGAGATTGTCCAAGGAACCCCTCTAGTGCGCCCAAGGTTACACCCATTAATGTGGTAGGCTTAGTGGTGGATTCAAGTGCAAGTAGTAGTAATGTGGCCCTTGTACAAGCAGTTACTAGGGCACAAGCATTAAAACAGGATAAACCAGCTGAACAATCAGAGTCAAGTGAATCAAGAGAGCTTAGTAAGAGGAAAACAAGAACATGGAAGGATACTAGAGAGAAGGCCAATCTTAAGTGGAATAAAAATTTATCGGAACGAGAAGAAATCCTGACAGAAGCAAAAACTAAAATAGAAGACATTGCATCTCAAAGTTCCTCTCATGCCAAAACTCCATCCGCACCACCTCATCCCACCCCACCACCCATTGTAAATAGACCACAACCAGGGTATGTTCTTGTAGATCCAACCCTAGAAGGCTTGGACATGATGTTCAAAGCCTACACAGGCTCGACTTCAAGAAGGGCCAACAGTTGCAAACCTAGACAAGAGTTACCCTAGAGCCGACTTAGAGATTGAACGGATGAAAATGTGCATGAAAATGGTAGAACTAGCTCAAGCTATGCTTGAGACTAGTCAAAAGTTCAATCAGACAAACTCTGTCAAACCAGATTTGCATTTCTAGGGCTTACTAGAAAGATTAGAACAGTTGCTAAACAAACCACAAGTTTCTTTACCTCCACAGGCTCAACCAATTGTTGCGAGAGAAAGCTCTCCACCAATGAAAGCTTATGTTCCTAATTCCACGAATGTTGGAACACATTTTTCAATTCAAGAGTACTCCCAAGAGTTCTTCCAGGAAATACAAGAAGAGAAATGGGCCAAGGAGAAGGGTAATCCCCCTCCCATTCCTGAGATTGATGATCTTCATGATCAATTTCCCCAAGACATTCCATCTACCTATGGAGACCAAGTAGAGCAACAAGAAGATGAGAGATTAGATTTTGAATCTAATTCTTTACAAGAGTTTCCACAATTCACAGGCCCATGGGAATCTGAATCTCTTCAGATCAAAGCTCCCACAATACTGATAAGAAACGAAGAATCAGTAAGGAACACTGATGTCATGAAGAACACTAAGGTTCAGTGCCATCTCACTATCGAAGAGCTGCTCAAAGCAAAACCTGAGCTGTGGAATCATGTGAAGGATCAGGTTCTAGAACTTGATTCCAATATGCCAAAAGTAGGCTCTAAGTAGAAAGTACTAGAGATACCTCTAGACAAAATAGAGGACATGAGTGAAGGTGAAGAAGGTAATACTTATCTTCCGATCACCTATCAAGGTTGCACAACCAAAGCAATCGTAGATTCAGGTGCTGGTGTCGCTATTGCGACCACCTCTTTGTGGAAGCGATGGGGCAAACCCACATTAAGACCAACTAGAATGAAACTTCAAATGGCAAACGGTCATTTTGAAAGACCTCTAGGATTGTTCGAAGGATAACTCTAACCACTTGTGGTGTAGAGTTTGAACACGCATTTGCTATATGTGACTTTGAGAAAAATAATGTCTACGAGATGATCCTAGGAAGACCCTTCCTATGACAATTGCAAATAGTACATGATTGGGGAACCAACTCCTTGTACTTACAACACTTAGGGGTCACCACCAAGGTCAACTTGAAGGATTACACCTTCAGAGATGTACCACCCCTACAGTGGAATCCTATCCACAAAGCAAAAGAAGATTCAATCTCTGTGCATTCTAGAAGTTCTCCTGACCCATCCTCGTTGCACGAAGATACTCACTTGTGGATGTGCAAGGTTGTAGAGGAAGAGGAAAGATGCCTGAAAGCAAGAGAAGAAGGAACTTCTCCAGGAGATAGACCAGTTAAAGACCCAGCCTACACACCGATGATCTTTCCAGATGAGGAATTTGAGCCTCATGGTTGGGCAGAAATATTAGCCATCATGGACATTGCGGTCAATGAGGAACAGTGGACACCTCATTGTGATGAGGAGGGTTATGATATTTCTGTGTTCATGTGTTAGCCCTTGCTAGAAGAATGTGATCCTAGTGATGTCATAGAAGAGGAAGAGGATGATGATGATCTAGAGTCGATTGTGATGGATAGTTCCTTTAACTCAGAGGAGCACTATCTAGAAGACATAGGGGTATTTACCCAAAAAGAAGAATAACCTCTCACAAGTATCAAAACTGTAAATTCAAAGGATGGAAGTGAGAGTAGTCAAAAGAAAAAGAAAAGAAAAGTAGTGAAACAAGAAGAGGAGGAATCATTGTTGGAAGTACCATAAAAATTCAAGAAATGTGAAGTTGAAGATTGAAAAATTTGGTGCAAATGCCTAAGAGAGAGCCCATCATAGGAGAATCATATGATAATAAAGAAAAGACCAAAAATATTGTTGTGACCATTGAGGAGAACGATGAAAGATGTACCTACATAGGAGATGACCTAAGTGCAGAAGAAGAAATAGAGCTTGTAGCTTTATTAAGGGAATATAGGGACGTGTTTGCATGGCACTATAGAGACTTGAAGGGGGTAGATCCAAGAATATGCTCTCATATGATCCCCATGATTGCTGTCGCCAAGCCTCATTTATCTATGAGATTGAACATACTGAGTGGGTGCCCCCCATGGTAGTGGTGCCCAAGAAGAATGGAAAGTTCCGAGTGTGTATTAACCTTAAAAAAGTTAATGTCGCTACGATCAGAGATAGCTATCCACTTCCAATCACCAAACATTTATTGGAGCGTGTTGCAGGCAAGTAAGTTTATAGCTTCCTTGATGGATTTTCAGGTTACAACCAAGTAGCCATTGCCCCTGAAGATCAACACAAAACCGCATTTGCCACAGAATGGGGAAATTTTTGCATTTCGTGTGATGCCATTTGGGCTCACCAATGCAGCTCGCAGGTCTATACCTTTGGTTTTGACTGGTCATTCGTCCAGCATGCTGAATACCTCACGATGTCCTATCTTGGCCGAGATGTATCCTAGGGCCAACTGAATAGACACTTCATATTCGTATATCCAGTCTTGACCTAACACGAGCTCTTCTAATAAGTCCTGATCGTGACATACTAAGAGTTTCTGTTCCATTGTGTTGTTTCTGAGATGTAGAGGTAAGGTAATCTCGCCTATACATTTGGTAATTTTTCCTCCTATTCCAATCAGCTTTGCCTTAGATGGGTGTAATTCCTCTTTGAGTTTCTGGATCAATGAAAGTTTGATACAGCTTATGCTTGCTCCTGTGTAAATGAGTGCATCCACTAAGTGGTACTCTTTTGTTCCAGCACCCAAATTCAAATAAGGTTGCATCATTTGCTGACCTAGGTTTTCAATTGCTCTAAAATTAGCCATTGGGATGAGTTCCTCTCCTAGTCGATATCTCTCATCTCTCTCTCTCTCATCCACTCTTTTCATTTCTTGATTCGTTCTAGCGCTTCTTGTCTGGCTTCTTCTCGTATTCTTTCTTCCTCTATGTGCCTATTTTTACCCATTATTAGTCGTGACATTATCTCTTCTGTCAATGGGTTTAAATATTTTTTTACTCGACAACCACTGATATAGTTTGGTAGTATTTCTCCATCTAGGGTTGCTAAACTGATGGCTCCGCTGGTAGATATACGATTGATGATCAATGGGCCATATCCTCTTTTTTGCAGTTTCTTTGTGTGTTGTTTCAAAGTATAAACCAAAACTAAATCTCCTTCCTTCAAATTTTTATCTTTAATATGAGCATCAAAATATGCCTTCTGTTGCCTTTTAGTAGCATAAATCCCTGCTACCGCTTGTAACCTAGTTTCGTGTAACTTTTCTATTTGATCCAATTGTGCTGACAATTCATGTCCACGTTCTCAAAAAGAAACTTGGTTGTAGTTCTTGCATCGTTCTTGTTGGTTGCTTTGGCTTCAACCCATTTGGTCAAATAGTGTGTGGCTACAATTATGTACTCGGCATGGGATCCTTTAGCTGGTGGGCTAATAGGTCTTATGAAGTCTATTCCCCATTTAGTAAAGGCTCTAGCACTCCACGGGTTTCAGTGGCATTTCATCCCTTCTAATAGGAGATTTTGTTCGTTGGCAGGTATCACATCGCTGAACATATGTGGCTGCATCTTGATGAAGAGTTGGCCACCACATTCCTGCAAAGAGAATCATTTTTGCAGTTTTATCTGCCAAAAAATGTCCTCCTGCAGCTCCTGTATGTGCCATCTCTAAAACAGCAAGATACTCATCTTCATGAATGCACATTCATAAATGATTGTCTCTTCCTCGCTTAAAGAGTTGTTTTCCTATGAGAGTATAGTCCTTGCTTTTTTCTGTGAGTGCACGTTTCCTTGCTAGAATGGCTCCTTCTGGGTACTCTTGAGTCTTCAAGAATTTCACCAGTGGTATGCTCCATCTTGGTGCTACTATGGAGTAGCATAGAGTAGAGTTCTCTTCTGGATTTCGTTCTTGACATGTTGGACAGGCTGATACATAGTTATGTGTATCCCTCTGCATGGTTGACCAATATATGCCTAATCTCTTCAGTGTTTGCCATGTTTCGCTCGCATTTAAATGAGTTTTCCATTGATTTACATGTGCTTTTTGAAGCCACATCCCTTGTTCCTCTTCTTCCACGCATCTCAAGAGTAATCCACTAGAGTCTTTGTGATATAGACTTCCAGCAATGATATGAAGGTTTTTAGTCTTCCATAAGTCTTGGTTTCTGTTTGGTGAGATCCCATGTAAGAATAGGGATCAACTTTTCTGCCCATTGTGGACATACTTCGAGATTAAACAGGTAGGTATCTGGGAGATCATCGGGTACTCCTATGGGGGTTCTCCATGTGTCATTCTTGATAAGTGATCTGCTCTGATGTGTGTATTCCCTTTCTTGACTACTACTTCAAAATCAAATTCCATCAACAATAGAAACCATCGTACTAGTCGTCCCGTATTACAAGGCTTATTGACTAAGTACAGTAGCGCTTGATGATCGATAAAGAATTTGAATTTATTTGCCAATAAGTTGTGTCGAAACTTCTTCACTGTGTACACCATCCCTAGGCCTTCTCTCTCAGTTGTGGTATAATTGCACTCCGCTTGATTCAATTGTCTACTGGCATAGGCTATAGGTGGTCTAACTTCCCTGTGTCCACGGGTTGAGCTAAAATGCAACCAATGGCAAACTTGGAAGCATCCACGTGGATGTGAAATGGTTTGTTTCAATTACGTACTCGAAGGATTGGTGCTGAACTCAATCGACTCTTTAACTCGTTAAAGGCTTTTTCACCTTCTTCTGTCCAATTAAATTGAGACAATAATGCATAAAGAGGTCTAGCAATTATGGCATACATGTGTATAAATCTTTGGTAGTATCCGCAATGTCCCATAAATGCTTGCACTTCTTTAGCAGTCTTTGGTCTCGGCAAATCCAGAATCACTTTGATTTTGTCTTCATCAGTTGAAATTCCATTTTTAGAGACAATGTGTCCTAATATCTTTCCTTGTCGAACCATGAAGATGCACTTATACTTCCATGCTCTTTCTCAAGAACTCCTTGAATACATGGCACATCAATCTTTGGAACGTGGCTGGAGCATTGGTTAGGCCAAAAGGCATAACCCTAAAGGCGTACACTCCCCATTCAGTTGCAAAGGCGGTTTTATGTTGGTCCTCAGGAGCAATGGCTACCTGATTATACCCCAAAAAGCCATCTAGAAAACTATAAACTTGCTTCCCTGCCACTCTTTCCAAAAGATGATCCGGGGTAATGGGTAACTATCCCTTATGGTGGCATCATTTACTTTTTTCAAATTAATCCATACCCTTAACTTGCCATTCTTTTTAGGTACGACCACCAAAGGTGACACCCATTTCGTGTGTTCGATCTCATATATGAACCCAGCATCTAACAACTTATCTATTTCCTCCTTAATTTTTGCTGAGTAAACGTCGTTATAAGTGTATGGTCTTTGTTTTGAAGGTTTGGCTTCAGATGTCATAGGGATTCTATGGGCACAAATAGAAGGATCTACTCCTTTCAAATCCTTATATGTCCAAGCAAAGACATCCTTGTATTCTCGTATGAGTCGTATTAACTCTTGTTCTTTTTCCATTGAGACATCTTGTCCTATAAAAGTACATCGTTCTTCTCCTTCCTCCAAGGTTACTACTATTTTCTTGGTCTGTTCCTTGTTGTCGTATGCTATTCTCAGTTGTGCTTCTCGTTTTGGCATTTGAATATCAATTTTCCTCTCTTCTACTTCATATTTTTTGAAGTGGGCAGACACTTCAAATTGATCTTGAGGTTTATTTTCTCCATCTTCTCGTTCTTTATCTAATCCAGGCTCTTCTTCCTGTGTCCTTTCTTGATCTAATTCATTAATTATGACACTTACTCCTTGATTTCCACTTTCTGTTTCCATTTGTTCCTGCTCCATTTCAATGCTCTCATAATCCTCCTTCCATTCTTTTTCAATTACTTCTCCTTCATCAGCCTCTTGATAAACTACCACGTATAGACTAGCGTCATATCCTTCCTCGTCAATGCATTCATTCATGGTTATTACCTCCACATTTACACATACATCAAGAGTGGCTAAAATCTCCATCCAACCATGAGGTTCGAATTCTTCATCTAGGAATACTTGAGGCATGTAAGCTGGATCTTGTACAGACCTAGCAACTCCTTGCCTTTGCTGCCATCCTTTCTTTCTCTCCTCTTCCTTTTTCGTGGTTTGGCATATCCATAGATGAGTGTCTTCGTTCATCCATGATTGGTCACTTGAACCTATACCGTGAATCAACTGATCGTCTTCCTCCTTATGAATCTGATTCCATTGCAAGGGGGGAACATCCTGCTACGTGTATGTGTGGAGATTTATTCTTGTCGTGGTTCCTTCATGCTGTAAATATATTGCGTCTTTTCCCCAATCTTGCACTACCTTCAATTGTCTCATGAAGGGTCTTCCAAGTATCATTTCATAATTGCTAGCCCGTTCAAATTGATAGATTGCTAAGGTGTGCTCGAATTCAACTCCGCAGGGGGTAAAAGTTACTCTTTCCAATAATCCTAAGGGTCGTTCAGTGTGTCCATCTGCCATTTGTATCTTCATGCGTGTGGGTCTTAAAGCTCGGTTTCCCCATTTCTCCCAGATTTCTTTAGTAGCGATTCCTACTCGAGCTCTAGAATCTAAGATGGCTTTAGTGGTGTAACCCCTATAGGTAATTGGAAGGCAAGTATTTCCTTCATCTCCCTCACTGAAATCTCCAACCTTATCGACTGGGATTTTTACTGTGGTTACTTCATCAAGCATCTCCTTCTCTTCTGACTTGGTCTCCAATTGGCTGGTTAGTTTCTCCTTCAAATGTGGTTTGATCTTCAAAAGTTCTTCCAATGTCAGAGTACAAGGGATTTTTACCTTTCTAAGGTGTTGTATGATGTCCGATGTTTGGATTGAGGGGTTTTGCTCTTTTTTTCTTATTGAGGGAATGTAGTATAATTCCGAATTATGTTCGTATTCTCCTGTGTAATTTGGCAAATCTTCACATTGTCATCCTCCTTGATGCAATCACAGGGACATGGGGCCCTAAGTGCACGATTATCATTGACTATATCATTGAGTAAAACAGGTGGATCTCCCAAGATTCGCTCTTTCCCTCTTTGGTAGTACAATTTACAACCCCGCGCTAGGAGGTCTTGAATGGCTACACTATCGAGTCCTGATAAGAAGAGGAAATGTATATCCCATTGCTCTTTAGGGGGTGTTTGCATTATAATGGACATGGTGTTTTTCTCCTTTTGATATTAAGATGTGATTCTTCACCATTCTCATCTATTCATTGATTATTAGCGTTTTATTATCCTTTATTCTATTTTGTATGTTGCAAATCCATTTATTGGAAACCAACACAAAAAGCTCCAATATTGAGTGTTCCAATTCACCTTCTGCTTCTAGCTCCTTAAAGGGTGGTTCAATTCCTTCTGCATTCTTCCATCTATCTTCTTGGACTCTTTCCCACAAGTCTTTAGGCCATTCCCCATCTACTTCGGGGACAATGGATCCTTCTCTTTTATCCTCACAGTAATTTATATTATGTGTCTCACCTTCTTTTCCTTTCTCGGGATCATTAGGGATGACACAATCTTGGAATTCTTTTTCGGGAATTCGTGAATTGGGTAGTCGAAGAACATGTTTTTATAAGGTCCGTTGAGCGACTTCAATTAATTTTTTGCATATCTCCAACCTTTCTTTCTCTAGGTCACCTCTAGGATATTCTTTCTCATGTTGTTCAATGGTAGGTCCTTCTCTTATTCATGCCTGGTATGCCTGAATCCACATGGCTAACTCTTCTGGCATGGGGTCTGCCAAAACTGATCCTACCTCTTCTTTTTTATCCTTTCCTTCCTGATTTTCTCCTTCCCGTTTTTGTTTTTCTTTTGGATCTTGTTCATTCTTCTCATTCTCCTTCTTTTGTTATAGTTTCTTTTCCTTCATCCTGTCTCTATGGTTCTTACATCTTTGTGTTCGTTTACTTGTGATACTTTTTCCAAGCTCTTCCAAATCTTCAACTATTTGGGTTTTAGGTATATTCATTTCTCTGTCGCCTTGATCATTCTCTCGAGTTTTTTTTGGTGTCTCTCTATCTTTTGCTCTTGTTATTGCTTTCAATGGTACAGTGTACTCCTTATCGCTCCCTGACGACTCTATCACTTCTATCACATTGATCTGCACGTTCCAGTTAACTTTGTTGGGGTTCTTGGGACAATCTCTGAAAAGGTGTTCTTTACCATAATCACTACAGTATCCTTCCCAGACTCGTTGTGGTGATGGTGGGCTTGGTAATGTACATTCTCTGATATAATGATCACCTCCACATCTATAACATGGTCCTACAGGTGGTCTATTCATAGGTCGGGGGGTATGGTTGCTCTGGGATCAGTATACATTAATGACACATAATCTTGCTCATATCCGTAGGAACTATCTGGTACTTCCATGCCATATGTATATGGTTCGTACATTTGTCCATATTCTATCATAGTGCCCTCATATGCAGAATAATCTCCTTGACTATGGTCATAAGATGAGTCATACGGTTTGTTACTAGTCAAAGGCGTGGCTGGAACTATTGCTCTCTCAGGGTTCTTTTCATGTCGAGCTATTTTCACTGGGACTACATTTTGCGGGTGGGATGGTTGTTGACCTAACACCGGTTGTGGTTGAGTGTACCCTTGGTAAGCATAAGGTTGTGGCATTGGTCCCTATTGCTGGTATGTGGGATATCTAAAAGCTTCTCCTCCTTGATCTCTCTGAGGGTATCCATAAGGTCTTACTGGCGGTTGGGCTGGTCTTGATTGCCGATTCTAAGGACAATTTTTTGTGCTGTGATTTGTGTACTTTTGTTCTATGCTACAATATTGTAAAGGGCCCGGAACAGGTGGTCTATTGTAAGCATAAGCAGGTGGTGGGACTACTCCCCTAGTGCACAAATGAGAAGGATGATCACCTCCAAAATGCATACATCTGCTAAGCATGGGTACTCTCATTGGGTTGTTGGGGTAGTTCCTCTGTCCTTGAACATTCAGTTTCTTTGCTACTAAGTCGACTATTTCCTCTACATTGTTCTTTGAGTTTGATGTGTTGTTGTCGGAATCTTCACTTTTCACGCTACCTTGAGGTATTTTCAGATCTTCTACTAGATTGTCCTCTAGGTCAATACATTCTTTCATACATTCTTACAAATTTTGAACTCTTTTCACATATACTAGAGATCTTAATGATCCATTCACTAATCCTTCCAAAAATAATGACACCATCTTGTTTTGAGTGGGTCTCTCTTCAACTGGACATCTATCCACATACTGCTTGAATCTCCTTGCTGCCAATCTCACTAATTCTGTAGGAGCTTGCTTAAAACTATGGATCAATGAGGAAGAGTTGTTTTTAATCCTAGATTTGGTGAATTCTTCAATTAATTCTTGATAGACTTGTTCCATGTTTTGAAAATTATTAGGGTCTAATGGTTGGAACCAAGCTAAAGCTGTGTCTGTCAAAGTTAGACCAAAGGATTCATATTGGATCAAGAAATCTTCCACTTGTTCGGCTCTGATTACTTGCTTGAATTCAGCTATATGATTGTAAGGTTCACTAGAGCCATCATAATGGTTTCTCATGTGTTGAGAAAAGGGGAACAACAAACCCTAACCGCCTCACATGGAAGTGAGAGGTTTCTCCAAGTTGGGGCAAAGAATGAGAGGAGAGGTTCATCCACACTCATGGACCAATGGCAACAATGGCCAACGTCACAAGGAGCAAAGGGGAACATCCTCCCAACCATGCACCCTCACATGCAAATCCATACACCAAGACCAACGCCATTGCACACAAGGAGGCAAGAGAGTAACAAATGACACCTTCTTCCATTACCAAAATGGAGGCCAAGGCCATGGCCAAGGGACCTCCCTTTACAAGAAATGAGCCTCTATTTATAGGCTCAGCACATTCTCCCATGTGCTCTTTTTGACTAGTCAAAAAGGAGCACATGCTCTTCTCTCTCTAAATCTTTGTGAATATTCTCCAACAACCAACTCAAAAGAAATGAAGGCGTGGGAAACTTCTACGTGGGGATTTCTACATGTGCCAAAAAGCTACATTATTTGAGAGGCTTAAAAACCATAGCCTAAGGGAAATATCAAAAAAGGGGCTTAGGAGAGTGTTCATAAGGTCATCTCCTAAATACAAAAAAGAGATATTTTTATGAGGGCAAGAGGGTGCCATTGCATGAGGAAATTGTGGGCAACCCTTATAACAACACCCTCCTCCTCCTAGACTTTGTCGTCCTCGACAAAGCTAAGAGAGAAGTATATAATGCCGAACTGGTCCAAGTTTGGAGTCTTCAATTCTTCAAATATACAGCAGTTCCAATCTGAATTTTGCAAGGCTGCAAATCTTTTGAATCAGCAAGTCGTCAATCTTCAAGTCTGCAACTCCATATGGCTGAGCGACACAATCCCCTTGGGGGGCAGTCAGCCCAGCATGTATCCAAATTTGTAAGTCTTCAAGTCTTTCAGGCCTGCAATGCTGAGCGACACAATCCCCTTGGGGGGCAGTCAGCCCAGCCTCCTTCCCATGTGCCTTCACTCAAAGCTCCAATACCTGAAAATTAAACATACACAACAAGTAGACTGATTTTTGAAAAGAAGCAGCCAAAAAAAAATGTTAATTCCATTTTTAGTTTCCACTTCAGGGAGCATCTTTCACATAGGACTTTCTCTTCTAATGAGAAGAGCTCCTGAAAATCTTCTTATCTCTATAGTCCAAAGATGATGCAAAAATCTGTAATCTCCAAGTGAGTGTGACATATTGCATTGCATAGTATGAGATGAATATGTAGTAGCATGTTTAACTTATGTTGTTTCCATCATTCATACTGTGCTCCTAGTCAATCAAGTTTGAAATTTAACATGAGTGTTCTGTGCTCATAAAATGAATAAACAATAGTGCAACATTATGAGTCCTGTCATTTTACAAGCTTTCCTGAGATTCAAACAACTTATCCAACACTATTCCTGCAAAGCATCAAATCATCCATAGGAGATAAGAAGGATCAATGCTGAAGTTCTAAGTGTGTTGGCCTATAATGAACTATGAAAAATTAAGCCTTAAATGAGGAATGTGGAACTAGAGAGTTACTTCCCTAGCAAAAAACAATCACTCATTCAATGTAGTCACGCTTAATTTAGTTCAGGTCTAAAAATTTTTAACCTCCTATGTGCACGTTCACCTGCAAATATCCTTTAAAGAAGACATGCTTGCCTCATGAAGAACATTTTAAAGCATTATGCACCCAACCTAGGAATTTCGCTAGAAGCAGTCACTTGCTTTAATAAAGAATGGAATCAAAAGAGATGCATTGGCAAGTAGCAAGAGTTGTGTAGTATTATACCTGATTTTTGTTAGTGGGTCAATGGATACAGAACATCAAGCAACATTCATATCATCGAGACTGTTATATCTGAACAAGTCTAAATCCACTCTTCCCGTAACTTTGCAAGATCAAAACAAGCCCTTTAGAATCTATGCGTGAAATATTGGGCAGACACACTCTTGGAGCAAGCCAATCTGAGCACAATATTCACACATCAACCCTATGGTACTACTAATTTCCTTTCAAACATAAGTGATTACATGCAACCAATACAAGCATTTTATACATTTCTAATGATTATGACAGAAGCATGCAATAGAAACTTCGTAAGACATGGAAGCACCATCATCCTTCGTTTCAAACTTGTAACATCCAGAGTATGAGTACACAGTTAGCTTCTCATTTAAAGATCAGCAAAAAGAATTCAGTATCCCCAAAAGCTCTTTAATCATTCTAAGGGGCTCCTTCCTTAACGAGAATAATCAATATACTCCAGGCAGTCAGTAATTATGTTAGCTTTCATCACTTAAAAATTGAGCAGTCTTATCCATCTAGCTTTGATAACTTCAAGACACCTTCCCTGAAAAGAAGCTCCAAGCTGCAAAAGTTAAAATGTGACCATACATTGCATATTATCCTTTAAGAGCCCAAAAAATAGGTTCACAGAGTGACTATCATGAATGCCTCACGTTGTGAAGATGTGTTCAATAGGGTTTAGGACATTCCCAATATGTTACTCACAAGAACACAGAACAACATGAGTGGATCTCATCCTATCAATCCTGCAACTTCCCAACACATCAAGTATTTCAAAAAGAGAACACCTGCATATTTAGATTGGTTGAACCTAAGGACCACCATCGATCTACGTTTCAATCTGAGGAAGCATTCTGCACCTGCCAAGCTCAATTAGTAATTGAAAATTTTTGTACTTGCGTGAACATGGCAAAACAAAAATGGTAAGGAGTTAAAACTTTTTTTTTCCTAGGCATGTCAACATTAAACTCTACACACAATCCTTCATTTGATCCTCCCCAATGTTGTTAGTGATAAGTCTTTTATGTCAATTGGGCCTTCATGCCCAAGGTCCTTTGGCTCAAAAAAGAGCAGGAGAAATCATGTTCTAAGGTAGAGGCATTTCTATGAGTTTCACGCCAAGACCCACTTGGATGAACCAGGCAGAGTAGAGGAGTCATTCATGAATAGACGCCGAAGTAGGAACCTGACTTCAACACCTCCAACATCTTGGAATGTGCTGATACTTATAACTGCTATCATGACAGAAGTGTGAATACAATGCTCAAGGAAGGTAGTCACCTAAACCCTCAACAAACCGCAAGAGCGGTGGCAGAGAAAATATAATGCTAGTCGAGAGTTAATGCACCTATTCCCCGTGACGATCATTTTTTCTAAATAAGAGAATAAAAGGATGGCAGCAACCATGCTTTTCCAGCATAGAGTGGTACCAATGGTCAAGCAACTAGGAGAGTGTATTTAAGGCCATAACTCATTTGTAATAAGGAGAAAAGAATAAAACATTGAAGCCCGGGCAACAAGCATAACCAAGAAATGTTGTTACATTAGTTTTACATATTGGCACTGCAGCAAGTATATGTACATTAAAACAGAATCACTTTGTTTATTGATCAAAGTTCACAAAACATTTTTTGAGCACGACAATTGCATAGGTGAACAACATGCATGACTCCAAGGCCCGACTTTGCAAGCCATCTTATGGCAAAAACATTTCCTAACAAGATCATCACAACTTAGAGTTTGGACCCAATCTATCTCGATCAGCACTCATAAGAATCCCTATCAGATAAGAAGTCAAGCTCATCTCATGTTCACTAATACACCAAATTGAGGTCGGTGCCCGTTCTCTGTTTCCCTAGCTGTTACTGACAAGAATCCATAAATCAAGAGTGAGCAGAAGGCAGGGGCCAACCCAGTCGAGAACCCCTTTGAAACTCAGTCCTTATGAGGGCAAATATCAATCGAACAGGCTTGAGATTTAGAAAAAAAAAAAATTGTTTCATGCACCATAGAGAGGGGGCAGTCTCAACAAAGCTACATCCGAAACCAAACCCACACACAACCAAGCACATATAAAACAAAACCAAGGATAGATAACGAAAGTGTCAGACATTGTTGCAAAGCCACCTTGAATGTGGACCGAAATCATCTACAAGAATGTCAAACGTTGCACCCCCTCATCAGCTCACGGTGATTTTTTCATTAGAGCACGAGTGCTTGATCTGTTCGCTCAATGGTGTTGGTGTATTAGCTACCTCAGTTATTATGATGATGCATCAATCATACTAAGATAATAGCAAGTCGATTATTTGCCCACTTTAGTCTAGAAAACGCAAAAAAGGGAAATGTTCGTCCAAAGCATTGGAGACCTTCAAAATAGGTTGAAAGGAGCCTCGATGATTGCACCACGGGGTTGAACAACAGATAGTTAATGCACAGGGACATTGTGAAATACTCAACCTGATCCGAATCAACATGATATGATCGATACCCACAACCCCAAAAATCTTGACCATTGCGTATAAATTAACCAAGATTCAAGCAATAGAAGCACAACACATAGAAAAGATTAGAGCTCAGAACATCTAGTCAGGAATCATACCATAAGTATACACACACAAATGCGAGAAGCAATATGATGCTTACATGGAGAAAGTGCCACATTACATCGTAACAGAAGAACTAAGCAGCAGTGTGGGAATGGGAATAAGGATCAGATTTGCCAAGTGCAGAACGAACCCCGCACAAAGATTTCACGCAACAGAGAAGAACATTCTTACTCTTTAGTTTTTGAATGTGAGTATTCGAAAGAGAAAGACCGCAACCGCCTCACAGGCAATGTTGGATACAAAAAAGGAGTACAGAGTCAGCCCTTCCCATAGAACTAGCATCGAGCACGATAGAGAAGAAATCATAAGGGACAATAACAGCGTAGTCTGGAAATGATGTCGGCACCGTGCATCAAGTCTAGCCCAATAGCTATGTGTTTTGCACCCCTCAAGCAGCCGAGGAGCACATAGCTCAACCCACCATAGCTTCGCACCACGTCTCAGAGATGAAAAACAAATGATTGCAAAGCTCATACATGCAGCAACATGACGAGGTGCAACGTACAGCCTGAGTGTTAACAGAAAATAACATACAACAAACTAGCTGGATGCCAAAAAGAGGACATCGATTGCGGGAGACAAATTTGAGCAATCACGCACATCGGGGGCCAACGGCTCAGACTTCCATACTCCTTCGTAAAGATAGTTAAGTGCACAACCAGATCTGCACCCTGCAACAGAGACGTTCGTTGCGGGCAGACTATCTACATGAGTAGAGTCAAAACTATTAGAATTAGGGTCACTTTATGTGATCAGGGGTGAAGAAGGAACTAAAGCCCTATTGAGGTTTTCTTTTGCAGCAGCGTATTTGACTCGGATGACATTACCTCGTGGGGTGGTTGCTGAGCTAAAATGGGTTGAGATCTTTGTTGAGCTTGATAACGATAGCTTTGAGGAGGCCTATAGTAATGAGGTTGAGCATTGTATTGACCTTGATACCTCCCTGGTTGGGGGTATGCTTGCGGGTAGTTTTGTCATACTACTTGTTTGTTGTATGGGCAGTCCGGAGCTGTGTGATTCGTATATTGTCTCTCAATCGTACAATATTGGCCACTAGGGTTGGCTTGCGGTTGTGTTACATTGGGACATGCATTTGCCATATGATCACCATCACAAGTTAACCTAGGCATCTGTTTGCTAGAAACTCCTAGTTTCTAGGCCACTTTTTTTGCTAGGTCTTCTATCGAGCTAAACAGTTTTGAGGATGCTAGAGATGAACAATTTGAGTCCTTATAGACCTTTGAGAGTTCCAACTCATCTCCAAGGTTGTCCTCAATGTCTATAAAAATTCTCACACATTGCTCTAATGTTCTGGGTTCCTTTAAGTATACATAGGAGCGTATTTTAGAGCTCAAGAGGCCATCTAAAAACAATGACACTTGCTTGGCCTGTGAGGGTAATTCTTGCATTGGACATCTTTCAACATATTGTCTAAACCTACATCCTGCCAACCTGACTGTTTCTTGAAGGGTCTGCTTGAAGCTATGAATCAATGAAGAAGTATCATGTCTGATTCCACTTTTAGAGAATTCTGTGATGAATGACTCTAACAGGTGATGAATATCTATGAATTGCCTTTGTTGCAATGGTTGGAACCAAGTTAAAGTTGTGTTCTTTAACATTAGTCCGAATGCATTATATTGCGTAAACATGTCTTCTACTTGCTCTACTCATAGCACTTTCTTAAACTCCACAACATGATCATAGGGATCTCCTGTCCCATCAAAGTAGTTTTTCACTGACTTTACTAATTGACTGGGTCTTAGTATCCTGGGGTGTTCCCGTGGCCTAGGTAGAGGAAAATCATCTCTACCACCTGGTATTCTAGGTTCCCTTTGTCTTTCCACTCTATCAATGTCCATGGTTGGTCTATCTCTCCCTATGAGATGAGTGAAACTTACTTCTGGTCTCTCTTTGTTCTTGTCTCTTTGAGTACCATGGGTTGAGGATGTTCCGGCACCTTGATGGCTCGTGTTTACATTTGCTCAAGATGGAGGGAATACTAACTCACCTCTCCATGTGTAGGTATTTCTCGCATGGTCTGATACTACAAATACTCGTTCAGAAGTATCATCTAGGTATACAACTTTTCCAGGAGTATGTGGGTCCTTGAATTCGTAAACCATGATGGAGCCTACCTCACTAGGTTGTTTCCATTCTATACCTCCAAAATGCTTCATAAGTTTCCTTATTCAGAAATAATTCGATGCTTCTATTGTCCTAAGGGATCCATTCTAGGATTAGAACTCTTGTCAGTACAGATTTCCCTCTAGGTGTCCTAGGTTCTTCTATTAATGGTTCTTTTCCATGGGATCTCACTTCCGTGTTTAGCTGAACTACACCAAACTCATTGGTATCATTAGGTTGAGTACTTATTATGTACATTGTTCCTTCTTTGTCTATGTATGCGTCTCTCTTGAATTTCACTACTGGATGATCCAATCCAATGGGTTGGTCAAGATTCTGCAATTGCACCACTGATCTTCGCAAACCATCCTCGTAGATGCGAGCACCTATGTGGTTAGTTCGAACGTATTCTAATTGAGTTCTATAGGGTCCTTCGGGTCTTTCCAAGTATGCTATATTTAGCCCTCCTTCTAGCCTTTCTATGCTAAAGGCCATTTTTGATTCACTAGTATCTGAGCCCAACTCGTAAGGGTAGCTATTCAATTGTTGAGCCCACGAACGTGCAGTAGTTCCTACACTTGCTTCTGATGATATAAGGCTTCGTCGTTCTGACTTACCTATATGCTTACCCGATCTAAGGTTCATGAATTTACTTCCTGGCACTCTCTGATCATCAATGTTTCTTTGTTCTTAATTGCTTGTTTCATTTTTAACTTCTTTAAATTCTTGTCTTGTCTCATTGTATACATCAGAAGTCAACTTTCCGTTGTACTTTTGAGCTCTTGTTCTGTCAAACTTAAATTCTTTCCCTTAGGTTTTCATATCACACACTTTGGTTTTAGTTTTAGACTTGAAAAATTAAGTCTCTTCGACTTGATGTGTTTCTATCGTCCTAATCTAATCCGCAATGCTAGACGTTTTAGCCTAAGCTAATAATTGACTGAGGGGGTTGAGTCAGCTTCTTTGATTGCCTTGATGCCCAAGAAGTCACACTTCCCAAGCCTTGCGTTCTTCAGTGCCTTGCTTTGATTGCCTTGGATAGCTCTTGCTAGACCTGCAAAAATTCAATGTTCATACGAATTCTTAAATCAATGATCCATCAGTTTGATATATACACCTTTAAGGGTCCCTTCTCTCTTTTGGCCCAAATTTCTCCAATGCCCCCTTTCTTTTCCAGTCCCAACAAGGGGTCAACCTCAAATTTTCTTATCTAAAAATCAACGTGTTCTTCTTGAAAAAAACAGTTGACATCATGTAGAGTCGTAACGAGCTTTCTAATGAGTTATAAAGCTCAAAGAATGAACTTCGAATGAAAAAGATATGAACATTCAGGCTCTTGGGGACAAAGAGGTTTTTCTTCAATTATGAGCTAAGGGGTCTCTAATGAGCTTAATCACCCAAAAATTTAGTCAAAATAGCCTCAAAATATCCCAAAAAAATCAAACCCTAAATTTGGCATTCTTGATGGACAATCGTGATGGTCTGAGACAATCGCAATGGTCTGGGACCATCACGATGGTCTAGGTGAACCGTCACGATGGTGTGGTACAATTGTGATGGTCCGAGTGTGCGATGCGTCGCGATGGTCTGAATGAGGCACCGTGATGGTCTATCTAGAGGGCAATCACGATGGCGTGACGGATGGTCAATGGCCAATGTAACCATCGCAATGGTGTGAGCCCATCGTGATGGTCACGAGGCGTGATGGCTTGAGCCAATCGCGATGGTCCAAGTGTGCAAGGCATCACGATGGTCTGAATGAGGTGTCGCGACAGTCTATCTAGCGAGCAATCATGATGGCATGAGCCCATCACGATGGTCAATGGTCAACGCAACCGTCACGATGGCGTGAGGACGTCGTGATGGTCACGAGGCACGATGGCTTGAGCCAATTACGATGGTCCGAATTTGAAGCATCATGATGGCGTACCTGGTATCGTCGCGATGGTCTAACTTGACACGTGGCAGGGGATCATCATGATGGCGTGGGCCAATCGCGATGGTGTGGGGTAAACTGGATCGTCGCGATGGTCAGTGACCATCGCGATGGTTCAAGTGAACCGTCGCGATGGTGTGAGACCATCGCGATGATCTGGTCGAGCCATCACGATGGTGTGAGCCAATCACGATGGTGTGACACAATCATGATGGTCCAAGTGAACCATCGTGATGGTCCACCAAATTGATGATTTTCAAAATGCAACTGTGGATTCGTGTGTGTGCAAGGATTGCCTACCTCGTGATGTACTCACCTACCAAAAGTGCCGACTTTGTCAAACCATCGCGATGGTCCAACTCCAATGGCAGATTCTGATAGAAAGTACGTTTCTCACCTTTTGGAAGCTTTTTTGCAACTCTGGAGCATTGTACCTCCAAGAAAATTCAAAAACACACATGCACATACAAGTACAAAAGCTCTCTCTCTCGCATGCACAAATGAGGGGAAATGAGGAGGATGGGTGGATATGGTGAATTTTTTGTTTTTTTCAGAGTGGGAGAAGATGATGCGGTGGTGAAGAAGGAGTGTAGAGGAGATGAAAAACACAAAAAACTACTTAAAAACAACAACAAAAAATGAAATTTTTATCTTCCAATGGCACTTCTTGCTATACTCTTACCATCACACATTCGTCCTAGACTCGATCCCTGCCAATGGCGCCAAATTTGGTGTTTCTCTAGCACAATGGTAAGTACCACGTTAAGAAGCTTCACCTCCATTTGTGGAAGAGATAGGAGTGATATGAAGATCGTGAACGTGAGATGTGGTGGGAGTGAAGGTGAGAAGCATAGAGATGCACACACACATGTAAGAGACAAGCAAGACACAATGGAAGGTAGGAAAATAGACTCTGTTGTTAAAGATCTCAATTACAAGCTCAAGATAGCTCTAAGCTCACACTAGCCAACACTAACCAGTCTTAAAAATGAGCTCTCTAGCTCTTTTTATAGATTCTAGCTTAGTTTTGATCGGTTTCACATCTAGTGCTCGGCATAGTTAAAAAATAGGTTCTAGGTACTATTCACAGGTCTAAATGATGTCCAAAAATAACCAAAATTGGTACGATTGTTCTACCTAATCTCCTCAAGCTCGAGGACTCCTCACCTTGCACAAAATGGCGCTACTAATTACCAAAGTGGTTTTTATATGTTACATATGATACAAGAGTGATGAAAATCACTGTTGAGAGTTTTGAAAAGTATTATAAAACATATTTCTTTTGAAAAAATGATCCGCTTGGCTCCCCACTACTTTGTTGTAATCCGCCTTCACATACTTCCTCGTCATCTGTGCCTCTAGCTATTGCCAACACGGACAGAGGATCATGTCAAGTGGGACCATGCCATGAAGAGTGACTTGGATTCTATTCACAAGAATGGTACTTGGGATTTCAGATAGTGCTTCTCCAAAGTATAAAGCATGACTTGTTGCAAAGGGTTTTAAGCAACAACATGGTGTTGATTTCAAGGAAATCTTCTCTCAAGTGGTCAAGATTACTATCATGCACATGTTGCTTGGATTCATTGCAATGGAGGACTTAGAGCTAGTCCAAATGGATTTGAAAACTGCTTTTTTGCATGGAGATCTTATACATGAAATCTATATGGAACAACTAGAGGTTTATGTAGTTCCTGGCAAGGAAATTCTAGTTTGTAAGCTCAAGAAGAGCTTGTATGGACTTCAATGGTCCCCTAGACAATGGTACCAAAGTATAAAGCATGACTTGTTGCAAAGGGTTTTAAGCAACAACATGGTGTTGATTGTTTAGTTCTAACGCCCAGGGAAAAAGTGATTATACGAGACTTTATTTTGTTCAATTCCCTCGGAATCGGTCCAATTGGATTACTAGAGCCCACAATTATCTCGCAATGGATTCTTCCTATGTCTATGCACTAGCTCATATGTTCCCGGCAAACGCACCAAAATGTTTAGTCCTTCAACCCAAGGGAAAATCTCTTACACATGCTTGTGTTCCCCTCAATGTTCGTGTACTATCTCACTTTCGGTTGCTTTAAGTCTATTTTTAACATAAAAAGACTGGCATGACATTGTCAAAAACATTAACGAGTTCAGTAGTATAAATGTATAAGCATGGTTAATAACATAATTGAACTTAAACACATGCATAACTGAGCACATACCCATTCCAACAAAGTAGACTCTGTAACACTGAGACGTTGCAAGCTATAAAGATCTGCAGCTGCAGCATACTACTTCCTTCCGAACAGGTTACATTTGCAAAATCGCAGCATCCATAAATGATGGGCATTGCCCATAAAAGGATTTACAAGCTTATCTACAGCACTCGCGGCATATCAAGGGAACTTCGCATTTCATCCACATTAAACAGCCCAGCACATCTTTTCCTCCAATGCACTAATACTCTGACGCTCTTGATAGTGGTAAAACTCTGCTACTCCAACGTTCATGATGAAATCTATTACTCTGACATTGATGTTTTAGCGCTCTTGCTGGTGAAAGACCGATATTGGTCCGACTTCTGAAAATCTACTATTCGCTATGTACACATAGTCCATGACCAGACATTTCCGAAGAATCCCCATCTTCGTCCTACAAAATTCATCGAAACTCGAGTGCAAGTGAAGACATATATCAGAACCCTAGAGTGTCACACATACTAGAAAACCCTCGGATAGAGCACACAAGTTATAAAGCAAACCCGTTGCATTACCTCACTAAAGCCTCATCCATAAGTACATATAGAGTCTCCGTGCCTTCAAGAATGTTGATTCAAAGTGAGCTGATCTGTCGCAAGCCATCACATACCAATCACACAAGCAAATAACGTTCCCTTCCAGGCGATCATTGCCCTCTCCTCTCTCTCTCTCTCCCCCTCAGGAGTGGGGAATAACTTCATATGAAAATTTTATTTATATTCACACGTTGGCCTACATTGACACTGGATGCGATTCGTGGACCTGACCACCCGATCAGGTTGATTCCACCCATCTACCAACGCAATGCAGCGCACAACACACAAACACACAATGATAACACATAACATATATCAGCTAGCCCATAACGAAGCTGGGTGCGGCTCATTGTCGTGACTACCCAGCCACGATGGCTCCACCTACCTACCAACCCGTTATGGCGCGTAGCTAAGACACAAACATATACCTCCTGAGCCTATGGCGAAACTAGCTGCGGCTCGTGGTCCTAACCACCCGGCTAAGATAAATCCACCCACCTACTAGCCCACCATAGCGCATCGGTACGATCACAACAACACACATTCCTTTTCTTTTCTTTCTCTTCGTTTTTTTTTTCTAGTTAATTAATTCACCCAAGTCCTGAGAATTAGGGAGAGGAAGAAAGGGACTTTCCCACTTTTCCCACACATGCATGCAAACATATACACTCTAGCCTTTGACAGATCAACCACCTCTTCACTCCATTCTCTCAATTACAGACACTACATATGTATTCATTGAGTTGACTTTTCACTTGGTAACTACAGCCGGCTATGCCTTAGTCCCTCCTGTACCTATCCTTAGATGATCCAGAATGTGGGTCTCCGGGATGTCTCATGTAGCCTCACATCGTACTCGCATCCCGACAACTTCCCTAGGGCGAGTCAGGCTCAACTTCAGGAGCTCCGTCATCACTCTCTATCGTTAGCACATCTGCCCAAGCCCACGTGATATCGTTTTCCTCGTTAGGCATTTCCCTCGAAGGATCGAAATAGTAATATCGATCTCCCGCCCATCCTACATGTCGAGTCAGGTATTCCTCAAAACACTCAATGTAAAATGCAACACCCAAACCCTGGTTTATAAAGCATACCAGCCAATGCGCTTCCTCTACATCATATTCCGTCTCCAAATCGTCGACATCTATGTCCATGCGGGCGAATGTTTGGTCCGAGAAATATATCCTTAGCTCGTACAAATAGAGTTTCGTTATTTGGTCTGCCATTTTGTTACTTAGCTCCTAACAGTCTCTGCATAACACAAAAATATTAGAAGTCCAAAATTCTTGAGCTAGCAAGGAAGAATATTTATGACACACAAATCATAGCTTACATATGCGCATATATATATATATAACTATACATGTATGTACAAGGAGTCTACTACGTCCTTCTGCTTGGATCTCGTCTGGCTTCTCCCGTTGTTAGGCTCCTGTTGGCATACAAAGCAATAAAGGAGTCATGCACAATACGGCAACAAGGCCAGATCATTTTTTCCCATAGATTATGTACAACCCAAGTGATTTTAATCACTACACAAACATTGTAAATCCCGTTTTTGGTAGATTAGACTCCATTTTGTGCAAGCGAGGAGTCCTCGAGCTTGAGGAGTATTAGAAGTACCATCGTACCAAATTTCATAATTTTTAGACTTCGTTTGAGCCCTCAAATAAGCCCTGGAACCTAATTTTTAACTAGGCCGGACACTAGGTCTGGACAGGGCCAAAAGCTAGTCAAAAACTATAAAAAGAGCTAGAGAGCTCATTTTTGAGGCTAGATTGTAATTGAAACGAACTTGTAAGAGCATTTTGAAAGTAATCTAAAAGCTCCATTGATTCTCGCTCTTTGTCTTGCCGTGTGTGCGCGTGTGTGTGTATGTGTGTGCATGCTAGTGTGCTTCTCACTCACGCACTTGTGCCGCCACTTGCTCGAGGTCTTCATACCATCCTCACGTCTTCCCGGATTGACATTAAAGGAGGTGCTACTCATCATTGAGCTACACCAAATTTTGGCGCCGTTGCCGGGGATCGAGCTTTGAGGACGAGCGTGTGATGGTAAGACGTAGAGTTGACGCGTTGGAGTTGTAGGTATTTTCTTCACTCTCATCGATTTTCTTTTACTTTCTTCACCATCATCATCATCACCATCTCCCACGTCCATCTCCATCATCGCGAAAATTTCAGTTTTTTGACTATATCCCCACCTCCACCTCATTTCCCTCATTTCACTTGTGAGAGAGAGCGAGAGAGCGAACTTGCATGTGCTGTTTTTGCATGTTTTCTGAGCTATTTTGCAGGTTTTTTGCTGTACCATCATCCCCAGCAGTGTGCGCAGGTACGACAGGCTCTGCACAGGTCCCGGGACGACAGCCTCTGTCTATCGCGACAGACAGAAAATCTTAACATTTTGTGAATGCATGTTTATCATTGTAACCTACACCTTGAGGGCACTCTAGATCACTAGAAGTTTTTCAAAAATTTGCATTTTTTCAGTCTATCGCGACAGACACTGTCTATCGCGACAGATACCGTCTATCGCGACAGACACCGTCTATCGCGACAGACCGAATTTCACGACAGATACCGTCTATCGCGACAGACACCGTCTATCGCGACAGACAGAAATCCGCGACAGATACCGTCTATCGCGACAGACACCGTCTATCGCGACAGACAGAATTTCACGACAGATACCGTCTATCGCGACAGACCGAATTTCACGACAGATACCGTCTATCGCGACAGACACCGTCTATCGCGACAGACAGAAATCCGCGACAGATACCGTCTATCGCGACAGACCAAATTTCACGACAGATACCGTCTATCGCGACAGACACCGTCTATCGCGACAGACAGAAATCCGCGACAGACACCGTCTATCGCGACAGACAGAAATCCGCGACAGATACCGTCTATCGCGACAGACACCGTCTATCGCGACAGACCGAATTTCACGACAGACAGCGTCTATCGCGACAGACACCGTCTATCGCGACAGACAGAAATCCGCGACAGACACCGTCTATCGCGACAGACAGAAATCCGCGATAGACACTGTCTATCGCGACAGACACCGTCTATCGCGACAGACAGCCCCCACGATAGATTGTGTCTATCGCGACAGACACCGTCTATCGCGATAGACAGGCATTTTCGGCAAAAAATTAAGGAGTGAATTTTTGGAAATTTAGGCTAAATTTTGGGCATATTTGCACTTTCAGGTACTCATCTACTTACAAAGGCCTTAGAAAATGCATTAAAACCCCCGAAAGGTTCTGTTTGTCTAGTTAACCCCCTAAACCCTGAACGGTCATAACTTTTTCATACGAAATCCATTTTCTGAGCTCTAGGGCTTGTCGGAAAGCTCGTGACATATACTACACGCCCTCAACTGTTTTTTATAAGAATAACGCGTTGATTTTCAGATAGGATATTTGGAAGTTGACACACTGAGGGGTAGGAACACCAAGGGAGCTCTAGAGTCAATTTCTAACAATGCAAAAGGGGGAACAAGGGTCATTAAAAAAGTGTCTGAAATAAATTGTCTGTCAATTGAAAGGTCTACTTGGAGCTAATCTTGGGATTTATGCAGGCCTATTGAGAAGCAATTGAGAGTATCCAAGCAAGGGTGTGGCACACGCTTGAGAATCAACTTCTCGAGCACTAAAGAGCAAGGTTCGGCAAGAAAGGTCGGAATATTCTCAACTCCTCTTCGTCAATTCCTAGCCTAGGCTAAGAGCGATTAGAAGTAGGAGTAAGTCAGGGCGACGATAGGCCACTATCAAGTTGAAGACTACCTAAAAACTCAAGTTCAAGCTAAAAACTTAATCTCTGTACTGTCGACAACATAAAGGAAAGAACCTAACGTGGAACGATCAACCTGAAAGTACGAAGAACATTCAAGTATTCCTGACGACGTAATAGCAGACAAGACTTTAAACACGAGGAATAACTAAAAAGAATCAAGTGACTGGTACCAATTGATCGGCAACGAGGTTGTACTCTGGGCAAAAATTTGGGCTAATCAGTTAGGCATATGAACCTTAGATCAGGACGACACCTAGTAAGAGAGAGACAAAGCCTTAGGTCTTCAGAGGCTAGTGTCAACCACACTGCTAGGTCCTGGGCCCAGCAGTTGAGCCACCACTCGAACTACCCTCGCTCTGAGACCAGTGAGTCAGAGATGTCTCAAGGCATGGACAAACCTACGGGAAGTTCAGGAGTGCCCTACTTGTACAGGGTAGAAGGCTCTTACAAAACACAGTTGGAGTACCTGAGGACCAACCGATTAGGTGCTAGCATCTATGAGGACGGCTTAGGAAGATCTGTGGTCCAGATTAAAAACCCTGATCAATCCATTGGACTAGAACACCCAGCTGTCAAGTTTGAAAATGGTGCATACCTGGACAAAGAAGGAACTATATATGTAGTCACTAGTCATCCTGATAGGACAGATGACTTTGGGAATGTAATCTCAGAAGCGGACTTAGGTGACCTGGAACAAGGGAACATGGGTGCGGAACCTAGAACCCCTCGAGGTAAATCAGTTCTCACTAGGATTATCACGCCTGAGTGGATCCCCCAAGATAACAAGTGCATAGATTTGCTTCTCAATCGAGAAACGGACGAAGCCTTCTGGAGGTATAAACCGGATCACCCAACTGACATAGGAACAATCATGATCTATGAGTTTAAGGATCCAGATAGCCCAGGTAGAGTGACCTACTTAGACCACACGTCAGAGAGGATTTTTGTGGTGACAGAAAATGATAGGCATGCTTACACTTGGAAGGGCGAATTCATTTTCCCCCAACCAAGGTCAAATGTAGCCTATGGTCACCCTGGAGCTGGAACATCCCAGGCTCATGGTATGCAAAGAGACAGAAGTAAAGATAGACCAGAGGTAAGTTTTGCCAATCCAGTGGGCAGAGAAAGAACGAGAACGGAGACGAATAGGGTAGAACCTGAGATGCATAGAGCCCACAGGAACCAAAGAAATGTAGATGGATTCCATCTGCCGAGGCCTAGAGAGCACACAAGAACTTTGAGACCCACCCAGCTAGTTAAGTCCATGAAGAATTACTTTGACGGCACAGGAGATCCCTATGATCATGTGGCAGAGTTCAAGCAAGTCTTGAGAGCTGAACAAGTGGAGGATCTGTTCACGCAGTACAATGCCTTCGGTCTAACCCTTAGGAACACAGCACTTACGTGGTTTCAGCCATTAGAGGAACGCCAGTTCAGGAGCATAGATCAACTCCTAGAGGCATTCATTATAGAGTTCTCTAAGAGCGGCATAAGACACAACACCTCCTCACTGATTCACAGCTTCAAGCAAACCCCTCAAGAGACTGTGAGACTTGCAGGAAGAAGATTTAGACAATATCTTGAAAGGTGCCCTATTTCGGAGCTACCCACATCTGCTAAACAAGTAGCCTTATTTCTTGACGGATTGCTGAGCCCAAAATTGAGATCCTATGTGTATCTGAAAGACCCTAGGACTATAGAAGAATGTGTACGTATGTGCATTGACATTGAAGATAACCTAGGAGAAGAGCTAGAGTTGTCCAAAATTTACAAAGATTCAGATAGTGCATCTAGTCAATCTTCCACACAAGCCACATCAATTGAAGAACTTGCCGAAAAAGTAGCTCAGAAACTAGGTGTAACTAGCAAACAAATCCCAAGGTTTGCCCCTGTGAAAAGGTGCTATACATGCGGTGGTGACCATATGGCGAACGTCTGTCCCATTATGGCTCAACCCCAAGTAAACCCTAGTAGCCAGTACTGCACCATAGAACGGAGATACACCAATCACACCGCACAAGACTGCCCATACAACAAGCAGGCAGTTAGGCAACCCTATCCGCAACCCTACCAACAAGGCAGATACCAGAACCAAAATCCACCACCACAATATGCTAGACCCCAACAAACCTACCAACCACAGTATCAGGCCCAACAAAGGCCTCAGCCTGTGCTAGCACAACAACCCCCTGCCCCAGCTAATGTGATTCCGGTAAAGTATACTGCTGCAGAAGAGAACCTGAATAGAGCTATAGTCCCTGTAACATCCTTGATCTCTGAAAATGACCCAAGTGACCATAGCTTTGATTCTACCCATGTGGATAGCCCCCAGGCTTACTACATGCAGTCCCCAGAACATGGAGAGTCCTACTATGGTGAAGAGTCGAACGAACCTAGTTGGGAGTCAGATTACACGAACATCATGTATACAAACCCCAACCCTAGACCTCAACCTAGGCAAGTACGACCACCATTTCCTAGAGGACCGTGCTACAGATGCCAAGGAGATCACCTCATTCGTGATTGTCCCTTGCCTCCACCTACGCAAACCCAGTCGGTGACGATCCAAGGCTTCTGCCAAGATTGCGGAAAAGAGCATCTCTTACGAGATTGCCCAAAGAACCCCAATAGCATGCCAAAAATCACCCCTATCAACGTTGTTGGGTTAGTGGTAGACTCCTCAGGAAGCGTCACTTCCACTGCACCAGTACAGGTAGTCACTAGGGCTCAGGCATTGCAGCAAAACCAAGGGGTAGGCCAGGAAAAGAGCCTAGATGCTAGCGATACTGAGAGCCAAAATAAAAAGAGAACAAGAGCTTGGAAAGATAGCCGCGAACGCATGAAAAGGCAATGGGCAAAGAAGATGAGTGAACTTGAGGAAAGTCTACGAGAAACCAAGGCTAAAATCATAGAGATCACGTCTCAACCGCACTCTCACACATTCCCACCGCTACCATCCCCATCACCCTCCATCCCTTCACCCTCTAAGACAGCCCACGCAACCCACCCACCACCCCAAACAGGATCAGTATTAGCTGATCCCACTCCCGAAGACATAGACATGATGCTTAAGGCATATCAGGCCAGAATCCAAGAAGGGCCAAACGTCACGGATCATGACAAGTGCTCTCCTAGAGCTGACCTAGAGATAGAAAGAACCAAACTATGCGCGAAAATGGTCGCATTGGCTCAGACTATGTTTGAAGCCAGTCGCCTTTTCAATTACTCAGGCTCAGCCAAAACGCAATTACACTTGGATGGATTCCTAGAGAAGTTAGAGAGGATAATTGCAAGATCTGACAAGGAAGAAAAAAATCAAGACCAAGAAAAAGCAAGCAAAAACAGGAATCATTCCCAATCAGAAGTGTATGTGGCCAATGCCCCTAAACCGGACAACTTCCCCTCCTTAGAAAGAATAGAGAGGCCAATAGCACAGCCAGAAAAGGAACCTACCCCTCAAAGAAAGGAAAGGGCAAGAGAACGGGTAAGCCAGCCTCTTCAGGAAGCCCGTGGGCCTCCTCAAGAAGCTTATCTTCCCCCCCAAAAGGCAGATGAGCCTCCCTCGAAAGCTCAAGTACCTCCACAGGTTGCCTACACTCCTTCTCAGGGGATGTGTGAGCCTGTTCGGAAAAGTAATAGAATAAGTAATCCTCCCCAAGAAGCTTGTGCTCCAGCCATTTGCGAGAACGAGGAGAGAGTCAACAATAGAATCAGCCCTCCTTCACAGGTTGCTTATGCGCCCAATTCTACGGAGCCAGACACTTCTT
The DNA here is from genome assembly GCA_020310875.1 of Ceratopteris richardii. Taxonomy (NCBI): domain Eukaryota; kingdom Viridiplantae; phylum Streptophyta; class Polypodiopsida; order Polypodiales; family Pteridaceae; genus Ceratopteris; species Ceratopteris richardii. The sequence continues at coordinate 110,126,881 of CM035427.1, forward strand.
CTTCTATGAATCGGTTTGCACCAGACTTCCTACGAGAGATTCAAGAAGACAAATGGGATAACGAAAGCGAGGTCGCCCCTCCTTTTGAACTTGTGGACGATGCACACGACCAATTCCCACAAGACATCCCATCTATTTACGGGGAGCATGAGAGTGTTCAGTCTCACGAGAGATTAGACTTTGAGTCGAATTCCATACAAGAGCTACCCCACTTCACAGGCCCACGGGAAGCAAAGTCCACATGTATGAGAGCACCCACAGTCATGGTAAGGAACGACGACTCAGTCATTCCTAGGAACACAGAGGTAGTGAAGAACACTAATGTGCAGTGTAATCTCAAGTTAGAAGAGCTACTCAAGGTTAGACCTGAATTATGGAAACATGTAGCCAAACAAGTACCAGAGATAGCAAAACCTCGTTCCCAGGTAGGATCCCATAGGACAGTGCCAGAAATTCCCTTGGATAAGATAGGGGATATGTGTGAAGGCGAAGAAGGGAACACCTATCTTCCCATCACCTACCAAGAGTACACCACCAAGGCAATTTTAGACTCAGGTGCAAGAGTTGCAATTGCCACTACTTCCCTTTGGAAGCGTTGGGGCAAGCCAGCACTCAGGCCAACAAGAATGAAATCGCAGATGGCCGATGGTCATATTGAGAGACCCTTAGGATTGCTGGAAGGGATAACTCTCACCACTTGTGGTGTTGAGTTTGAGCATAGCTTTGCTATATGTGACTTCAGCAAAAATCATGCTTATGAGATGATTTTAGGAAGACCATTTATGCGACAGTTGCAAGTGGTACAGGATTGGGGAACCAACTCCTTGTATTTGCAACACTTGGGCGTTACAACCAAAGTCAATCTCAAGGACTATTCTCATAGAGATGTCCCTCCTATCCAGTGGAATCCCATCCATAGAGCCAAAGATGATACAGAATCTGTGCATTCCCTAGAATCTGGATCCTCATGGATGCATGAAGACACTCACTTATGGATGTGCAAGGTAGCAGTAGAAGAAGAGAAGAGAGAGAAAGCCAGAGAGGTAGGTGCGAAAGAAACCCATAGATCAATCCAAGACCCAGCCTATGCACCTGTAGTTTTTCCAGACGAAGAATTTGAACCTCACGGTTGGGCAGAAATCTTAGCAACAATGGACGTAGCCATCAACGAAGAACAATGGACACCTCACTGTGATGAGGATGGTTATGATATTTCAGTCTTCTCCATAGAGCCAATCATGGGAGAGGCAGTTCTAGAAGAATGCGAACCTAGCCCTGATGCATTTGAGGATGCAAGTGACTCCGATCTAGAGTCAATCATTATGGACCCACCATTTGCATCAGATGAAGAATACTTCCATGAAGTAGAATTTCAACCCCAGAGGCATGGAGAGGTTACAACTAATGTAAGATTAACAACACATGTGACCCCGAAGGAAGAAGGAAAGAAACGAAAAAAGAGAGAAGCCTCACCAGAAGAGGAAGAATCTTTGTTTGAGGTCCCCGAAAATTTTAAGAAGTATGAGATAGATGACAGGAGAGTCATGATAAGAATGCCTAAACGAGAGGCACAATCAGGAGAGGCCTATGATAACAAAGAAACTACTAAGAAAATAGTAGTGGCCATAGAAGAAGGAGAGGAGAGATGCACGTATATAGGCCATGACTTGACAGAAGAAGAAGAGCAAGGGTTGATTGCCTTGCTAAGAGAATACAGAGATGTATTCGCTTGGAGTTACAAGGATTTGAAAGGTGTTGACCCTGACATATGCTCACACACCATTCCCATGACTTCAGATGCTAAACCCTCTAAGCAAAAGCCTTATACATATAATGATAATTACGCTGCTAAGATCAAGGAAGAGATAGATAGACTGGTTGAAGCCGGATTTATCTACGAAATTGAGCACACCGAATGGGTATCCCCCATCGTAGTGGTGCCCAAGAAGAATGGCAAGCTGCGTGTGTGCATTAACTTGAAAAAGGTTAATGCCGCCACGATTCGAGATAACTATCCGCTTCCCATCACAGAGCATCTCTTAGAAAGAGTGGCAGGCAAGGAAGTGTACAGCTTCCTTGATGGATTTTCGGGCTACAATCAAGTAGCCATAGCTCCAGAGGATCAGCATAAGACAGCCTTTGCCACAGAATGGGGCATTTTTGCTTTTAGAGTAATGCCATTTGGGCTTACCAACGCACCAGCTACCTTCCAGAGACTGATGTGCCATGTGTTTAAGGAGTTCCTAAGGAAGAGTTTAGAAGTCTATGTTGATGATCTTTGTGCTCATTCCAACGTTAGGCAAACCCATATTCCTGAACTCAGACAAATCTTTGACAAATGTAGAGAATATCAAGTCTGCCTAAACCCAGAAAAGTGCGTTTTTATGGTCAGGCAAGGCAAGATTCTAGGACACATAGTGTCAAAGAATGGCATATCTACCGATGAAGAAAAAGTGAGAGCCATAGCAGAGCTACCTAGGCCAAAGAATGTCAAGGAAGTACAAGCTTTCATGGGGCATTGTGGTTATTATCGACGATTTATACACATGTATGCTGTCATTGCAAAGCCCATGTACGGACTTCTGACAAACTTTGAGTGGACGGATGAATGTGAGAATTCCTTCCAAGAGCTTAAACGAAGATTGTGTTCAGCACCAATCTTGACCACACCAGATTGGAATAAGCCATTCCATGTTCACGTGGATGCATCCAATTATGCTATTGGATGTGTGCTCGCACAACCTACTGGTGAAGGTAATATGGATCTTCCAATTGCCTATGCCAGTAGACAATTGAATGCGGCTGAACGGAATTACACCACTACAGAGCGCGAAGGATTAGGCATGGTTTATGCAGTCAAAAAATTTAGACACTATTTGCTTGCAAATAAGTTTAAATTTTTTACTGATCATCAGGCATTGTTGTACCTAGTAAACAAGCCATGCAATACAGGTAGATTAGTAAGATGGTTTCTCTTGCTAATGGAATACGAATTTGAGGTTGTGGTAAGGAAAGGTAGGACTCATTTGAGAGCCGATCATCTCTCTAGGCTCACATCGGGAGAAGCCCCACAAGGAGTGTCAGATGACCTTCCTGATGCTTACTTGTTTAATTTGGAAGTTATACCGCAGTGGGCCAAGCCAATAGTACCAGTATTGACATACGGGCCTAATCATCCAGTGGTGAACACACGGAATAGAGAGATCGTAAAAGCCCAAAAGTACCATATCATGGCAGGAAGCATGTACAAGCACACAGATCAAGGGATCTTGGCTTGTTGCGTAGAAGAGGATGAGTACGCTAAATGGTTGCAATTAGCACATGTAGGTGCGTTAGAGCAACACCATTCAAAGCAAAGAACTTTGCAGACTCTAAAGAGATTCGGAGTGCATTGGCCAACTATGGAAGCTGATGTCCAAAAGTTGTGCAAGGAATGCCCAATCTGTTGCACTAAACCACCAGTGGAACATGCCACTCTTTATCAAGTATCCATTGTGCCAGATTGGAGTGAACCTCTAGTATCATTCTTGAGAACAAACACATTCCCTCCAGACATGACTCTAGCTAGGAAAAGGAGTTTAGAACAAGAAGCCCAGGATTACTCACTCATCGGTAATAATCTATATAAGCGCGGTAAAGATGGTTACCTGAGACTATGTGTCCACGAAAGTGAATATCTGAAGATCTTGGAAACTGCTCACCAAGGTGTAGCAGGAGGACACTTTGGACCAGATCGGGTAATCAAGGCGATACTATTTGCGGGCTTCTGGTGGCCTACCCTTCACATGGATGCACATACCTATGTGAAACGGTGTGATGTCTGTCAAAGGACTCAGTATCCTATACGCAAAGATGAGATGCCACTGAAACCTATGATGGGTGGACGTGCATTCTCTAAGTGGGGAATAGACTTCGTAGGTCCTATTAATCCCCCAGCTAAGGGTTCTCATGCGGAATACATCATTGTGGCAACAGATTATCTCACCAAGTGGGTAGAGGTAAAAGCTACAACCAAGAACGATGCTCAAACAACTGCCAAATTCTTGTTTGAGAATGTATTCACGAGATATGGACTACCTATAGAGCTTGTAAGTGATAGAGGCACTCACTTCTTGAATGAAGTTATTGAAAATCTACTCCAAGAATTTTTGGTAATACACAAGAAGTCTGCCCCATATCACCCTCAAGCTAATGGTCAAGCTGAGAGCACTAATAAGATTTTATGCAATGTACTGACGAAATTAGTGAACACTAAACGCTCTGATTGGGACAAACAGCTACACCATGCTGTTTGGGCATACCGAGTGGCCTACAAAACGGTACTCCAAGCCACTCCCTTTCAGATGGTATTCGGTCAAAACGCTGTGTTACCCTTGGACTTCTTGATCCCTACATTGAGAGTAGCACGAGAGCACGAATGGACAGGTCATGAGCTCTCCTCTAGGATCTTTGACCTTGAACGATTAGGAGAAACAAGACTGAGAGCCGCTGCAGGGATATATGCAGCCAAGAAGAGACAGAAGGCATACTTTGATGCCCACGTGAAGGATAAAGGCTTGAAAGCAGGAGATCTAGTCTTAGTCTATACACTAAAACAACACGCGAGGAAGCTAGAAAAGAGAGGCTACGGACCTATGATCATCAATAGGATCTCCACGAGCGGAGCAGTACAATTGGCCACATTAGAGGGTGATGTTCTCCCAAATTATATTAGCGGTTGCAGAGTCAAGTTGTATCAGGAACCCCTCACGGAGGAAATGCTCAGTCGACTCAACACTGCTAAGAAACGCAAAGAGGAAGAAAAGCGAGTTCGAGAAGAAGCTCAAGCTGAAGCTTTAGAACGCATCAGAAGGATGAAATTACGAAGGCAAGGTAGAGATCAGCCTGGAGCGAATGACTATGCAGACCAAGGATTTCCTATGGCCATGTGTGAAGTCGCAGGAACAAGCTCGCATAGGATAATTGATAGACGTCCTTTCGTAACCTTAGATATAGGACAAGGAAAGAGTGCAAGGACCGTAAGAGCCTTGATTGACTCAGGTGCAGCCACTAGTGCTGTTAAATTGTCTTACTGCCAAGAATTACAATTGACTGTCAATCCTGTGGAAGCATATCTTATAGGATTGGGAGGAGTGGAAACCCCTTGCATGGGCGAGGCGGAACTTCCCCTTTACATTCATGATGAGGCAATGACAGTTAAAGTACTGGTGTGTCAAGATGAGGATCTCACTGAACCTCTAGTCTTGGGTCAAGATTGGATCTATGACCAAGCAATTAACTTAAACCTAAGAAGTGGACTTCTCCAGGTTTGGGTCAATCATAGTCGAGTTACAGTAGAATTAGACAATGGAGCACTCAAGGAACTAGGAAAGGCACAGACTCCTGGTCCTTCCAGGGGTACACATGAAGATGACCATGCTGTTCTTGTTCAAAACCCTGTGTTGCAGAGGAATGATATTTGCAAAAAAGGAGTCAGGGATGCAACGGAACTCCCTTCTTTTCCAAAAGCCAGAAGGAGGCAGCAACCAAAGGCGGATCACAAGCAGAAGAAGCCGAGTACTACCTATGTCCGAGATCAAAAGTACCTGCGCAGCAGAATGTCCCAGAAAATAAACCAGGTGTGGGTGCGGAAAGGCGAACGACCGGGTGCACCACCGTCAACTACACGGGCAAAGCCTCTTATTAGTAACCAACAACACGACGCTAATAAGAAGTCTGTCAGAAATTCTTCTGCTAAAGTAAAATCTATTTGGGTGCCCAAGAAGTCGATGAAGGCAAGCCCACAATCTAGACAAATTTGGGTGCCTAAGGCTTGCTTGAGGGCACAAGTAGTTACGCCAAGGCCACAACCTATGCAGCATAACCCATCTACGAGTACAACCAGTATTCCCTCGTGCTCAACACTTAGGAACACACCAAGACCCATGAGCATGCATGTAATCACTTATAAGTGGGTCCCTAAAAGGCCCCATTCCCAAACAGCGACACCGACACAGCTCTCTGGAGTCTCTACGAAACCGAGAGCAAAGCCCATCCACTGCATTTGGCAGTCTAAGATCTGTGATAAACCCCCCGACCCCGATTTGTAAATTCACCCCACTTACTAACGGCATTAGTCTCCTAGGAATACACAAACGTTAACTACACTCACTGTCTTCGTGCACTTACTAACCACTAACTCACCATATACCTCATGTTAATGTTGTAACGGGGACAGCAACGGATTTAGTCTGTCCATTACGATGTTAACACATGCTTCTATATTCTCACAGAATCAGAAGGCAAGCAGTAAAATGGCAGAAGCGACAGGTTCGGGCTCACAAGTAGGGATACTTACTGCAGGAATTGATGTGGATAGCCTACCTGTGGACGTGCCCCCGACTGAACGACCAGTGGAGATGCAACACCTTCAGCAACTCCCGGTGCCAGACCCACCTACAGGAATCACGGAAAGAGTCCATGCCAACTCTCATTGGTTCAATGGCATGCCCGGTCCATTAGGAGAGGCTAAGTATATCTGGGAGTCTAAATGCGAGTATGACAGATCATGGGTGCGTTTCCAATTTTTCTCCAAGGAGTTCGAGACTTTACAGAACACCGAAGACCTCCAGATCATATGGCAACGAGCAGGGTTGGCGGAATATTTTGAAGCCCCACTACCTAAACCCGACCTCCTCCGATGTTACTATCTGGTCTCTACATTACAAGCTCATGAAGATAAGGACCAACCCGGATCATTTGTTCTCCCCTCATTGCTGGGCAACAACGAGTTGAAGAGGTTTGAACTTACTGTGGAGCTAGTGAGTGATGCTTTAAAGATGCATGGCACGCATGTACCCTCAGAAAAGGATGCTCTCGTTCCCAACAACATGAAGGACAGGAAAGTAGTGAAGCTGAAAGACATGGCAGCCCTCACCCCAAATGTGTCCATCCCTCTCCGCATGTGCATGCAACATTTCGCCTTCCCCGGTCAAGACCGATTCACGCAACCACACAAGAAGATCTGGTTTGCTCTCTACTTGGCGGAAGCAGGTGCGCTACCTATTAAGCTACCAGTGTGGATTATAGATCAGTTGTATGAAGCGAACAAACGGGCTTCTAGGAAATTAGTGGTGAACGGATGCTGTGCACTCACACGCATCATTTACCGATGCTTGGCATATGATGTCCCCATTGAGCGTGCCTTAACTTGGGCACAATTACAAATGTTTAAAAGGCTCAAGACATCCACACATCAGTCTAAGCGCATGAGGGGCGCGATTCCGTGTGTCCAGACAAGGGAAGTCCTGACTACTCCTGAGGCATCACCATTAAGAGAGGGCACTGTACCTCCTTTTACCATTAGGATACCCAGGTCGGAATCTGACACTACGACACAACCCACCCCATCGGCTCCTCCGGTTACACCTGAATTCGAGTTTGCTGCCACTGGAGAGGCTGAAGGACTGGACCCCCAGGATTTCGAAGCATTCCTACAAAGCACACAATTCTCTGATGTGGAGTTTTATTCAGAGGCAGAGGAGCAGGGCACATCCTCACGGAGAAGAAGAAAGTCTACAGACGGTAGACATGTCCATTGGAGTGACGCTCAGCAAAGCCAACAACACGGACACCCGGAAGAAGAAGAAGCATATGAAGAAGAGACCACTGAAGCCCCAGCATATACAGCAGAACTCCGAAGGCTGTATCAGATTATGGAAAGAGTGCGATCGCAGCAGTTACTCACTGAACAGAGCAGCAGAGTACTTATGACTCAGTTGTTGGAAGAGGCGGGAGTTGACTCAGAGTACAGGGAAGGTCTCTTATTGATGGCAGAAACATATGGAGTTGTAGAAGCTGTGCGCACTGCCATTCAGAGGCCTTCAGTTCAATATGACCCACGAAGGTTCCAGACACGACCTCGCTCAGGTAAAAATATCCAAATTCCCGTTACAGTTGCAGAAGAGCCCACTACTACACCAACCTCCCAAACAGCTAGTCAACAGCACCCCGCCACCCATGAGGAGTCCACCGAACCACTACCATCCACTCCCCCACCATCACCTCCTAGAAGAGAAACAGTGGAAACCACATCGACTGCTCAACCCACCGACCCCACCTTCACCTTCCGTACTCCGATCTCCAGTGCCACCCTATTCTCTACCACTGATAACCCGGTCTTTGACGCAAACCCCATCACTACACCACCCACCGAAACCATTCCCGAGCCTGCCCTAGGACAACCATCCCCAATGCCTTCAGCCACCGGTCATCCTGACCCCAGATCCACATTCATGGGCTTCCCTGCTACCACGCAACCCTTTCAGCCCTCCTCAAATTTACGACCCCAACCCCCGATATCCCTCTCTCCATTTCTACAATCCCTCCAGGACATCTTTGCTAGGGCTTTTCAACCAGGCCTTCAACCATTCCCTGTCTTTTCAGCTCCCCACCCCACGTCACATCTATTCACCACTTCCACACACACACCACCTACCATACCAATGTATATGGCAGCCCCACACTAACACCCACTCCTGAAGGTATGGACATTTCACCACCCACGGCACCTCCACCCACGGTTTCACCTCCTCCCATTCCCCCTCCACCAATTTCACCCACACACACAACTTTCGTAGACACATCATTCACTGTCTCCCTTCCCCAATTCCCTTCCCATGCATCTTCCACAGTAAACACCCCCCACTCATCTATAGGTAATGCATTGGACACCATGTTGGCTTGTATATCAAATTTAAGAACAGATTACATTCAGCTCCAGCAACAAAACGCACGCCTGCAAGAGCACTCAGCGACACTACAGCTCCGCCTTGCGGTACTAGAAGAGGAGAATGCTCGCCTCCACACACAGTTCCAAACCCTCCAAGACGCCCATAATATATTGGAAGTACAGCTACAGAACGTAGATCAGGAAGCAGTGCAGGTGGTAGAAAGTCACCTACGGACACAACTGGAACGCAACTCAAAACTTCAGCGAAATATGGCGCTACTTAAACGCCATCTTGCGGCTGCTCAGGAAGAGAACAGACGTCTGCAAATACAAAATCAAGAGAACCTGGAGGCAGCTATTGAGAGCACACCGGGGGCACCCATCAGCCCATCCAAGTTTCAAGCAGTGACCCCCGATAATATCAAGATTATATTGGAAGATTATGCCATGCTACTCGAAGCACATGATAAGCTATCGGAGGAGCTAGGACAACTGAAGCAGGAACACCAACAAGGCCCAACAGCTGCCCCTCCAACCACCCCCTCTGCAGCTTCGCTTCCCTCCGACGCAGAGGCCATAAAAGATCTCCAGCAACAGGTAACTGAATTGCAGACACGCCTACTACAATATGAGAGGCCATCTTCCCCTCCGGAGGCTCCCACGGACGAAGAAGTTGTGCAAATTCCTGTGGAACAATCGTTTGATGAAGAATATGATCCGCAACCATTCCCAGGAGGCCAACAAACAGAAGAAGCGCAGGACACGTTCGAGGCACCACGGCCGCCATGGTTACGACAAGTGGAGGAAATAGGGACCTCGCATGAAGAGCGCACCGTAGTGCAAAATCAGGCTATGAGGGTCATAGAGGAGACTGTTTTACAATCAGATTACTTCAAGAACTTGTCATCGAGACGCCTGATTCTCTCATCGGAACTCCAGTACAGGCCATATTATATTATCTTGGCTGATTATAATGCAGAAATACAAAGAGTCACGGGTAAGATTCCTACTTTTGCGACCCAATTTCAACCCGAAGACCTTCCTCCAGAGGTGCGAAAAGGCAAGATTCGTCAACCAACATGGCGGCAGAAACTTTTAGAGACTTATCCAGAAATGCTACGCACATGGAACAACGCGCCGTTGCACCTCCTGTACAACCCATGCTACGGTCCAGTCCCCCGCCGCAGGTCGTGGAAGGCATTTAATATCAAGGTACAGAACAATGCGCAATGCAAGGAATGGCTGAACTACCCGTACATAGCGCCACCACAAGGACCACCATCGGTAGCATATATGATGGGGACCATTCGCCACTGGATGCCGCGCTTGAAGCCCATGCAAGATGTAGCAGCGCAAATGATGCTTAAAATCTTAGATATGATGCAAGTGGTGCTGAAGACCTTTAGAAATGCAGCCGCACCACAGGTACGCCTTCCGGGGTTTAGCAATGGAAATTACGACTTGGTGTATGACATGAGCACCACCCCCAGTATCCGTGTGGCTTACGCTTGGCATGCACGCATCAAATACCTCCCCGCCTGCTACAAACAGACCTTCGAAGAAATGTTCAGATCAGGGTTCTGGGAGTACCACTCGGAGATTTTCGCGCTAAAGCCGACACATCTACTTCAACTGTTTGCTTGTGAACAAGCAATGTATTCAGAGTACTACACCACCCCGCAACCAGAGACCCCCGGTGCAATAAATTGGGAGGCATTGGAAGCCGATCTAGCAAGAGGCTTAAGGATAGGAGAACATGAACTGGCCACCAATGTCATCCAATATTACATCGACCACCCGAGGGAACAAAGGTCTGTCAGGGGCGACAGACGCTAGGAAGGGGGGAGTGTTGGCATACAAAGCAATAAAGGAGTCATGCACAATACGGCAACAAGGCCAGATCATTTTTTCCCATAGATTATGTACAACCCAAGTGATTTTAATCACTACACAAACATTGTAAATCCCGTTTTTGGTAGATTAGACTCCATTTTGTGCAAGCCGAGGAGTCCTCGAGCTTGAGGAGTATTAGAAGTACCATCGTACCAAATTTCATAATTTTTAGACTTCGTTTGAGCCCTCAAATAAGCCCTGGAACCTAATTTTTAACTAGGCCGGACACTAGGTCTGGACAGGGCCAAAAGCTAGTCAAAAACTATAAAAAGAGCTAGAGAGCTCATTTTTGAGGCTAGATTGTAATTGAAACGAACTTGTAAGAGCATTTTGAAAGTAATCTAAAAGCTCCATTGATTCTCGCTCTTTGTCTTGCCGTGTGTGCGCGTGTGTGTGTATGTGTGTGCATGCTAGTGTGCTTCTCACTCACGCACTTGTGCCGCCACTTGCTCGAGGTCTTCATACCATCCTCACGTCTTCCCGGATTGACATTAAAGGAGGTGCTACTCATCATTGAGCTACAGCTCCTAAGCCCACGGAACAAATGATTATGTGAGATGTTATTTGGTTTAACCCCTCGGAATCGGTCCAATTGGATCACCTGGAGCCCATAATTACCCCTCGAGGAATCCCCCTTTTGTATATGTTGTGATCGAAAGTTGTTTCCAAACTCTTTGGAAATTTATTCTCATATGAAGACTTTGGGTTATGAACGCCATGCTCATGTGAATCCAAAGCTTGCCCATTTATTCAAAGATGAAGAGGAAGTTGGCCCAGAAATGTTGAAGGAAGTTGCCAAATACTTGAAGAATAGAAGCAAGACCGCAAGTTTGAGTTCTTGCAGGTTCTTGTCGAAAGCTCAGTTGGAAGCAAAAGATCTTGCATGTGTGGACGAAGATTTTTTTTTCTTTTTTTTTTTTAAAGCAATGATGGCTGCAGGAGACACACCATATGCAGAAGTGTTTGATTATCTACTCCATGCTTATTGCAAGTCTGGCATCCTGAAGAAGGCTAGAGAGACCTTGGCAAGATACAGATCGGTGTTGGGTATAAATCCAACACCAGTAGCAATAAATATGCTAATAGATGGATATCGAAGGCAAGAACCTTCTTGCTAGAAAGAACATGGTTTAACCAACTGTACAATATATCAATGATCCAGACAACAACACATATATTCAAATAACACATAGTTAGCCTGCCTTAAAAGATTTCTTTTCCAATCTAGAAATAAATACTCATGACACCTCACTTTCGGATTCCCAACCTTGTATTATATGAGCAGCCAAACGATGAAAGCATTTCACACATAATGAAGCGTTTACACCAAGGACATGCAGCATAAGTCGAGAACAGGAATTAGCACAGTATTTGAGTGGTGTTAGAAGGAATGGAAGTGTGTGCTTCTGGTAGTTGAGTCTTGGAGCTTACACATAATGAATTTGTGTAGCTGAATTATTCTCATTGTCATTTCATATATAGATACATAAGGCTTACTTCGACATTTAGCGCAACGATGAATACAATGGAATGTTTGCACTACAGATATCATTGACGGAGTCTTCACAAATTGAAGTTGACAGGTAGGGTCCAACTCAACATTTTAATTGTAAATTACCATTTCATTGCAATTTTGGGGGTCTAATGTGTAAGACGTTAATGTAATCTCGTGGCCTCCATAGTGGACAAGAGTACTAATTTAAACAAAAGGGGGAAATCGAACAACTACGCACTGTACATTCACATGATATGGCAAACTAAGCATCAATGTTCTTCATTGTTTAATTGAATGCAGTGGTGTATACAGAAATACAACTTCAACTTCTTATCCTTCATAACTTTACAGTTCACTCAGGCATTATAAGGATCTCATTTCCTCGGCAATAATTTATGTCACAAAGCTCTTTGCATTAGCATTATACAGAGACAAATACAATTGTTTCCCTCATCGTGAGCAACTTCGACATCTACTGTACAATCTCCATGCTTTGCTATCATATGTTCACTAGTAGAACGCTGTAGATTTACAGCCTGTTTCTATAACAACTTCAATCATATAGAGTGAACCTTTAATGACAAGGAAATATTCAAAGTTTGAAACTACCTTCCTCCTCCATGAATAGTTGCGCCCTTTCTTCCATTTGTAATGAGTAAAAAAAACCTCTCACAAGTCGAATCTACAGATGCCTTCACTTTTCTCAGAAAACACTGAACGATGTCCGTCAAATCTTTGCACTCTTTAGCCACGTCCCCCAGATTGATCCTTTGCCTCTTTGATATCCCCCAACCCGGTTGTTTACTGAGCCTTCAGTAATCACAAGATGAGAGATTCCAGAGATACCATGGTGAAATGGGTAGCATGAGCATCGGAGCTCCTTCCAATGACTGCACGTCTGATCTTGCTTCTCTAAGTGCTGTTATAGATGTTGGTCTTCATATTAGCATCAAAACCCTGAGCGACTCGCGTGTGCTTTCTGACCTGCCAGGAGCTGAGGAATTTTGCATCGCGACGAGTATTCTCTGTATCAAGCAGCTGCTGAAGACCTCTCCAAAGCCACGGGCATCCATGTAACCACCTTGGATTCCCCAAAAGTCTTCAAATCCGGCCCTTCTAGTTGAATATCCCTATCGTCCCTTTTTCCCCTAGATCCTCCGAAAAAGTTTTAAGCCCTCTTCTCCTGCATATGCTGATGATCTTCCCCTTCGATATCTGCACACTTCCAGGACTTCCTATATCAAGTGAGAGAGAACACCTAGCCGATCTCCCCACGGCCAACCCCAGCCACACAGAACATCGAATTTATTTATTTATTATATATATATATATATATATATATATATATATATATATATATATATATATATATATATATATATATATATATATATATATATATATATATATATATATATATATATATGCGCCAATCACCTCACTTCCTCTATCCACAGTTTTGGCCACGAGACGCGCTTGCAAAAGTGAAGATAACTCCCCCAAATCCTCAACAGATGATTGAAAATGGCATATGCATCCTCCACAATGTCACACTTTGCATACATATTAATCAAGGCACTAGCAATGGCATCTACATCATGAAGCCCAAATTCTAAACATGAACTATGTAGAAGTGTGCCCTCTTGCAAAACTGATGCATTAGAGCATGCTTTGATTGTACACAAAAAAGTTACAGCATTGATCTCCATGCCCTCCTTCTGCATAGTCTCGAAAGACCCAAGCGCACCATGCAAGTTACTTCCTTATTGTCTTCACGGATCTGCCACAATAACACGCATAGAAATAACACCTGTACGAATGCTAATTGCTTCCCTTCTATACCTCCCGTTAGCGGATATGCAACAGCTCTCTGCTGGGACTGCGAGCAGTGAGCTTTCCCCCCTGAAACAAAGCCGTTTCTAATTTCCTTTGCACATCAATATTCCCTATGTTCTTAGGAGGCTCCTCCATGCTCAATCCCTTTTCTCCACATCCCTGCAATCAATATCTCCACTCTTCAATCATCACATTCATTCTTCAAGCACCTGAAATCAAACGTATTTTCCTGCCAAATAGAACCACATTAGTGCATAAAAACCAACCATTTTCGGAGCTAACATACTTCCCTCTTCTTAATGGCGAAGTCGTCCTCGACGAGCCACTATTGCTGCGATAAAATCCAAACAACCATGAACATGTCAATTTCCAATTGGTTCACATACCTTTTCATCGAGCCGCCATTTCCACTGAACCTGCACTCATCGAAGCTATTAGTGCTCAAAAATCACTCATGAATACATACAAATCAGTCACTTCCAAAATGATCCAAGAACATGCACATATATGCAATCCCATTTCAGCCATGCATCAATTTGCTCATACATTCCATTATGAAAAATGGTCTCAACCAAAATAACACATGCACACCTTTCCATGTTTTACACATGCAACTACCATTGCGGAAAACAAAAAAGAAAATACCAAAATAAACAAGAACAACTGAAATGAATCCAACAGGACATGCAAAAATACCCAAAATGCATACCCCATTATTGCATCTACTATTCGCTATGTACAATCATTCCATGACTAGACGTTCCCAAAGAATCCCCATCGTCGTCCTACAAAAGCCATCGAAACTCGAGTGCAAGTGAAGACATACATCAGAACCCTGGAGTGTCCCACACACTAGAAAAACCCTCAGATAGAGCACACAAGTTATAAAGCAAGACCGTTGCATTACCTCGCTAAAGCCTCATCCATAAGTACATATAGAGTCTCCGTGCCTTCAAGAATGTTGATTCAAAGTGGGCTGATCTGTCACAAGCCAACACATACCAATCACACAAGCAAATAACGTTCCCTTCCAGGCGATCATCGCCCTCTCCTCTCTCTCTCTCCCCCTCAGGAGTGGGGAATAACTTCATATGAAAATTTTATTTTGATCACACGTTGGCCTACATTGTCACTGGATGCGATTCGTGGACCTGACCACCCGATCAGGTTGATTCCACCCATCTACCAATGCAATGCAGCGCACAACACACAAACACATAATGATAACACATAACATATATCAACTAGCCCATAACGAAGCTGGATACGGCTCGTGGTCGTGACTACCCAGCCACGATAGCTCCACCTGCCTACCAACCCGTTATGGCACGTAGCTAAGACACAAACATATACCTCCCAAGCCTATGGCGAAACTAGCTGCGGTTCGTGGTCCTAACCACCCGGCGAGGATAAATCCACCCACCTACTAGCCCACCATAGCGCATTGGTACAATCACAGCAACACAAATTTTGTTCTTTTCTTTCTCTTCGTTTTTTTCATAGTTAATTAATTCACCCAAGTCCTGAGAATTAGGGAGAGGAAGAAAGGGACTTTTCCCACTGTTCCCACACATACATGCAAACATATACACTCTAGCCTTTGACAGATCAACCACCTCTTCACTCCATTCTCTCAATTACAAACACTACATATGTATTCATCGATTCAACTTTTCACTTGGTAACTACAGCCAGCTAAGCCTTAGTCCCTCGTATACCTATCCCTAGGTGTCCTAGAATGTGAGTCTCTGGGATGTCTCATGTAGTCTCACCTTGTACTCGCATCCCGACAACTTCCCTAAGGTGAGTCAGGCTCAACTTTAGGAGCTCCGTCATCACTTCCTAGCGTTAGCACATCTGCCCAAGCCCATGTGATATCGTTTTCCTCGTTAGGCATTTCCCTAGAAGGATCGAAATAGTAATATCGATCTCCCGCCCATCCTACATGTCGAGTCAGGTATTCCTCAAAACACTCAATGTAAAATGCAACACCCAAACCCTGGTTTATAAAACATACCAGCCAATGCGCTTCCTCAACATCGTATTCCGTCTCAAAGTCGTCGACATCTATGTCCATGCGGGCGAATGTTTGGTCCGAGAAATATATCCTTAGCTCGTACAAGTAGAGTTGCGTTATTTGATCTGCCATTTTGTTACTTAGCTCCTAACAGTCTCTGCATAACACAAAAAATATTAGAAGTCCAAAGTTTCTTGAGCTAGCAAGGAAGAATATTTATGACACACAAATCATAGCTTACATATGCGCATATATATATATAATACTGTACATGTATGTACAAGGAATCTACTTCGTCCTTCTGCTTGGATATCGTCTAGCTTCTCCCGTTCTAGTATCACTTGAAATATGGTTTAACTCGAAGCGCGTTAACCTTCACTGGAGCACATTCTTCACCTAAATCTTGAATTTGCATGGAACCATTGGAATTGAGTTCCACCACCTTAAACGGTCCTGCCCATCTTGTCTGTAACTTCCCCGAGAATTTATAATATTTACTATCATAGACTAGTACCAAATCCCCTTGTTGAATCACATAGGTCTTGAGATTCTTATCATGCCTGTCTTTACATATCTTCTGAATAGCTTCCAAACTTTGTTGTGCAATGAGTCTCTTTTCTTCCAGCTTGACCAATTGTATGTACCTCTCCTTTAATGACTCTTCCTTGCCCAACCTGGCTTCGATAGCCACTCTTAATGTCGGAACTTCTTTTTCAATGGGAAAGATGGCTTTCTCGCCATATACTAGGGAGAACGGAGTGCTCTTTGTCGTCACTCGGTAAGATGTTCGATATGCCCACAAGGCTTCCAAAAGTCTCTCATCCCAGTCTCGCCTATGCACAGCTACTGTCTTTGTCAGGATCTGTTCCAACACCTTGTTGGTGACCTCCACTTGTCCATTTGCCCTCGGGTAATATGGAGTGCTTTTTCTATGTTTGATCTTATATAATTCCATTAATTCTTCGATCAATTCGTTGACAAAATGGGTCCCTCTATCACTCACTACTTCCAACGGGCATCCGAATCGAGTGATAATTTGTTCGTACAAAAATTTAGCTACATCCACAGCTCGGTCAGTCTTCAGAGGTTTGGCTTCCACCCACTTGGTAACATAGTCAGTACAGACCAAGATATACCTATTGGATCTTCGTCGTGAGGGAGGATCAATAGGCCCCACAAAATCAATTCCCCATTTCTCAAACGGCTTAAGTGCCAACACCGGCGTAAGAGGAGCAGCATGTGCTAATGTGGGTTTGCCCATTCGTTGGCATTTGTCACATTTCTTACAGTATGTATGTGAGTCTTTGAACAGCGTTGGCCACCAATACCCAGCCAATAAAATCTTTCTTGCCGTCAGTTCACCAGCAAAATGCCCACCACAAGGTTCGTCATGCAAAGCCCTCAACACTAGATCTGCTTCTTCTTCCTCGAGACACCTCCGATAAATGCTCTCATGAACAAAATATCGATAGAGTTGCCCCCCAATGATGCTATGGTGCTTCGCCAATGCTAACAGTTTTTGCTTCTCTCTCTTGCTTGCTCCTGGCGGATATTTAGTGGTGCACAAGAAATTCACCAAATCGGCATACCAAGGTACTTTCGCATCAACCTGGAATAGATGTCCATCAGGAGCATCGTCGGGCACACCAGAGATTGGCTCCTCATTAACAATTCGAGATAAATGGTCAGCCAATATATGCGCTTTGCCTGGTTTGGTTACCACTGTGAATTGAAATTCTTGGAGAAGTAGCATCCACCTCATCAATCGCCCTGATAGCTCGGGTTTATTAATGATGTACTTAAGGGCTTCATGATCCACATAAAACGTGAAATGCTTTCCCATCAAGTAATGTCGATACTTGTTCACCGCAAAGATCATCGAGAGGCATTCCTTCTCTGTAGTCGTATAGTTCCTCTCAGTGTTATTCAAATTGCGACTTGCATAATAAATAGGGTGGTCCAACTTCTTTTCATCGGCTTGGCATAGTACTGCTCCAACCGCAGTATGAGAAGCGTCGGTATGCACATGGAATTCTTTCGTCCAGTCGGGTGCTACCAAGATGGGTGCATTTATCAATCTCTCCTTGATAGAGTCGAATGCAACTTGACACTCTTCAATCCATTGGTATTGTTGGTCCTTCCTCAAAAGATTCGTCAGTGGTGCTGCTATGGATGCAAAATTTAATATAAAACGTCGATAATAATTTGCATGGCCCAAAAATCCTCTGAGTTGTTGCAAGTTTTGAGGAGGTGGAAGTTGTCCAATCTTCTCCACCTTATCCTCGTCGACCGCAATCCCTTTTTCGGAAATAACATGTCCCAAAAGCAATCCTCTTCGTACTCCAAATGTACAATTTTCAGGATTTAATGTGATGTCTTTTTCAATGCTTCTTCTTAAAATCGCTTCGATCCTCTCCATCATGTTTTCATCATTGCCTCTGATCGCAAAGTCATCGAGAAATATCTCCATCCAATCCTGCAAGTAGTCTTGATATGCAGCTATCATTGCCCTCTGGAATGTGGCCGGTGCATTGCATAATCCAAATGGCATCACACGATATGCATATGTACCCCATTCTGTGGTGAAAGTAGTTTTTGATTGATCCTCTTCATGGATTTGGATCTGGTTGTACCCACTGAAACCATCCAAAAATGAGTACAATTTATGGCCAGCCACTCTGTCCAATATTTGATCAGTGAATGGCAAGGGAAAGTGATCCTTCTTTGTGCGCTCATTCAACTTTCGATAATCTATGCAAATACGGATTTTCTTATTTTTCTTCGGAACAACTACAATTGGTGATACCCACTCGCTGGATGCAATGGGATATATAAATCCTGCCTCCAATAATTTGGTCAATTCCAGCTTGATCAATTCCGAGTAGACTGGATTCGTTCGCCTGAGTCGTTGACATATTGGTCGTGTGCCTTCTTCCAAGTCTATATAATGTTGGCAGATTCGGGGATCAATTCCTCTCAAATCACTGTATGACCATGCAAAGGCCTTGCTGAAATTTTTGAGTGTCGTTTTAATACAATCTCGTACTCCATCTGGTAGCTCTGATCCCACGCTCAAGAACTTTTCTGGAAGAACTTCCCATTTTTCCAACTGAGCTTCTCGCGAATAGTCCTTATTTCTCGATGACACTATGATTGGAATGTGCTCTCCGATCACGTGTGCATGGTTGGCCAATAAATCATTGTTTTGTTCTGTTTCAATTGAACCTAACTTCTTTAATGCAGCTTTTGCAATGGCTTTCGACACTTTAGTCTTACTCTTCGCTTCTTTTTCCGATTCTCGACTTCTCTTTAGAATCTCTGCTTCTAGCATTCTAACTCTTTCTCTCAACTGTTGCACCTCCATCGTCGGAGCTAACTCTAGTTTCAACTCTTCTCTTGAAGTTCCCTTCTCCAGGGATTGAGTAGCTTTGTTTTTACTTGCGTCTATACTCAACATGTAGCACTCAAATTCTCTTGTATGCGTCAACCATCCTAGCAACTCCTGATCGGAATCGTCGTTATAGAGCAATGGATTTTGATACTCTCCCATCTTCGTGTCTTGATTCTTAAAGAGCTGCAAGTTGAACCCGTCTTGAAGCAGATTCTTGTAGTTGTCTGTCAAGGAAAACCTAGCTCGTGCAATCTCGTGCCTTGCTTTCTCCTTCTCTTTCTTTTCCATCTCATCGACTATTATTGTTTTCTTCTTGTTGCTTGAGGGTGGGGATACTTGTATTTGAATCCGATCAGACTTTGGCCCTATTGAAATAAAACCTGTGCGCCAGTCATGCACACATTCGGCTTGCACCAGCCATGGTCGTCCAAGTAGGATCGAGAAGGTAGCCTCTGAGGTCCTGGGTCTTACTATCAGATAATCAACTTTAAGCTCTAGACCGCCCACAACTGTGCTTACATTCTTCAAAAGACCCGCAGGCTTCACTTGTGTTTGATCCGCCATTCTCAAAGACATCGGCGTCTCTTCCATGTGGTTCAGGCCCAAAGCTTTCATCATGAACTCAGTCATCAGATTGACTGCGGCTCCACTATCTAACTGAGCACCAGGGACTGCATATCCTTTAATTTCGACCGTCACAGCTGGAGCATTCGAATCAATTTGTGTCGTAATACTTTGAATGATCCCTTGGACATCCTTATCTTGTCTATTTTTATCTCGAGCTTTCCTCGGCTTCTTAATATATTCGTTGTAGAATTGTTTCCTATAAGCAGGTGAACATTTTAGCAATGTGCCAATATCCAGCGTGACTTCCGTATCAGCGAGCAACTTTACAATATCCACTTCTTCCGAACTTTGTCTTTCCTTTCTACTCTTAGGAGCTTTCAATCTTTCAGGGAATGGTGCTATGCCCGGCACAAACTCCTTGGTCACTGGTGGAAGAATCTCAACCTCTTCCCCATCCTCAAACTCTTGCTGCTCAACAAATCCCCCAACTTGGTTTTCTACCTCTTCGCGTTCAGCTATCTTCTCTTGACTCCCTTCTTCACCTTCGCCTCCTGGATTCTTCTTCGAATATTCTTGAGTCCTTGTGACTACTGCCACAGTTGGATCTTTGTGTGGTTTCTTGGCCTCGTAAGCATCCACAAAGTGCATTGACGAGCTAGAGCCTTCTTGAGGGTTCGGTGTCTTGAACACTACTCCGATCGTAGGAACGTGCTCTTGAACTCTCGATGTGGAATGCATTTGAGTATCAACACAATTCGAGGACCCTACTGGTCTTTTTTCCTTGCCGGCGGCAGCTCTTCGTTTTGGACAATCTTCATCAAAGTGGCCCTCTCCACTACAGTACCTACATAGTGGGGTATAATCAATTGGTTTCTTTTCGTTTGGACATCTAGATTGAGTATGGCCAAAGCCATGACATCTCCAGCACTGGATTGGACCATCTCTTCTTTGATCACGCGCGGCTCCTCTTGGATAGTCTCCTCCTTGACCCTGAGCACCATATCCATAAGTCGGTCTGTTTTCCCAACGAGATGTAGGTGGTACACTTTGAGCGGGCAATCCCGTGTAAGGTCTTTCTCTTGTATCTCTTGATTTCATGGTCCTCTCTTCATAGGCTCTTTTGTTGTAACATCGGTCCTCTGTGTGATTTGTTCTTCCGCAAAAAGTGCAACGCATCCTAGGTGGTGATCTATCTGTGAATACTCTCGAGACTGTAGGGCATTCTGAAGCCAAATGGCCGTAACCATGACACTTTCCACACCATGTATTTGATCGAAACACTTGATTGGGGTTCGTAGTCACCTCTGGTTTTACTGTGTATGTTTCCTGGGTTATTGTGGCAGCTTTTATAGCTTGCATGACCAACTCCAATATTTGTTCTTCAGTTAGCGCAGGTTTTACCTCGACTGGTGTGCTAGTGGCGGCTACAAAAGCTGGAGTCATCAATGCGGGACTTCCTTGACCCGGATCTTTCATCGGTATATTTCCTAGGCCTCCCATTGGCTCGTATAAGAGCTCCATCTTCCTTTGTTGGCATAATTGTACTTCCTCCCAAAGCCTCGCTTGTTCTTTAGCATCCATTAAAGTTGCAGGTCTTGTCAGGCTGATATGCTGCTGTGCCGTAGGATCTCTCAATCCCGAAATGAATCTTTGTTTCAATGTCTCATCATTCGGGGCATTCGCGCCCATCTTTCTTACCAACGTTTCCATTCTTTGAATGTAGTTATCGATGCTCTCATTGACTCCTTGTCGCAAGTAATCCATCTGTTGGGCCAATCTATCTTGGAAGCCTTGTCGTCGAAACTTTGCCAAGAAGGCTTCCTTGAGCATTTGATAAGTTCCACGCTCTTGTGGTGTCAAATTCCTATACCAATTGGTTGCCTCATCACGGAGAATAGCCGGAAAAATTCTCAACCTTTGATCCTGGTCAACTACATCATTGGCCTCACAAGTAACCTCAAACAACTGGATAAAACTATCCGGATCCACTTCGATCCCAGAAGTTTAATGCACGTGGCCTCAGGATCCCTCCTTCAAACTTCCGTACTTGACTCGCGACTCTCCTACGGGAGTACACGTTTTTGACTGATTTCTTCGAACCAATCGAGGTCCACTCACCTGGCGGTTCCCACCTTCTCCTTTCTCTTTCAAGGGCTCTTCTCTGAGCGCGTTCCTCTCTTTGAGTTTGTGTTGCACCTGACGATGAGCTCCCCTCGCTCATGTACTAGATCTTGGGTCCGCAAGGTCGGCCAACCTATGGCGCTAGGCGAACCTATGGCACTCTTATAGAGACGTACCAAGCAAATTCCCGGCAAACGCACCAAAAATGTTAGGCTCCTAAGCCCACGGAACAAATGATTATATGAGACGTTATTTGGTTTAACCCCTCGGAATCGGTCCAATTGGATCACCTGGAGCCCATAATTACCCCTCGAGGAATCCCCCTTTTGTATATGTTGTGATCGAAAGTTGTTTCCAAACTCTTTGGAAATTTATTCTCATATGAAGACTTTGGGTTATGAACGCCATGCTCATGTGAATCCAAAGCTTGCCCATTTATTCAAAGATGAAGAGGAAGTTGGCCCAGAAATGTTGAAGGAAGTTGCCAAATACTTGAAGAATAGAAGCAAGACCGCAAGTTTGAGTTCTTGCAGGTTCTTGTCGAAAGCTCAGTTGGAAGCAAAAGATCTTGCAGGTGTGGACGAAGATTTTTTATTTTATTTTTTTTTTCTTTTTAAAGCAATGATGGTTGCAGGAGACACACCATATGCAGAAGTGTTTGATTATCTACTCCATGCTTATTGCAAGTCTGGCATCCTGAAGAATGCTAGAGAGACCTTTGCAAGATACAGATCGGTGCTGGGTATAAATCCAACACCAGTAGCAATAAATATGCTAATAGATGGATATCGAAGGCAAGAACCTTCCTGCTAGAAAGAACATGGTTTAACCAACTGTACAATATATCAATGATCCAGAAAACAACACATATATCATTGTTGTTATGTCATAATTCAAATAACACATAGTTAGCCTGCCTTAAAAGATTTCTTTTCCAATCTAGAAATAAATACTCATGACACCTCACTTTCGGATTCCCAACCTAGTATTATATGAACAGCCAAACGATGAAAGCATTTCACACATAATGAAGCGTTTACACCAAGGACATGCAGCATAAGTCGAGAACGGGAATTAGCACAGTATTTGAGTGGTGTTAGAAGGAATGGAAGTGTGTGCTTCTGGTAGTTGAGTCTTGGAGCTTACACATAATGAATTTGTGTAGCTGAATTATTCTCATTGTCATTTCATATATAGATACATAAGGCTTACTTCGACATTTAGCGCAACAATGAATGCAATGGAATGTTTGCACTACAGATATCATTGACGGAGTCTTCACAAATTGAAGTTGACAGGTAGGGTCCAACTCAACATTTTAATTGTAAATTACCATTTCATTGCAATTTTGGGGGTCTGATGTGTAAGACGTTAATGTAATATCGTGGCCTCCATAGTGGACAAGAGTACTAATTTAAACAAAAGGGGGAAATCGAACAACTACGCACTGTACATTCACATGATATGGCAAACTGAGCATCAATGTTCTTCATTGTTTAATTGAATGCAGTGGTGTATACAGAAATACAACTTCAACTTCTTATCCTTCATAACTTTACAGTTCACTCAGGCATTATAAGGATCTCATTTCCTCGGCAATAATTTATGTCACAAAGCTCTTCGCATTAGCATTATACAGAGACAAATACAATTGTTTCCCTCATCGTGAGCAACTTCGACATCTACTGTACAATCTCCATGCTTTGCTATCATATGTTCACTAGTAGAACGCTGTAGATTTACAGCCTGTTTCTATAACAACTTCAATCATATAGAGTGAACCTTTAATGACAAGGAAATATTCAAAGTTTGAAACTACCTTCCTCCTCCATGAATAGTTGCGCCCTTTCTTCCATTTGTAATGAGTAAAAAAAACCTCTCACAAGCCGAATCTACAGATGCCTTCACTTTTCTCAGAAAACACTGAACGATGTCCATCAAATCTTTGCACTCTTTACCCACGTCCCCCAGATTGATCCTTTGCCTCTTTGATATCCACCAACCCGGTTGTTTACTGAGCCTTCAGTAATCACAAGATGAGAGATTCCACAGATACCATGGTGAAATGGGTAGCATGAGCATCGAAGCTCCTTCCAACGACTACACGTCTGATCTTGCTTCTCTAAGTGCTGTTATAGATGTTGGTCTTCATATTAGCATCAAAACCCTGAGCGACTCGCATGTGCTTTCTGACCTGCCAGGAGCTGAGGAATTTTGCATCGCGACGAGTATTCTCTGTATCAAGCAGCTGCTAAAGACCTCTCCAAAGCCACGGGCATCCATGTAACCACCTTGGATTCCCCAAAAGTCTTCAAATCCGGCCCTTCTAGTTGAATATCCCTATCGTCCCTTTTTCCCCTAGATCCTCCGAAAAAGTTTTAAGCCCTCTTCTCCTGCGTATGTTGATGATCTTCCCCTTCGATATCTGCACACTTCCAGGACTTCCTATATCAAGTGAGAGAGAACACCTAGCCGATCTCCCCACGGCCAAACCCAGCCACACAGAACATCGAATTTATATATATATATATATATATATACATATATATATATATATATATATATATATATATATATATATATATATATATATATATATATATATATATATATATATATATATATATATATATATATATATATATATATGCGCCAATCACCTCACTTCCTCTATCCACAGTTTTGGCCACGAGACGCGCTTGCAAAAGTGAAGATAACTCCCCCAAATCCTCAACAGATGATTGAAAATGGCATATGCATCCTCCACAATGTCACACTTTGCATACATATTAATCAAGGCACTAGCAATGGCATCTACATCATGAAGCCCAAATTCTAAACATGAACTATGTAGAAGTGTGCCCTCTTGCAAAACTGATGCATTAGAGCATGCTTTGATTGTACACAAAAAAGTTACAGCATTGATCTCCATGCCCTCCTTCTGCATAGTCTCGAAAGACCCAAGCGCACCATGCAAGTTACTTCCTTATTGTCTTCACGGATCTATCACAATAACACGCATAGAAATAACACCTGTACGAATGCTAATTGCTTCCCTTCTATACCTCCCGTTAGCGGATATGCAACAGCTCTCTACTGGGACTGCGAGCAGTGAGCTTTCCCCCCTGAAACAAAGCCGTTTCTAATTTCCTTTGCACATCAATATTCCCTATGTTCTTAGGAGGCTCCTCCATGCTCAATCCCTTTTCTCCACATCCCTGCAATCAATTCCTCCACATGCTTCTCATCAATCATCACATTCATTCTTCAAGCACCTGAAATCAAACGTATTTTCCTGCCAAATAGAACCACATTAGTGCATAAAAACCAACCATTTTCGGAGCTAACACCCGTCCTAGTGCTACTTGAAATATGGTTTAACTCTAAGCGCGTTAACCTTCACGGGAGCATATTCTTCTCCTAAATCTTGAATTTGCATGGAGCCATTGGAATTGAGTTCCACCACCTTAAACGGTCCTGCCCATCTTGTCTGTAACTTCCCCTGGAATTTATAATATTTACTATCATAGACTAGCACCAAATCCCCTTCTTGAATCACATAGGTCTTGAGATTCTTGTCATGCCTCTCTTTACGTCTTCTCTGAATAGCTTCCAGACTTTGCTGTGCAATGAGTCTCTTTTCTTCTAGCTTGACCAGTTGTATGTACCTCTCCTTTAATGACTCTTCCTCTCCCATCCGGGCCTCAATGGCCACTCTTAGTGTCGGCACTTCTTTTTCGATGGGAAAGATGGCTTCCTCGCCATATACTAGGGAGAACGGAGTGCTCTTGGTCGTCACTCGGTAGGATGTTCGATATGCCCACAAGGCTTCCAAAAGTCTCTCATCCCAGTCTCTCCTATGCACAGCTACTGTCTTTGTCAGAATCTGCTCCAGCACCTTGTTGGTGACCTCCACTTGTCCATTTGCCCTCGGATAATATGGAGTGCTTTTTCTATGTTTGATCTTATATAATTCCATTAATTCTTCGATCAGTTCGTTGACAAAATGGGTTCCTCTATCACTCATTATTTCCAACGGGCATCCGAATCGAGTGATGATTTGTTCGTACAAAAATTTAGCTACATCAACAGCTCGGTCGGTCTTCAGAGCTTTGGCTTCTATCCACTTGGTAACATAGTCAGTGCAGACCAAAATATACCTATTAGACCGACGTCTTGAGGGAGGATCAATAGGCCCCACAAAATCAATTCCCCATTTCTCAAAGGGCTTAAGAGCAAGCACCGGTGTGAGAGGAGTAGCATGTGCTAATGTGGGTTTGCCCATTCGTTGGCATTTGTCGCATTTCTTACAGTATGTGTGCGAGTCTTTGAACAGCGTTGGCCACCAATACCCAGCCAATAAAATCTTTCTTGCCGTCAATTCACCAGCAAAATGCCCACCGCAGGGTTCATCATGTAATGCTCTCAACACTAGGTTTGCTTCTTCTTCCTCGAGACACCTCCGATAAATGCTCTCATGAACAAAATATCGATAGAGTTGCCCCCCAATGATGCTATGGTGCTTCGCCAATGCTAACAGTTTTTGCTTC
Organism: Ceratopteris richardii; assembly: GCA_020310875.1. Lineage (NCBI taxonomy): Eukaryota > Viridiplantae > Streptophyta > Polypodiopsida > Polypodiales > Pteridaceae > Ceratopteris > Ceratopteris richardii. The sequence continues at coordinate 110,153,461 of CM035427.1, forward strand.
TCTCTCTTGCTTGCTCCTGGCGGATATTTAGTGGTGCATAAGAAGTTCACCAAGTCGGCATACCAAGGTACTTTAGCATCAACCTGGAATAGATGCCCATCAGGAGCATCATCGGGCACACCAGAGATTGGCTCCTCATTAACAATTCGAGATAAATGGTCAGCCAATATATGTGCTTTGCCTGGTTTGGTTACCACTGTGAACTGAAATTCTTGGAGGAGTAGCATCCACCTCATCAATCGCCCTGATAGCTCGGGTTTATTAATGATATACTTAAGGGCTTCATGATCCACAGAAAACATGAAATGTTTTCCCATCAAGTAATGCCGATACTTGTTTACCGCAAAGATCATCGAGAGGCATTCCTTCTCTGTAGTCGTGTAGTTCCTCTCAGTGCTATTCAAGTTGCGACTTGCGTAATAAATAGGGTGGTCCAACTTCTTTTCATCGTCTTGGCATAGTACTGCTCCAACCGCAGTATGAGAAGCGTCGGTATGCACATGGAATTCTTTCGTCCAGTCGGGTGCTACCAAGATCGGTGCATTTATCAATCTCTCCTTGATCGAGTCGAATGCAACTTGACACTCTTCAGTCCATTGGTATTGTTGGTCTTTCCTCAAAAGATTCGTCAGTGGTGCCGCTATTGATGCAAAATTTAATATAAAACGTCGATAATAATTCGCATGGCCCAAGAATCCTCTGAGTTGCCGCAAATTTTGAGGCGGTGGAAGTTGTCCAATTTTTTCCACTTTATCCTCGTCAATCGCGATCCCTTTTTTGGAAATAACATGTCCCAAAAGCAATCCTCTTCGTACTCCAAATGTACACTTTTCAGGATTTAATGCGATGCGCTTTTCAATGCTTCTTCTTAAAATAGCTTCGATCCTCTCCATCATGTTTTCATCGTTGCCTCTGATCGCAAAGTCATCGAGGAATATCTCCATCCAATCCTGCAAATAGTCTTGATATGCAGCTATCATTGCCCTCTGGAATGTGGCCGGTGCATTGCATAATCCAAATGGCATCACACGATATGCGTATGTGCCCCATTCCGTGGTGAAAGTAGTTTTTGATTGATCCTCTTCATGGATTTGGATCTGGTTGTACCCACTGAAACCATCCAAAAATGAGTACAATTTATGGCCAGCCACTCTGTCCAAGATTTGATCAGTAAACGGCAATGGGAAATGATCCTTCTTCGTGCGCTCGTTCAGCTTTCGATAATCTATGCAAATACGGATTTTCTTATTTTTCTTCGGAACAACTACGATTGGTGATACCCATTCACTAGATGCGATGGGATATATGAATCCTGCTTCCAATAATTTAGTCAATTCCAACTTGATCAATTCCAAGTAGACTGGATTTGTCCGCCTAAGTCGTTGACATATTGGTCGTGTGCCTTCCTCCAAGTCTATATAATGTTGGCAGATTCGGGGATCAATTCCTCTCAGATCACTGTATGACCATGCAAAGGCCTTGTTGAAATTTTTGAGTGTCAACTTAATACAATCTCGTACTTCATCTGGTAGCTCTGACCCCACGCTCAAGAACTTTTCTGGAAAAACTTCCCATTTTTCCAACTGAGCTTCTCGCGAATATTCCTTATTCCTTGATGACACTGTGATTGGAACGTGCTCTCCGATCACGCGTGCATGGTTGGTCAGTAAATCATTGTTTTGTTCTCTTTCGATTGAACCTAATTTCTTTAATTCAGCTTTTGCAATGGCTTCCGACGCTTTAGTCTTACTCTTCGCTTCTTTTTCCGATTCTCGACTTCTCTTTAGAATCTCTGCTTCTAGCATTCTAACTCTTTCTCTCAATTGTTGCACTTCCATTGTCGGAGCTAACTCCAGTTTCAACTTTTCTTTGGTAACTTCATTTCCCTTTGCGTCTATACTCAACATGTAGCACTCAAATTCACTTGTATGCGTCAACCATCCTAGCAACTCCTGGTCAGAATCATCCTTGTAACATAGAGGATCTATGTACTCGCCCACTTTCGCATGTTGGAGGTTTGCCAATTGCAGATTAAATCCATCCTGTAAAAGGTCCTTGGAAGTCTCCGTGCGCAGGGCAAATCTTACGCGCGCCATTTCTTGTCTAACCTTTTCCTTTGCTTTTTGCTCCCTTTCCTCAGCTGTTGTCGATTTCTTGCCGGTCAAGTTTGGAGACACTTGAAGTTGTATTCGATCAGCCTTTGGTCCAATTGTGATAAATCCTGTGTGCCAATCGTGCACACATTCGGCTTGCACCAGCCATGGCCGTCCAAGTAAGATCGAGAAGGTCGCCTCTGAGGTCCTTGGTCTTACTATCAGATAATCAACTTTAAACTCTAGACCGCCCACAACTGTGCTTACATTCTTCAAAAGACCCACAGGTTTCACTTGTGTTTGATCTGCCATTCTTAAAGACATCGGCGTTTCTTCCATGTGGTTGAGGCCCAAAGCTTTCATCATGAACTCGGTCATAAGGTTGACTGTGGCTCCACTATCTAACTGAGCACCGGGGACTGCATATCCTTTAATCTCGACCGTCACAGATGGAGCATTCGAATCGATTTGCGTCGTAATACTTTGAATGATTCCTTGGACATCCTTATCTTGTCTCTTTTTATCTCGAGCTTTCCTCGGCTTCTTAATATATTCGTTGTAGAATTGTTTCCTATAGGCAGGTGAACATTTTAGTAACGTGCCAATGTCTAGTGTGACTTCTGTGTCCGCGAGCAACTTTACAATGTCCACTTCCTCAAAACTTTGTCTTTCCTTCCTACTCTTAGGGGCCTCCAATCTTTCAGGGAATGGTGCTATGCCTGGCACAAACTCCTTGGTCACCGGTGGAAGAATCTCTATCTCTTCCCCATCTACAGACTCTTGCTGCTCAGCAAATCCTCCAACTTGGTTTTCTATCTCTTCGTGTTCGGGTATCTTCTCTTGGCTCGCTTCTTTGCTTTCGCCTTCTCGATGTTTCTTTGAATACTCTTGGGTTCTTGTGACTACCGCCACAGTTGGCTCTTTATGTGGTTTCTTGGCCTCGTAAGCATCCACAAAGTGCATTGACGAGCTAGAGCCTTCTTGAGGGTTCGGTGTCTTGAACACTACTCCGATCGTAGGAACGTGCTCTTGAGCTCTCGATGTGGAATGCATCTGAGTATCAACATAATTCGAGGACCCTACTGGTCCTTTTTCCTTGCCGGTGGCAGCTCTTCGTTTTGGACAATCTTCATCAAAGTGGCCCTCTCCACTACAGTACCTACATAGTGGGGTATAATCAATTGGTTTCTTTTCGTTTGGACATCTAGATTGAGTATGGCCAAAGCCATGACATCTCCAGCACTGGATTGGGCCATCTCTTCTTTGATCACGTGCGGCTCCTCTTGGATAGTCTCCTCCTTGACCCTGAGCACCATATCCATAAGTAGGTCTATTTTCCCAACGAGATGTAGGTGGGACACTTTGAGCGGGCAATCCCGTATAAGGTCTCTCTCTTGTATCTCCCGATTTCATGGTCCTCTCTTCATAGGCTCTCTTGTTGTAACATCGATCCTCTGTGTGATTTGTCCTTCCACAAAAAGTGCAACGCATTCTAGGTGGTGATCTATCTGTGAATACTCTCGAGATTGTAGGGCATTCTGAAGCCAAATGGCCGTAATCATGACACTTTCCGCACCATGTGTTCGATCTAAACACTTGATTCGGGTTTGTAGTTACTTCTGGTTTTACTGTGTATGTCTCCTGAGTCATTGTGGCAGCTTTTATAGCTTGCGTGACCAATTCCAATATTCGTTCTTCAGTTAGCGCAGGCTTTACCTCGCCTGGCGTGCTAGTGGTGGCTACAAAAGCTGGGGTCGTCAATGCGGGACTTCCTTGGCCCGGATCTTTCATCAGTATGCTCCCTGGGCCTCCCATAGGCTCGTATAAGAGTTCCATCTTCCTTTGTTGGCATAATTGTACTTCCTCCCAAAGCCTTGCTTGTTCCTTAGATTCCATTAAAGTTGCAGGTCTTGTCAGGCTGATATGTTGTTGTGCCGTAGGATCTCTGAATCCCGAAATGAATCTTCTCTTCAATGTCTCATCGTTCGGGGCATTTGCGCCCATCTTTCTTACCAAGGTTTCCATTCTCTGAATGTAGTTATCGATGCTCTCATTGACTCCCTGTCGCAAATAATCCATTTGTTGGGCCAATCTATCTTGGAAGCCTTGTCATCGAAACTTTGCCAAGAAGGCTTCCTTGAGCATCTGATACGTTCCACACTCTTGTGGTGTCAAATTCCCATACCATTGGCTGCCTCATCACGGAGAATAGCCGAAAAAATTCTCAACCTTTGATCCTGGTCAACTACATCATTGGCCTCACAGGTAACCTCAAACAGCTGGATAAAACTATCCGGATCTTCGTCCCAAGTACCTGAAAACTTGGTGAAGTCCCCCAAGTGAACTGAAATCCGCTGAGCCATTTCGAACAGAGGTGTGATGTCAATATCACTTCGATCCCAAAAATTTAATGCACGCGGCTTCAGGATCCCTCCCTCAAACTTCTGCACTTGATTCGCGACTCTCCTACGGGAGTACACGTTTTTGGCTGATCTCTTCGAGCCAATCGAGGTCCACTCACCTGGCGGTTCCCACCTTCTCCTTTCTCTTTCAAGGGCTCTTCTCTGAGCGTGTTCCTCTCTTTGCGTTTGTGTTGCTCCTGAGGATGAGCTCCCCTCGCTCATGTACTAGATCTGGGATCCGCAAGCTCGGTCAACCTGTGGCGCTAGGCGAACCTATGGCACTCTCTTATAGAGACGTACCAAGCTATTCCCGGCAAACGCACCAAAATGTTTAGTTCTAATGCCCAGGGAAAAAGTGATTATACGAGACTTTATTTTGTTCAATTCCCTCGGAATCGGTCCAATTGGATTACCTAGAGCCCACAATTATCTCGCAATGGATTCTTCCTATGTCTTTGCACTAGCTCATATGTTCCCGGCAAACGCACCAAAATGTTTAGTCCTTCAACCCAAGGGAAAATCTCTTACACATGCTTGTGTTCCCCTCAATGTTCGTGTACTATCTCACTTTCGGTTGCTTTAAGTCTATTTTTAACATAAAAAGACTGGCATGACATTGTCAAAAACATTAACGAGTTCAGTAGTATAAATGTATAAGCATGGTTAATAACATAATTGAACTTAAACACATGCATAACCGAGCACATACCCATTCCAACAAAGTAGACTCTGTAACACTGAGACGTTGCAAGCTATAAAGATCTGCAGCTGCAGCATACTACTTCCTTCCGAACAGGTTACATTTGCAAAATCGCAGCATCCATAAATGATGGGCATTGCCCATAAAAGGATTTACAAGCTTATCTACAGCACTCGCGACATATCAAGGGAGCTTCGCATTTCATCCACATTAAACAGCCTAGCACATCTTTTCCTCCAATGCACTAATACTCTGACGCTCTTGATAGTGGTAAAACTCTGCTACTCCAACGTTCATGATGAAATCTATTACTCTGACATTGATGTTTTAGTGCTCTTGCTGGTGAAAGACCAATATTGGTCCGACTTCTGAAAATGACTATGGCTGCAACTTGAAGAAGACAATGGTCGCAAATCTTTTGGTCACCTGCAACATGACCACATGGAGAGGACCATCATGATGCCCAACCAGAACACTTCTTAGACTACTTCACAACTTGAAGGACTGCCTCAAGAAGCTTTCTAAAACCTACTCCGATGTTGTTGGACCAACTACCCTTTGCGGATGCTCTTGTCTATATCTATTTGGGCCTGCTCTTCCAGATTCTGAGAATAGCGATGCCTCTGACACTCTTCTACTCCAACTTCTGTTGCCCCGACACCTCCTTATCCATCTCTTAACGACTCTGAAAACAGGGACGACCCTGACCCTCTTCCTTCTCTAACCTTTGTTGCTCTGACACCTTCAACACTCTGACCTCTCCTATGATTCGCAGAGAAGAACGTGTGCAGAAACTCTTCCCATCCTCCTTTTTTGTATCTGCCCGCCAACATCCACGAGAGTCAAGAATAGGGCGACCCCTTTCTAAGAAAAAAAACCCCTTCTCCCCTTTGAATCAGCGTCTATGTCTTTCTTCAAGGTTTCCAAGGTTTGTATTGCTTCAACTAAATCCCTATTCTCTTGGCGGTTAAGCTCTGAACTAGAAGAGATGGAATCATTTGGACCAACAGACTTCAATATTCCCCCAAGAACATCACCATGACAGCTACCTACCGATGTTTTTATCCCAGCTGATCAAACTTTGCCTGAATAGCAGATGAAGATGCTTCATTCCAAGCCAGCAACCTACCTTCTGGATCCGATTCAGTAGCTTGAGAGGGACCAAAACTCCTTAGCAAACTGTCCCCCCTGTAGGGATCGTGAACAGATGCCTCCACCGTTCGTGGTAAAGGACTCACTGTATTTTTGATGCAAGGTGCCCCTTCCCATTTTCGTTGTTGCTACCTTCCAAAAACAGAGCCGCCCTCAATATCCCACACCCCCAAAATGATGCTCCCCGCGATCTGCTGATGTCCCCCTTTCCTTGTTCCCTCGACGACTGCACAAGGAGAACCCCTCCATCGAACAGTAAAAATGGCCAATCCCCCAAAACAAATGAAAATCTTCGTTCCCCCCCCCCCCCCCCTTCTCCCTGCACACGAAAAAAAGACCTAGCTAAGAGAACGATAGATCAAAAAAATGACAGCCCCCCCTTATCTTCCAAAAAAAAAAATTTTAGCCAATCGACTCCCTCCTTTTTGATAAGACGACGTGGGCTCTTGTGGCTCTTCTTTTCTTGTATCCCCAATGAACAATACCACAAAGATAACAATCCCAGTCGGAAAATGGCAACTCCAATGCCTGTGGACTCATCAACAAGCTTTGCCACAAGCTTCCAACAAATCGAACGGGTCGATTTCTCCATTTCTTCCCAGATTTCTACGTCCTCATCATCTGTCCAATACACCGGTGTCGCAGACCACACCAAATATCCCCCAGGCCTCATGTCTGTAGGAGGGCTCTACACACTCCAAATACTTCTCCTCCATCGTCAATTTCACTCTTCAAATACCTGAAATCAACCGTATTTTCCTGCCAAATAGAACCACATTAGTGTATCAAAACCAACCATTTTGTGAGCTAACATTGATTTCAAGGAAATCTTCTCTCTAGTGGTCAAGATGACTATCATGCACATGTTGCTTGGATTCATTGAAATGGAAGACTTAGAGCTAGTCCAAATGGATTTGAAAACTGCTTTTTTGCATGGAGATCTTATACATGAGATCTATATGGAACAACTAGAGGTTTATGTAGTTCCTGGCAAGGAAATTCTAGTTTGTAAGCTCAAGAAGAGCTTGTATGGACTTAAATGGTCCCCTAGACAATGGTACCAAAATTTTGATGCTTTTATGAAGTTTCAAGGCTATTCTCAATGCAATGAGGATCATTGTTTCTACACAAAGAGATGCTCATATGGCAATTTGATATGCTTGATACTTTATATCGATGACATGTTCATTGTTGAGAAGTCCTCTTATGACTTGTCAATTCTCAAAAAGAAGTTGAGTCAGACATTTTATATGAAGGATTTGGGGGATGCCAAACATATGCTTGGCATGTGCATTACTCATGATAGGAGTCAAAGATGCATATACTTGCCTCAAAGTGAGTACATATCCAAAGTACTTCACAGGTTCAATATGCAGGGTGGAAAGGCATTGAGTACACCTTTACCCACATATGTGAAATTTAGCAAGGATGATTGCCCCAAATCCGATGAGGAAAAGGAATTCATGACCAAAATTCCCTATCAGTCTATTGTTGGTAGTCTCATGTATGCTATAGTAGCTACAAAACCAGTCATTACATTTTTAGTGGGAGTTGTAAGCATCTAGATATATGTCTAATCTTGGCAAGAAACATTGGGAAGTAGTCAAGATGATTTTGAGATATATGAGTGGCACTAAGGATAAGTGTATATGCTTATGTAGAGGGAAAGAATCCATTATTGGTTACATAGATTCTGACTATGTTCGTTGTGTAGACAATTGTAAGTCTACATGTAGGGTACATTTTTCATTTTGTTGGAGGTGGTATCTCTTGGAGATCTCGTCTTCAAGAATGTATAGTTGTTTCCACCATAGAAGCAGAGTATGTTGTAGCAAGTGAGGCATGTAACAAAGCATTGTGGTTCTCTCATCTTGCTTCTGATATGGGTTTACCTTAGCATGTACCTCGTTTTCTCAGTGATAGTTAGAGTGCCATTACTTTGGCTAAGAATCTGGTCTATCATGCAAAGACCAAACACATTGAGGTGAGGTATCACTTCATTAGAGATTGCTTAGACACTAAACGCACTATTCTTGAGAAGGTTCACAAGCGTGGGCGGCCACCGCCCGCGCAATTGTCATACATGGCTTAGACCAGTTGAACCGACCTAACAAATATAAATGATTTCTAACTCCGACAGGGAATATTCTATGGAATATTCCCTTTACCGTCGCGCCGGAGGCGCTGCCCCCGGACTCCCACCAGGGGACCCACTAGCCCCCTTGGACCCCCAGTGGGGGCTGCTCCCCGCTGCCCCGGACCCCCAAATTGAGGACCCTAGTAATTCCCTTTCCTTACAATACCTTACATGGTCCAATATGACCTTCATCCAACATGCAAGTTGGGATTCCCATCAATTGGGTAATGCACGCTTGGCTTCTCCTCATAACGGGGGCCTTACAAAATGTGCATACAATCATGAGGGGTAGACATTGATCATATACTAACACCCCCCCTCAATGTTTAGCAATGAAAAATCAAGTAGGTTTCGGTCCTATACCCATCTGTTGAAGATGTCTGTTGAGCTGCTCTCTTCCAAGTGCTTTAGTGAATATGTCAGCACAATTTGCCTCTGTTGGGCAATATTCTAGCTCCACAATTTCATCTTCAATTAGCTCATGAATGTAATGGTACTGTACTTCTATGTGCTTGGTACAGGCATGAAATACTGGGTTCTTTGCAATAGCCATACAACTTTGATTATCACACTTGAGTACAGTTGCCATATTTGATGGAAAGCCTAGATTTGCAAGAATTCTCCCTAACCAGACTGCCTCACAAGAAGCAAAATAAGCTGCTTTGTATTTTCCTTCAGTGGAGGAGAGTGCGAGAGTTGGTTGCTTTCTACTTACCCAAGAAAATATTCTTGAACCAAGTGAGAAACAATATCCAGGAACTGATTTTCTAGAATCACAATCTCCAGCCCAATCTGAATCACAATATCCTTGGAGTGTATCACCTGTGGTATAAAAAATACCAAAATCCAAGGTTCCTACAATGTACCTTAGAATTTGCATTCCAGCATTCCAGTGACTCTCCTTAGGTTTGTTGGAAAACCTGCTTAATACTCCAACAACATAGCAAATGTCTAGTCTAGTGTTGCACAGAAAAATAAGACTTCCAATGAGCTTCCTATACTTCTTAGCATCTACATCAGGCATGTTATCATCCATAGATAGCTTATGATTTACCTCCATAGGTGTGCTAGTTGGTTTGCAGTCCATCATTCCAAATGCCTTGAGAATCTCTTTGGCATATTTTTGTTGTGAGATGAAAATGTCATCCTTCCTTTGCCATACTTCAATTCCCAGACAAAAAAGGAGTAGACCTAAGTCTGTCATTTCAAACTTAGTTCCCAAGCTGATCTGAGTTTGATTGATGAGTTCCTGATGATCTCCTGTAATGATCAAATCATCTACATATACAATGACAACAACTAGCTTGCTATCCCTTTTCGTTACATACAAGTTAGCATCAGAAGTACTTCTTTCAAAACCCATATTTTTGAAAAAATGATGTATTCATTGGTACCAAGCCCGTGGAGCTTGCTTAAGTCCATACAAAGCTTTCTTCAACCTGCAAACTTTAATTTCTGAATTGGGCACCTCAAAACCTGGTGGTTGAGATACATATACCTCCTCCTTGAGGTGACCATTCAAAAATGCAGATTTGACATCCATCTGGAAAATAGGCCAGGCCTTTTGTGCAGTGACTGCAAGTACCATCTGAATAGTTGTCATGCGTGTTGTTGGCGCAAAAGTTTCTTGAACATCAAATCCTTCAATCTGTGAAAAACCCTGTGCAACTAATCTTGCCTTATACTTTTCTAATGTTCCATCTGCTTTATACTTAGCTTTCCAAATCCATTTAGTACCTATTACCTTCTTCTTTGGCGGCAAGTCGACTAGATCCCATGTATCATTTTTTAGTATACTATCATACTCCGACTGCATTGCCGCTCTACAACTTGGATCATCAAGGGCTTCTTCAATGGTGGTAGGTTCCTTTATTGAGCCCATGATATCTGCCATTAGAGCCATGTTAACAATGTGTTCTGAGGCTCTTCTTTGCTCCTCTATTCTCTTTGATCTTCGTAATCCATCCTATGATGATTCTGGTACATCTACATGTGGATTGTGATCATCTAAGAGTTGTTGTGCCCACTTCGGTAGTGGCTTACGTTGTGCAGCTACAACTGGTTGGCTTCTTATTGAGGAAATTTCTCCATCAGATGTTTCCTCCTCCTCAACTTTAACCTGTCTTTTGATAGGCACAAGGTGAGATATTTCTCCGTTTGATGAGATAGTAGATTTACCTTTATCTTCTACTAAGTGTGGTCATTCATCAAACACCACATCTCGGCTGACAAAAATCTTCCTTGCCTCAGGATCCCACAACCTGTATGCTTTAGACTCTTCACTATATCCTAGGAAGACACACTTTTTACTTTTTGAATCCAACTTTGATCTTGTTGAATCAGGAATATGTGCATAACAGAAACAACCAAAAATTCTGAAATGCAAAACTGAAGGCTTTTTACCAGAATATGCTTCTTGAGGAGTCATCCCCTTCACTGCTTTTGTGTAGCTTCGATTGAGGATGTAGATTGCTGTATTGACTGCTTCTGCCCAGAATGAATCAAGCATGTCTTGAGCCTTTAAGATACAACGAGCCATTTCAACTACTGTCCTCTTCCTGCGCTCAACAACTCCATTTTGTTGAGGTGTATGAGCTGTGGTAAGTTGCCTTTTCACACCATGCTCCTTATAGTAATTATGAATTCTGTTGACAAGAATTCACCTCCTCTATCTGTTCTAAATTTCTTCAGTTTCCTTCCTGATTCATTTTCCACATACTTATGCCACATTTTAAATTTTTCAAAAGCATCAGCCTTCTCTCGAATGAAATAAACCCACATCTTTCTACTAATCGTCGACTAATAGCAAAAAGTAGAAAGATCCTCCTAAAGTAGGTGTAGACATTTTACCGCAGAGATCAGCATGTACCAACTCTAGAGGAGCTTGAGATCGATTGTTGGTCTCTCTTGGAAATGCCTTTCGTTGTTGCTTGCCCATCATACAAGTTTCACAAGGTTCCTGCAACTCTGAAAATACAGGCAAATGAGCAACCATCCCTGTTCTTTGCATCTCCTTTAAAACTGCAAATCCGAGATGTCCAAATCGTTCGTGCCATAACCTGCTTACATCTTTATCTTCTGTAGCAGTTAAAGCACTTAACTCATACAAGTTATCCCATCGTATGCCTTTACCTACAACACTACCGGATGAATCCATGATTTCTACACCACTCTTATTGAAGTGAACTTCGAGTCCGCGATCTGTTATTGCAGAAACTGACAAGAAATTTCTTTTAAGTGTAGGTACATAGCGAACATCGGATAACTTTTTCTCAACTCTTGGAGAAGTGATAAAAGAGATGGTTCCAGTTCCTTCGGCTGGACACTTGGAGTCATTTCCCACCACTACATTGATGGATTCCCGCAGAGGCACTAGGGAACTATACCAATCCTTTTTAGTGGTCATATGGCGAGAAGCTCCACTATCTAAAATCCATGGTTCATCAACACGAGCTTGAGCAGATGAACATACCTCTTCAATAGCTACCCAAAGTTCCAACTCTGTGTTGTTTGCAGACTCTTTGTTCTTCCACGATGATTTTACAGTCACATTCCGTTCATCAGCTTGCTTCTTTCTGCAATCCTTGATGGCATGGCCTTTCTTTTCACAATAGAAGCAACTTCCTGTGAACTTTTTCTTCTTTGGCTTCTTCTTTGATACATCAGAAGAGCCCTTACCTTTTGCATTTGCTGAAAATGCAGCATCACTTGTGCTTTGCCGATTCCTCAACCGCATCTCTTCTTCTAAAAGCATAGCACAAAACTCTTCAAATGTGAGAGCATGTATATGTGCACTTGCATCTCATCTTTGTTGGAATGTACATCAATTGGACATTAAAACTACATTTCTAAATGGTGACTTACATGAAGAAATGTATGTTTTTCACCCTCATGGTTTTGTGTAGAAAGTGCATGAAAACAAGGTGTGCAGGTTGAAAAAGTCATTATATGGTTTGAAGCAAGCACTAGTTGCTTGGTATGAAAAGATAAATGCCTACTTGATTTCACATTGTTTTGAGAAGAGTCCAACTGAGAGCACCTAATACACTAAGCATGCAAGTGATGTGCTTCCGATCATTGTTATCTATGTTGATGACATGCTACTCATTGGTCCTAATGAGAAGCATATTACTGATTTTAAGGCCGATTTGCATGCCTCATTTGAGGTGTCAAATTTGGGGCATTTGCATCATTATTTGGGCATTCATTTTATGGCATAATAGCTTTGTGTCAAAAAAAATATAGGCTGAGTCTTCATGATGTTGGAGATCCATTTGATGTTGTTCTCTATCAGCAAGTTGTTGGATGCTTGATTTACTTATGCATTACACAGCCTGATATTCAGCTTGTTGTCTCTCAGATGAGCAGGTTTATGCATTGCCCAAGTGTCAAGCATTGGTAGGTTGTTAAGTGCATCCTTCACTACTTGAGTGGTACCCATCTACTTGGATTGATTTATCCAAAAGGGGGACCACTATCATCAGATTTACATGGTTTTTTTTTTACTCTAACTTGATTGGTTACTATGACACTCGTATGTCCACCAATGGTTTTCGCTTCATACTTGGTAGCTCATGCATATCTTGGTTGAGCAAGAAGCAACCTACTGTGGCCACTTCTAGTTGCGAGGTTGAGTATGGGGCAGCTTTCATAGTGATTGTTGAGTGTGTGTGGTTCATATGCCTTTTGGCTAATTAGGGTCTTGGTTAGTCTTCTGCTACCACCACCTTCACTGAGAGTCACAGCACATTGGTAGTTGCGAGGAACCCTCTGCTCCATTCTGGCACTAAGCACATTGATGTGCACTATCATTGTGTTAGGAAGAACACACTTGGGATTGTCGAGCACTTTTTTCCTCTTTAAGAGGTTTTTTCCCCTAGCTTGTACATATTCCCATAACCCTAAAGGGTTATTGATCTTTGTACATTCACTTGGTAATACATTCAATGATGTGTGTTGTGCTCCAAGCTTCTTATTCTTCCTTGTGTTGTTCACGTGCTTCCGTAGACCTCAAAGTCCAACAATTGCCACTCCTATGGAAATAGGTTGTTGAATGCTTGATTTAGTTATGCATAACTCAACATGATACTCACTTTTTTGTCTCACAGATGAGCATTTTTATGCGTTTCCCAGGTGTCAAGCATTGGTAGGTGGTTAATAGCATCTTTCGCTACTTGAGTGGTACTTGACTACTTGGATTCTTTTATCCCAAGGGGGGATTACTATCACCAAATTTACATGCTTTTTCTGACTTTGATTAGGCTGGTTGTTATGACACTCATGTGTCCACCATTGGTTTTTGCTTCATGCTTGGTAACTCACGGATATCTTGGTTGACCAAGAAGCAGTGTATTGTGGACACTTCTAGTTGTGAGGCTGATTATAGGGCAGCTTTCATAGCACATGTTGAGTGTGTGTGGCTCAGATGCCTTTTGGCAGATTTGGGTGTTGGTCAATCTTTTGCCACCACCATCTTCACTGACACTCAAAGGACACTAGTAGTTGTAAGGAACCCTGTGTTCCATGCTCACAAAATCACATTGAAGTGCATTATCATTATGTCAAGGAGAGGTTCTCTGTAAGAGAGATCCATTTGGCATATGTGCCCACACATGATAGCATTGCACATATTTTCACAAAGGCTCTGCCTTGAAAATAGTTTGAACCTTTCCACAAAGCTTTCAGCTTACTTGCTTTTGTACATTGATCTCTTTTCACATAGCTTGGAGTTTCCTTATACATGAGTTGTAGATCCTTGTTCACTACCTCACTCCCAGGGGGGATTTGTTCATATATTTTGGGAGTGATGTGTGTGAACACACTTAGGACTCTAAGGAGCACTTTTCCCTCTTTAGGAGGTTTTTTCCCCTTGGCTTGTATATATGCCTATAACCGTAATGGGTTCCTTATCTTTGTACATTCATTTGGTAATACATTAAATGTTGTGTATTTTGCTTCAAGCTTCTTCTTCTTCTTCTTCTTCTTCTTCCTTTAACGTTCACAAGTAAAAACATGTTCAAATTTGAACTCAGTAAGAATTTATGTAAATTTTAATTTTTGTGCACTTGATTTTAAATATTTCTAGTTCCTAATCAACTTACCATACTCATCAAATAAGCTTTTGCACCTCACACCCAATATGGAAAACTTTGATTAGAAAAAACACTACCAATCTATTATCAATTTTAGGACTAGCTAAGATTTTTTTGATGGTAAAGTTTGTTGATGATAGCTATATAGATCCAATCTTTGTGATCTCAATACAATTATTGCATTTGGTATGTTGTTTCATCAATCACACAAAATATGGAAAATATGTGGATGATTATGCAATTTCAATCATGGAACTGTCAGCCATTTCAAATGCAAAGCTTCTGCATGTAATGCCTTGCATGCATGACATCGCCCATATGCCCGACAGCCACCCATGCAAATGTGAAAGAGGTAGAAGGTTCATACTCCCTCCTTCTTCCTTGTGTTGTGAGAAAAGAAGGATCCAACAACTTATATATATCCAAAATCGGTGCCTTTGGCTCTGCATATTGGATCATTTGGGTCTTGTGCATGTAGCCTACGTGTAGAACTCCATAGAGGAGGAGAGATCAAGAAGCAGAGTATGTTGCAGCAAGTGAGGCATGTAAGGAAGCATTGTGGCTTTCTCATCTTGCTTGTGATATGGGTCTACCTCAACATGTACTTGGTTTGCTCTGTGATAGTTAGAATGCCATTGTTGTGGCTAAGAATCTCGTCTATCATGCAAAGACCAAGCATATTGATGGGAGGTATTACTCCATTAGAGATTGCTTAGACACTAAGCACATTATTCTTGAGAAGGTTCATGCTCGAGATAATGTTGCACATGCTTTGACCAAATCTCTACCATAGGATAACTTTTGACATTATTGTCACTCGTTGGAGGTTACATATATTTATGATCTTATACATTTACTTGTATACTGTATAACATGCCCATCAGGTGGGAGGTATAGTCTGTATAATTACACTTAGTTACTCTTTCTCATTCTTTATTTTTCTCCCATGGTCACTTTGGCCATATTAGCCTTTATTGGGATATTGTTACCATTAGTATCCACGTGAAAATCCAAATGGCTACTGATTACTTTTGTATATATTCTTTATAAAAATATATAGTGGCTTGGTCAACCATAAACTGTAAGTTCAACCACATTTGTAGCACCTAAGAAATCTATGTTTGCACTCCCTATTAACTATGTGTTTTTTGCGTATTCTACAAGCCCTGTGCTGAGTATTCTGTGCAGTGTTCGGAGCTTAATTTTCTAATGGCGAGAGTATCATCATGGAGCTCTCAAGAAGGAGACGCCACCATGGTGCATCACCATCACATCGTTTCATAAGAAAGATAAATCTATCAAAAGTAGTTAACAAGATGCGTATTCCCAATATTATGAACAATCCACAAATTATATGCATTATCAAGATTATTCTAATCGATATCAAGATACTAGAGTTATAATTATAGGGAACTTGAGTATAATTAGGTCCACTACACTAGTGTTCCACCTCAAACCATGACTAGACCTCAATTTAGACATAATCCATTTAGAGGTCCTTGATATAGGTGGAATGGGGATCATTTGGTTCATGAATGCCCACTTGCACGAGTACCCCAATTGTTACCCATTCCACCTAAGAAAACCTATTTTAGTGATTATGGAAGACACATTTCTATAAAAATTGTCGTGACAAATCGGATAGGAGCAAACATGTACTTGTCAATATGGTGAACACACTTCCTTCTAGTAGTGAAGTGGAAGAAGAAAAGATAGCACCAATCAAAGAAATCACACATTCACATGCAAAAGCAAAGTCAAAATCAAAGGCCAAAGAAAAATAACTCCTTGATCCAATTACTTTAGAAAGTGAGGAAGGGCTTCCAAAGGACTTTGTACCTACAAAGGATACTTGGAAGACTCATAGAGCCCATCGGGAGAAGAAGTGGCAAAGAAAGGGTGATAAACTTGAGAATACTCTCAAGTAGATGCAAGAAAAGCTCGCAAAAGAGCCTATCACATTCAAAAAAGATAATAAAATAGAGAACAAATAGTACTATGTAGAAGTCCATGGGAAAAACTTGGCTTAGTCCTAGCTCATTTTCTAATGATTGAATTGTTAGGAAGTTTGTAGACTTATCACGATAGAATCAGATATAGACCATCAATTAAGAATCATAAGAAATGTTATCCCAAAGGGAACTTAGAAAAGGAATGATTCAATGTGTCAACATATGATCAAAGTTGCTCAAAGATTGCTAGAGAAATTTCCTAATGTCGAGTGCCCATAACACAAGAGGATCAACATAAGACTGCCTTTGGACTTATGAATTCCACAACAACATTCCAATGGCTAGTGTGCCATATCTTTGAGGAATTTCTTTGGAAATGCTTGTATGTATACACAGATGAATTATGTGCATACTCCGATGAATGTAAAGAATACATATTAGGCCTTAGGAAAAATTTTGACTAATGCCACTTGTACAATGTATGTTTAAATCTAAAAAAAAAAAAGCGCATTCATGGTCCACCAAGGAAAATTTATTGGGCACATTATTTCTAAAAGTGGTGTTTCTACAGATGGACATAAGATCAAAGCAATCATAGAACTTTCTAGATCACATAACACAAAAGAAGTCCAAGCCTTTATGGGGCATTGTGGTTATTAAAAATGGTTCATACATATGTATGCGACCATTGCTAGGAAAATGCATTGGCTATTGAAGAACTTTGAATGGATGAAAGAGCAAAGCACTTCTTCTAAGAGCTCAAACGATGCTTCATACGAGTTCTAATACTCAAGAACCCATATTGGAACAAGCCATTTTATATCCATGTAGATGCCTCTAATTTTGTGATTGGATGCATTCTAACACATCCATGTGATGAGGGTAATTTGGGCTTCCCCACTAGCAAAAAACGTATCCTTGAATGGTGAAATAATACTACCATAAAGCATGAAGGCTTAAGAATGGTCTATGCTATGAAAAAGGTTCAACATAACTCAATGAAAAATAAGTTCAAAATCTCTTTGGACCATCAAACACTAATATACCTTGTCAATAAACCTCGTGTTTTGGTAGGTTAGTATGATGTTTCTTACTTCTCATGGAATATGATTTTGAAGCAATAGTGAAGTTAGCACCTACATACATGTTGATCATCTATCAAGGACACCGAATGCTAACCCAATCAAAGTGATCAATGATGAATAAATGGACATGTGTTTGTTCAATGTTGAAAAGGTACCAAAATTGGCTGAGTCATGTGTACTTGTTTTAACATTTTTGAGTCATCCATCTTTATGCTAAGTTCACTAAAGATGATGTAATGCATGCCAAGAACTTAATCATGCTTGCATTTATCATCAAGAATCACATGAATCCTTTCTTGTTGCATGTTGAAAGATGAGCATAATCATTAGATGAGGCTCATGTAGATGCCTTTAGCAAGCACCTATGAAAGTCAAAGGATTGGTTACCTTTCTAGTTCTCACCATTCTTCATGAGTTTGGCCTAATGAGTGAAGAGTTGTCCCATGAGAGTGTTGAAGTCTAGCACTTGCATGTCCATGTATAGATCCATGGCTATGGTGAAAGCTTCCCACTTATCATCAACTTTGATTCCATTGATGAATTGTCTCATAATATAGTTTTCATCAATGATTTTTCCAATGCTCCCAAGTTGATCTACAATGTCCATCTTGGTGACAAAATCAGTCACACTTTGCTTTGGCATCTTCTTGATTGTTGTGAACTCCATCCACAACTGGTTCTTCTTAGCTTTGGTACTTGAGGAGAAGAATGCTTCCAAAGCATTCCATTTCTCTTGAGAGGTATTACAATTCCTAATATGGGTAATTAAGAAATCAAATATGGATTTTAGAATATATGACCTTGCAAAAACATTCTTTGCACATTATGTGTTTAACATTTCCTACTCTTCTTGTGTTGATTGACCTTTGTTTTTTAGTATAGGCATCAAATGCATCCATACAAGTTTCCCCCTTGCAAGTAAGACTCCATCCTTAGAGATCATGCTGAGTAGTTTCTTTGATCCAATTTGTCAATTGATGAGGGTAGTCCATCACCCATAATGTCCAATCTATGACTAGCTTTGATACCACTATGAAGAGTGATGGCTAATGCACAAAGACGAGAGGGCCTTAGCAAAATCTTGCTCTAGAGCAGCCTAAGTAACTCTACAAAACCTTAAAAAACTTCTTAAGCTTCTAACATATGCATTTAGATCATCATATTACTTTGGAACATCATTCTCAAAACTCTATGTCAAAACAAATAACTTGTGAGCTCAAAATACTTTGAAAAAACCTTCTATTTGTGGAAGAAGGCACTCAATATTTTACTCAAAGCTCAGATTCTCATAGAAATTGACCCAATAAATTTTGCACACTTTTGAATGAAGTGTTGGGTGAGATATACCAAGTTATTGCATGAATTTAGGAGGACTATGCTCAGAGCAATGTACATAAGAAGTTATGGGGATAATCTTGACTTTTTCAAAGACACAATCATATTATTCTATTCATAACTCAAGATCTATAAATCCAATAACACAATCATAAGATGAAGATACATAGAAACAATCATATTATTATATTCATAACTCAAGATCTATAAATCCAATGACTATGAAAATTTGTAGGCATGCTTAGCACAAATCTAGCTCCATAGTCCAATCAGTAGTTTGGATGATAAGGTCATAGACAGAGAAGTGACTTCGAGAACTTGAAGGACTTTACTCAATGTTCTATAACAATAGAAAAAGATCAATGTAGCTATTAAAAATGAAGTGTAAATGTATTGCTAATTGAGATATGATACAATGAGAGAGTGGAGGGGACTTCTCTCTCTTTGAGGAATAAATAAATCACTCAAAGTGAGTGTGATGATTAGCTCATACCCCACAACTAAAGTGACTAGTGTATATATACACTTGTCCTTCATAACGATTCATTGATTCCACCTAAAATTGATTCAAACTTTTAGGACTCGATTTGAATTTTGAATTCAAATGAAGCCTTGGCATTTGTCTCCCAATGTGCCCACGAGATTCTCCCCAAACATCTCTTTTATCTTTGAAAATGATAAAATGTTTCATTAACCTTTGAAGATCATCAAATGTATGAGAATATGAGTATAATATGAAGCCTCAAATATCAAGAGGTCCTTTATGCATAAGTCAAAACACTTAGGCTTGCTTTATGCACCAATACCCATAACAAAGAATATTTGGTTGTGTAGCTTTCATTTGAGGTTTAGCCATAAGGACTCTTGGATTGACACACATCAAGTTAGAGTATTTAGGCAGTTGCTCTCAACTTTGATCTTGTGTGTATTGTGGTTGTTCGCACCATTAGGTGGTATTGTACTCTACGATTGACAATTTTTGGCTACTAGGTGCTAGTATTTGTACTATTTCTATTTCTTGGGTTTTCTCTAAAGTAGTAGACTTGATGGGCACCACATTGAGTGGTGGTGGTGGTTGTTGACCTGAGACACATGTATATTCACATTGTTGTGGATATTAAGCTAGTCTAGATTTTTGATATTGGCCTTGATATTGTGGTTGGATATGTTGAGTGATTGTTGGTACTATTGGTGATGATGTAGTATATACACTCCAAATTGCAACACAAGAATGGTGGGCCCTTCTTGGGACCAATGTGTTGACTACCATGTTCACCCAAAAATTGAATTGCTCTTCGATACAGCATATTGAACTATGAAACTTTCTATAATCAAAATGGACTCTCCTAGGTCTTCTGAAAAAGACATAGATCACCAAAACTTTTGGAGAATGTGAGTTATGTCCAACCCCTTGCACAAGACGAACTAATAACTATCCAAACACACAACTTGAACCTATGTGTACTCTTCACACACATACACTTGGAAATATGCAAAGATCAAAAGAGTGAGATTTCAAACTCAATGTACTCAATGATAATGAACAGTTGGAACTACAATTATACTCAAAAGATAGCTACAGAAATAAGAACAAGATGAGTTGTCTTGACAATGAAACAAGCAGCTACACCATGAGATATAGATGGACAACCAATGGTATCAGAGCAGGCTCAACTCCTTCTCAAGTTTTGGTTTTTCGCATCGCGGCACATGTACAGTTTTAACAGTTCAAACCGACTTCGTATCATAGAACAATGATTTTCAAAATTGGTGTAGGACCTTAGAGAAACTAATGGAAATGTTCTATGCTCTGAAGTCAATTCGCACCGTTAAAAGTGAGCATGCACCACTTATCTATTTGGTTATAATAGTTAATCCAAATATGTATGCATTTGATGAGGTTGCGTCTCTTCTTTTACAAGAAGAGTAATCTAGAGTGAATAAGAGTGGGTTGAATGAGGGAACGCAAGCACTTGCTATCTCACAAATAGGGAAAAGCAAGTATGGTTCAACTTTGGGTTCATCAAAACCAAAGCCACAACCTTCCTCTTCAACATTCCTTTAATGATGCTGATCTGAAAAAGAAGAAGAGATGAAAATATGACCAAAAGGCTATTCATACTATTGATGAGTGTAGAAAGCTTGCTAAGTGCAATGAAAAGAAGAAGGAATCAGGTATGTCTATTGTTGAAAATTCTTCAAATGCAAAGAATGATGAAGCCAACATGGCTCAATATTTTTGGGCATGTGTTGTTACATGTCATTATGATGCATCATTGCATTCTAAATGTATGGTTGTAAGTGAGGCTGATTTGGATTGGTTCTTTGATAGCGATGCTTCAAAGCACATAACTTCATGCAAAAGGTTTTTTTCATCTTTAAAGAGATGCACCCAAAGGAGGACATGTGGTGTGTGCAAACAATGCTTCT
The DNA here is from genome assembly GCA_020310875.1 of Ceratopteris richardii. Classification (NCBI taxonomy): domain Eukaryota; kingdom Viridiplantae; phylum Streptophyta; class Polypodiopsida; order Polypodiales; family Pteridaceae; genus Ceratopteris; species Ceratopteris richardii. The sequence goes on from CM035427.1 coordinate 110,174,839, forward strand.
TATCCGATCATCGAAGTAGGAGAAATTAAGCTTACAGTTGCAAATGGAGGTGTGATTCTCTTGAAAAATGCATCATATGTACTCGGTATCAAGAAGAACTTAATTTCATGTACCCTTTGTTGATGATAAGTGTATGGTTCATGATTTCAACGATGGTGATATTATCATGATGTCCAATACATAATGCAATGACTTGCATACAAGAGGGCTTCTTCAAATGCCTTGGTTTCTCATACTTCCTCTATGATTGAAATGGATCTTTGGCATGCTCTGGTCACTTAAACTTTCATATTTTTCTTTAGTTGCAAAATAAGGAAATGGTTATTGGTTTGCAAACACTTGTCCATTGAAAATCATGCATGTGAGGGTTTCATTCTTGGAAAAATGCATTGTCCTTGTTTTCCAAAAGATATTCATAACACACACTACAAGAAAATTGCAGCTTGTTCATAGTGATGTATGTGGTCCTATCAAGACTCCATCTTTTGGGAAGCATGTATATTTTGTTAATCTCATTGATGACGCTACTCACCATACATGGGTGTATCCTATGAAAGAAAAGAATGAGGTATTTTCTTGCTTCAAAGCATTTTTAGCTATGGCTAAATATTTTTATGGAATAAGCTTTTGAATCTATGTAGAGATCATGCAGGTGAATACATCTCACATGAATTTAATGCTTTTTTTCATGAAATAAGAACTTTACACCAATTTATGGTACCATATACACCTCAAGAAAATGGTGTTGTTGAGCATAAAAATAGAACAGTCCTTGAAATGGCACAATGTATGGTTAAAGGAAAGCACCTTCCAAACAAGTGTTGGATGGAAGATGTCATGTGTACAAACTATCTGTTGAATTGTTGCCCTACAAAAGAATTGAGATTCATCACTCCTTATGAGGCTTGAAATGGACATAAACCTATGGTTAGTCATATGTGTGTGTTTGGTTGTTTGAGATAAAAATGTAGAGAATTTCTAGCCAAACATGGTTGAAATTTTCTAGCCAAACATGGTTGGAACTATTGGAAATTTTCCAGCCACATATGGCTGAACATTTGCATCAAATTATGGCTAAAAATGAGCATAAAATTCAACCCACACATGTTATACACGTTGATGATGCATTATATAATGAATGCATATCTATCAAGAATGCACAAACTATGCCAAAATGGCTGAAACAAACTTTGTAGGATAACAAATTGAGCTTCACTTGGTAGAACAAGATCAAGCTCTCACCATGCATTGATAATTTCTATGAATATTTCAACAACATGTAATGAAGAGCCACTTACTTTTGAAGATGCATGTAACAATCCACAATGGATGAGCACTATGCAATCAGAAATGGATTACATACATAGGAATGGTTCTTGGGAGTTATGTGAATTACCAAAAGGAAATAATGTCATTGGTAAACTAGATTAAGAGGATGTTAGATGGTAGCATTGATCACCACAAAGCTAGATTGGCTTCCAAAGGATATTTGCAACAATATGGCATTGACTATGAGGAAATTTTTACACCTACTTCATGCATGGATACCATTCATATCATGGTTGTATTGGCTGCCCAATGAGGTTGGAAAGTACATCAGTTAGACATAAAAATGGTTTTCTTGAATGGCAATTTGTAAGAAGAGGTAAGAAGAGGTCTATGTGAAGCAAGCTTCTAGATTTGCCATGAAAGGGAAATAGCATATGGTTTGTCGCTTGCATAAAGCCTTGTATGTATATGCAATTTTCTAGTTGAATCGATTCATGAATAGCTCTAGTACTAAGCATTGGCAAACAGTGAAAGGTATGTTTAGATATCTCAAAGGCACTTTGAGTTTAGGTATCTTTTATGGCAAAGATATTCAGCCATGCTTGCATGCTTTTACAAATAGGGTTGGGTTGGTTGTTATGATACTCGTGTGTCCACTAGTGGTAATTGCTTTTTCCTTAGAGACTCCTGCATATCTTGGTTGAGTAAGAAGCAACCTACAATGGCAACATGGAGTTGTGAAGTTGAGTATATGGCAATTTTTATAGCTAAAATGGAGTGTGTATGGCTAAGATGCCTATTGATGGATATTTGCATGGAGATTGATGCTGCTACACATATTCTCACAAATAGTCAAGGTGCATTGGTTGTTGCATGAAATCCAGTGTTTCATGCATTGACCAAACGTATTGAGGTGCATTATCACTATGTGAGAGAGCGCCTCCATGAAGAGATATTGATTTGGTATATGTGCCTACACAAGATAATGTGGCAGACATATTCACCAAAGATCTTCCATGGGAAAAGTTTGAAGCTTTTCGCAAAGACTTAAGCTTATTACCTTCTACAAATGATCTATAACTCCTTGTATGTGTTCACATCATTTGCTTTAAGGGGGTTTGTTACACTCATGTTTTCTCAGGCATCTTTGATGTGAACCTTTTCCCTATATGTGGGCACTTTTTACTCTAATGCTAGGTAGAGGTTTTTTCCCCATGTTACCATATATATGATACATTAATATGTGGTGGTACTTTGTACTTAGGGATATTATTCAGCTCTTACTTCAATTTTGTTCATCATTAATAGAGAGAGGTATTTACTATTAGTGTCCATGTGAAAGGCCAAATGGCCACTGGACACTTCTTTGTATATGTTCTTTAATAAAACATATAGTGGCCTGGTCAGTCACATACTGTAAGTTTGACCGCATTTGTAGTACCTAAGAAGTTTGTCTTCGTGCTCCCTGTGTACTGTGTTTTTCTTGCGTATTCTACAGCCTCTGTGTGGAATACTGTATGCCGCCCTATGAGCTCAATTTCCTACTCCAGGGATATCGTTGTGAAGTTCTCAAGCTTTTGTGTGAGCGAAGTGAGCACCCCCCCCCCCCCCCCGATTTCTCCAAGGCGGCGACCAAGGCATAGACCTTGGCATACCTTGTCATCCGAGTCACCGAAGTCACCGTTGGCACCGTTGGTTGTGCGCGAGAGAGGAACTCAATGATCAAGGAAGATAGAGGTTTTCGGTACTTCTTGGGAGGTCACCCATCCCAGTATTGTTCCCCCCGGAGCTCGCTTAACTGTGGCAATCTCTTGCTAAGATACACTCTTGTGGTTGTTGCAAAGCAATAGCAATGGTGATCTCCTACTACAAGTGCAAGTTCGAACAGTGAGAGAGACTCTCGTATGCACCAATATCGAAGATCAAAAAGATAAGATAGAGAGAGAGAGAGAAGAATCTCTCTCCATACATGTATATGCACGAATATGACAGGAATGTGCCTTACTTTTCAATAACTGTACTTTTTTTCTTATACAAAAGTAGAGAGTCTTTTGGCCAATCAAAAGAGGATAAGACTTCTAGATAGATTTCCCTCCAACTTAGAGGTGTTCACATGAGATGATCAAGGCTCATAGCCAACAATCCCCCCCTTGAGCTTGATCATACAAATAGCTCTTTTGGGAACTATCCTTTCCTCACAACTAGACTAGGGTGGTACAAAAGTATGATTCCTTCCCATGTACAAAGAAGGTGGTACAATGTTTATATCCTTCCTTCAACAAACTCATGGGTGGTACAAATCCTTCCCTATAAATATGAGGATGGTACAAAGGGGATGTTTTACAACACATAATCATAGACAAAATTCACTTGAGCTTCTTCTTCATTTGTCTCCTCTGCTATGTTGACATTGGTTTGATTTTTGTTGAAAGTTCCTTTGTTGTTGTTGAAGTTTTTGTTGTTGTTTTCTTGACTTTGATGTAGGCATTTGTTGAAAAAAAAAAAGAGGTTTTTGTGATGACAAGTACAAAATATGTTTGGGGAAAGGTCCTTCCCTTCTATGAAGGGGGTGTCTAATTCCCATACATGAAAGAAAATAGAAAATAACATGCTTAGACCTACATAGGTAGGAATGATTACAAAACACTAAAAGCTTGTCAAAAACCAATGACAACCTCTTGTAATTATTCAATGTATTCTTTAATTGTTACTCTCTTGATGCAAAAGGAAAACCTTACTCTCGACATCTATGTATACATTTTTGCGATCTGCCATGATATTCCAGTTTTGAGTGTCATTCTCCTTATAGACGAATTAGATAGGACAGTTGAGGTACTTGTAAAACAATGTCAATGAAGTTTGGTTCCTACTTGCACGTTTTTTTTTGTATGGATCATAACATAATGCAACAATATAAATTGGAGTCCGAATCAGCTATATCACCATGCTTTCCTTGGCCTTTAGCACGGCCCATCATGTATGATACCGTACTTAGAATTCCATATCATGAGAGATTTGGACATGTTTATTTCTTTTGCGAAGTGTATTACTATCAATGCCACTTATCACCTTGTTATACAACCTTCTATTCAATGCTCTCTTTTCCTGAGTGATGAGAATCATCTCCCTCCAAAACAGAGTTTCGCGATGCATCCAACACTCGTGTGGTGCTGTTTAGATGCTAACTTTAGGAATTAACAGTAGATCCGATGGGCATCCAAAACAGTATGATCCAACGGGCATCCAAAACAGTATGTTTGAGAAACATAGCATTTGAACTGGTTTAATGCATACTGAAACAATATGTGAAAGGCATGTAATGGTAGGTGCATAAGACATGGCTACAAACACGCTACAAACACAAAGAGCAATGACACCCTTTGGCGGATACGAAGTAGGTGACTCTACAATTCAACCATTATGTAAGCCACTTCAGCTCTATAGCTTGAACTCCAGGTCTTCTCCCATTTTGCCTACTCCTCGGATAGTTGCTCTGTCACCTCCAATGAGCGCAGCATATAAATCTTCCAACACAGCATATGAAGCTGACATCCACAATGTCCACAACTTTTTTTGCTCCATGCGATGCCACAGTGGTGCATTAATGTTGAACGCCAATAGCATGTGAAGTGGGTCACCCCGGATTCACCTCTGATGTAGGATAAGCTCAATGATGTTGAGGTCGTAGAACAAATCCTTTCTTGAATGAATAACTCGTAGTGCTGAGAGAAATGCAAATCCGTGTAGCTTCGAAATGTAAAGGATGGAATTTGGCATTCGCAAGCTTGACGACAGCCAGAGAGATAAGTTATCGATCTGCCGACAGTGCTTTATCACAGGTGAAGATGAGAAAGAGTTGTAAGGAAGCGACAGAGGAGCTTATCCGCAAGCTTGATGACAGCCGCAGAGATGAGCTTTGCATGTTGTGCGATGACTTAATAGACCTCGAATGATTGTCTATCTTCATTTTCATGGTCAACAATAGAACAATAGAGGATTATATTTCAAGCACTAGGCACATAGAACAAGAGACTCACCACCGCTCTAACCCAAACTCTATGTTGGACAGCTCTGCGCACAGTAGAGTGATTGAACTTCAAGTTATTTGCAGACATGTCCATTTTTGCACACGTTGGAACAAGGTGTGGTTGCGCTGCCATCAGCTTCTTGTCTTTGATGATGGCTGCTTGCTTTTGAGAGTCGCACAGAGGTTTCGCTTCTTCAGGTGCTTCAGCAGACAATGAAAACAAGCACAAGGGGCAGGTCCACTATGCCGAAGATAACATGAGAAGAGGATATGTTGATAATCTTTGGTAGAGATAGCAAACGAGTGTACAAAATTCTTGATGCTCTGATACCATGTGTTGCAAAGCAGTAGCAATGGTGATCTCCTACTACAAGTGCAAGTTCGAACAGTGAGAGAGACTCTCGTATGCACCAATATCAAAGATCAAAAAGATAAGATAGAGAGAGAGAAGAATATCTCTCCATACATGTATATGCACGAATATGACAGGAATGTGCCTTACTTTTCAATAATTGTACTTGTCTTCTTATACAAAAGTAGAGAGTCTTTTGGCCAATCAAAAGAGGATAAGACTTCTAGATAGATTTCCCTCCAACTTAGAGGTGTTCACATGAGATGATCAAGGCTCATAGCCAAGAGTGGTGTCTGAAGAAGGGGAAAGATTAAGGTTAACATTACCTTGAACATGTTTTGGTCCCTCAAAGCTTCATTCTTTGCTTTCAAAGCCTGTTTCTAAAGCATTTTTGGGGTGTCTTTTGGAGCAATTTTGGAGTACTTTCACACATAGTTCTCTTCATACAGGTCCAAGAACATCAAGAAGAGTGCTCTTTGTACTTCCCCGACAACAAATATCAACCTTTGGGGCTAGGTTTTCAGCCACACTCGTAAAACTACAAGTTTCTCGAAAGGTTTCCAGTTTTGGTGGGAGCAGCCGCTGCAAATTTATGCAGGTTTTCGAGCCTAAACCATCAGAGTTGACAAACACTTGCAGGTGTTGTTGGCTAGTTCCTGAGCTATGCATTCAGCCTTTTAGTGTCATTTTACTGCATATATTGAGCACATACACACCATGTATGCTTCTCTGGATACCACTTATGTACATCCATATGGTCATTGATATTGCGGTTATGTTTTTGCATAAAGCCTTTTATGTTTGAAAAAGAGGGTCGTGGTGAGGTTTTCTTAACTAAGAGACAACCACATGTGGGAGTCTCTTCGATGATGCAAGTAGAAGAGTTACCCATCCTTGCCATAGGAGATGTATGATAATTGTTCATAGGTGCTCGATAAGCCTAGTTGGCTTCTATTGGGTAATTGATTATATGCAGTGGAGTCATTGATTCACTATGCAGGTAAACATGTCAGTACTTGCAGTTTTATGATATTTTGACATTGGTCATATGCTCGTTTTGCAGAGGATACTCTGGCAAAATTTTTCTAGATTTCTGGTTTAGTCAACCATATAGTGGTCGATTTACTCCTTGATGCACTTATTTGTTGGTGTTTGGACTCTTCTAGCTCCATTATCATTCTATTCACTTCTCTACCATCATGGCAGCAGAGGTCTTAGGCACATCTGGTGGATGAGGATCTAGTGCCAGTGTTCCAAGGAGGAGCTATAACTTGCAGGGCAAGGACCATTTTGAGATCTGAAAATTTGATGGCACAAACTTTGATCTATGGAAGAATCAGATTGAAGATGTGCTGATTCAAAGGAGGTAATGGAAGCCAGTAAATGGGATTTCAAAGAAGCCTACTGACATGGATGAAGATGATTGGGATGAGTTAGATGAAATGGCTAGGTCTACCATTCGCTTTCACCTGGCAGATAATGTTTACTTACAGTATTAGACTGTGAAAGTGCAGAGGAGCTTTGGAAGAAGTTACGCAATACATATGAAAAAGAGACGGCATCAAATAAAGTGTATTTGATGAGAAAATTATATGACCTTCATATGAAGGACACAGATAGTGTTGTTTCTCATCTAAATGAGTTTGACAATATATTCTCCCAGTTACAAGCTCAAAAAATGGATATGGATAATAAAATGAAAGCAGTATTGTTGTTATACACCCTACCATCATCATGGGATACGTTTTGCACAGCTATTAGCAATAGTGCACCTGGTGGTAAACTCGTCTATGATAACATATGTGGATCACTCTTGAGTGAGGAGATTTGTAGAAAATCTATGGTTGGCACTCAGAGTGGAGATGCATATAATGTTCGTGATTCTTACCAAGGAAAGAATCAGCAACGTGGGAGGAGCAAGCACAAGGAAAAGAATGGTCAATGGAATAAGAGTAGAAGTAAATCAAGGAAGAGGGATATCAAATGGCATTATTGTCATAAGAAAGGACATGTGAAGAAAGACTATTATGCATTAAAGAATGCTAAAGATAAAGGACAAAATGTTGATGGGCATGTTAAACAGTTACCTGCACCATCTACTTCGACTGTGAAGATTGAAGAAATTAGTGCTATTTCTAATGATGCTGATGTGTTGGCACTTGATAGTACTATGCCAATTGAGGCGCTTATGGCTGATTCTCTTTCCCACATGTGGCTGCTAGATTCTGATGCTTCTTTCCATGTGACACCACACAAAGAATGGTTCTCTAATTATGTGGCAAAGTCTCTTGGTACCGTTAGACTTGGTGACTCTTACCAGTGTGATGTTGTGGGGATTGGAGATGTGATTGTGCAGTTCATTGATGGTTCAAAATTTACTATGCATAATGTACACCATGTACCTCAGTTATCATGCAGTCTGATGTCAGTTGATCAACTTGATGATCTTGGTTAAAAGGTGGTCTTCTATGCTCAATCATTTCGCATATCAAAGGGAAATATGGTTATTGCAAAAGGAAGCAAAGTTGGCTCACTTTATCCTTTATTTGTATCACAGAAAGAACACTTGTTAGTTGTTACTGAACAGCCTATGGCTTGTATTTGGCATGGTTGTTTGGGCCATATATCTCGTAGAGGAATGGAAAATCTTTCTCGTTTTGGCTACTTACCTGTGTTATCTTTCTCTAATTTTTGATTTTGTGAGCATTGGCAATATGGAAAGCAAACTAGAAATGTGCATAGAACGCACATTGACTCTTCAATTCAGCCTTTAGATCTTGTTCATACAGATGTGTGTGGTCCTATGCCCACTAGGTCCTTAGGTGGTTCTCTTTACTTTTTCACTTTCATAGATGATGCTACTAGAAAATTCTGGGTATATCCTATCAAATCGAAGGATGAGGTATTCCCTACTTTCATAAAATGGCTTGCTTCAGTTGAGATTGAAAAAGGAACTAAGCTTAAGGATTCATGTTCAGATAATGGGGATGAGTATACCTCACATGCATTCAGCCTTTTCTGTGAGTCTAGAAGGATTCGTAGAGAGTTTACAGCTCCTTATACCCCACTACGTAATGGTGTAGCTGAGAGGATGAATAGAACTATTCAAGATAGAATAATCTCTATGTTGCATCATGCAAACCTCTCACAAGGTTTTTGGGCAGAAGCAGTATTGATTGTAGTTCATGTGATTAACCTTTCACCTAGTACTACGAAAGTTCTGATTGTGGCACAAGAGTTATGGACAGGGAAGCCACCATATTATGATCATCTTCGAGTTTTTGGGTGTGAAGCATATGTTCATATACCCAAGAATCTTAGACAAAAATTGGACCATAAGTCAAAGAAATGCATTTTTCTTGGATATGGTCGAGAAGGACAATTTAGATATCGCTTATGGGATCCTGGAACACGGTCAGTGATCAGAAGTAGTGATGACAATTTTAATGATTCTAAGATGCATAAACAGCCCATTAAGGAGGTTGAAGTGAGAAGAGTGGTGTTTGAGAATACTAATCCTCCGGTTAGCATGCATGAAAATGTTGCACATAGGGACATTCAAGAGAATGTCCATTCAGATCAGTCTGCACATGTTCCCGTTTAGCAACCATTGAGACGTTCTGCACGTGTCTCGCATCCACCTGATAGATATGTTCCAAGTTTAGATTTTGTTATGCTAACAGATGTCGGTGAGCCTTCTTGCTACAAAGAGGCTATGCAGACATAGGATCATGTAAAGTGGGAGCATTCTATCTATTCACAAGAATGGTACTTGGGATTTAGTACCTTTGCCAAAGGGCAGGAAAGCTTTACCATGTAAATGGGTATATAAGCTAAAATTCACATCAGATAGTGCTTCTCCAAAATATAAAGCATGACTTGTTGCAAAGGGTTTTAAGCAACAACATGGTGTTGATTTTGAGGAAATCTTCTCTCTAGTGGTCAAGATGACTACTTTGCACATGTTGCTTGGATTCGTTGCAATGGAGGACTTAGAGCTAGTCCAAATGGATGTGAAAATTGCTTTCTTGCATGGAGATCTTACAGATGAGATCTATATGGAACAACCAGAGGGTTACGTAGTTCCTGGCAAGGAAAGTCTGGTTTGTAAGCTCAAGAAGAGCTTGTATGGACTTAAAAAGTCTCCTAGACAATGGTACCAAAAGTTTGATGCTTTTATGAAGTCCCAAGGCCATTCTTGAAGCAATCAAGATCATTGTCTCTACACAAAGAGATGCTCAGATGGCAACTTGATATGCTTGATACTTTATGTCAATGATATGTTGATTGCTGGGAAGTCCTCTTATGACTTGTCAATTCTCAAAAGCAAGTTGAGTCAGACATTTGATATGAAGGATTTGGGGGATGCCAAACATATTCTTGGCATGCACATTACTCGTGATAGGAGTAAAAGATGCATATACTTGTCTCAAAGTGAGTACAGAATTTTTGTACGAGTGGATTTTATAGCATGATCTTTCATGAGAAGACACTAGATCCATGAGATTTAACAAGAAGGGGAATATTTAGCTTCTCCAAAACCACCCTCTCACCATTTTTGACTTTCTATAATCTCCATTTTTGGAGAGTGAGAAGAGGACGTTTGTATAAGTATTTTTGTGAGAAAATGGTATATATATATATATATATATATATATATATATATATATATATATATATATATATATATATATATATATATATATATATATATATATATATATATATATATATATATATATATATAGAGAGAGAGAGAGAGAGAGAGAGAGATCTGAGAACAAATACTATCATGAGGAATTAGGAAAATGAAGAAAAACTATATTAGAATAAGGATTATAAGTTTGCATTAACCTCCCATTTACCATTTTTGCGAGAAGGTAAAAATATTTGTTTATGCCTTTTTTGGGAGAAGATTAAGATACGAGAAAAGAGGATTTGGAAATCTAAAAAATATGTTAAATAATCTTCATATGATACTATCTCAAGGTGTGGAGAGAACTTTAGGATTTCCTTGATAAAGGAGTGTCTTTGGACACTTCAAAAATTAATTTTCCTTATTTTTGCAGATGCTTCATCTCTTGGCTAGTTCTAAAGGCCATATCTTGATCTAGGAAGGTCAAAATTGGATGTGCTATAGCTCATTCTAAAGGTCATAAGATCTAATAAAAATTGTGCAAAGAAGTTTTGGAAATTATCTATTTTTCCAGCTCTATGTAGGTTTAAAATTTTTTATAGTTTTTGATAACTATATTTTAAAACTGATATCTTGCAAAAGGGGAAGGCGCTTAAAGTGATTTCATTTCAAGGGATTCGCACACAATGTATACTACATTCATGATTGTTTTCAGGCTTTGAAAAAGTTTTTCTAGGTCTTGAAATGGATTACATATGCATTTTTGGGCATGTTTGTATCACGTTTTGTAATCATTTGACCATGTTTGATGTTCTAAGAAGTGTTCTAATTTCATTTTTGGGGTCTGGAAAAAAGTGCAAAGGTCTTGAAGCTCGACAAATAGCTTAGATGTATTCAATTATGCCATCAATTGAGCATTATGGTTTATGTTTTGGCATGTTAGTGTTGATATATTTTGGTAGTGATGTGTGTGAGCACAGTAGGACCCCCGGGGCACCTTTTTCCCTCTTTAGGAGGTTTTTCCACCGTCGGGGCACCTTTTTTCCTCTTTAAGAGGTTTTTCCTCCCCGCTTGTATATACACCTATAACCCTAATGATTCATTTATCTTTGTACATTCTCTTGGTAATACATTCACTATTGTGTGTTGTGGGTAGGGATTGGTAAGTCGGAAATGTGGTGGTGAAGGGAAATGGGTGTGTTAGTGTTTGGGTAGGGACATGTGGCTATCCAAGAGCTGGTTGAAAAGAAGGGTGACCTATGATGGTTTGATGGGTGGCAGGATGACCTAAATGAGGTTAGGAAGATGGACCCGCAATGATAGGGGTAGAGACAGGTAAGGACGACAAGATGGTGGTGTGCGATATAGGTTCATTATGGGTGGACACTGGTTGTTCAGGAAGGCTAGTGGTGAGGGGTTCTGAGGGTTGGATGGGAGGTGACGGTGGAGATGGTATCTGTATATTTACATCTGGTTCATTTCTATTAGTTGGGCTAGCCATGTGAACATCTTCTTGAGTGGTGGTAGGGAGTGAGGTAGGGACTTCCATTTGAATCATCTTTCCCCTTCGCGGTCACGTATCGATCCTTCGTTGGTCATATTTAGGGGTATTACGATATACCATGGTCCTCATGGCTTCCACGATTCCACAGGTATCTACCAAAAGATTGAATGATTCTACAAAATGAGGGTCTACATTTTCTGCTTACAACATCTGGTTCACCAATGCTCTATTTGCCTCTTCGGACATCTTATGCCTTTTTTGCACTTGCTTGATCGTTTTATAGAGTCGTTTGAGTTGTGCAGTGTAGGCAGGGGCTGCCTCCTCACTCTCCTCTGATTCATTCCTCTGCATCTCCTCTTGTTCATGTGTGCCTCCCGTCTGAGTGTGTTGTGCCTCATCTTCCCAATGTACTCTTCGTGCTTCACCATGTGATCGTCCTCTCTGGGATGATGATCCAGGTCAGTCAGTCTCTGAGAAAAACTCACTCTCAGATAATTGGGCTGTTTGCGGGAAGCTTTCAAAGTCAAAAGATGGATCCTCTGCCAAAGTAGCCATGGATGCAAGCTCAGCATCCGAGGGTAGTGGAGGGGCTGATGGAGTGGGTTGTACCACGCCCTCTGATTGTGGTCGTTGGAGATGGATTGTGAATGAGGATACTTGTTCTTCTTCTCTACAGGAGGCTTCTGTGGTGACCTCGCGAGGAATTAGAACCTGTGAAAGAGATCCACGCATTCTTTTCGTGGGTTGAACCCCTGACTTCCACCCCTGGAAGAATTCCAACTGTGAGTACTTAAGGGCCCATTCGATTGGCACATCATAGGCAAGGCATCTATGGATAATTAATTCTTGTAATAGCACAGCAACCATGCAAAGTAGGCTTCCTCACGCCTCTTTTGCCTCCTTGTTATAGCTGGTCAAGGATCCACACTGGCATTTTGATAGGTAATCTCCCAGTCTCCGCTAGGTATAACCCGTACCAGATCTTCTTATGAGGCTGTGTGAATCGGTCTTGCACTGGAAATGCTAAATGTTGAAGACACATTCGCAATGGTATAGCAATGTTTGGGGTGAGAGCACACATTTCTTTCAATTTCTTGAGTTTATTGTTCTTCATAGATTTCGGTATCAAAGGATCTCAATCGGAGGGTACATGGGTGCCATACATCTGAAGGGCCTCCCTGATTAAGGTGACGTTCAACTCAAACTTTTTCATTTTCTCCTGGGTTGATAAAAAGGGCACCAGGAATGTGCCTGAATGATCTTTGTCTCCTGTCGCTTTCAAAGTGGCAATCAAGTAATAGCACCTAAGGAAATCAATTTTAGGCAGAGATGCACTCAAATAATCCTGTAACCCCGCCTTCTACCAGATATCTTGAAGAGAAGCGACATTTTGTAATGCTTCAAATTCTTGTGTGAAGAACTGAAAGGTCCACCAAACTCCTCCGAATTCCAACTTGGACTCCCAGATATGATCTGCATCTCCCAAATCTCCTGGCATCTCATTGAACCAATGAGAATGTCCTTTCACTCTCTCTGTTAGGCCACTCGGTGGATCCGAGATGGGAATTCTTCGCACATTCAGGAACTCTTCAGGCCTCGCTGTTAGTGGAGCCTCCAGAGGCATGGTATCCCAATTGTTTTGAGTACTAGGGCCTGCCTGGGAGCTCGTGCCTGTTGTTGCCACCATGAAACTTTTGATGCTTATCTACTAGAATAAGAAAGGCACATTAGTGTTGCATAGGAAACATGATGCATTGGTGTTCACTCCACAATACTAACATGACAATCCAGATGGTTAGTGGTTAGAGGTGAAGTGTTTGTGATAGATTTGAGTGGTGGTTAGTGGTTTATGTCATCCTAGATGTATACTTGGGATATGCAATGTTCTCATAATGCACCTACCTCAGAGTGGATGGATTTACAAAATTGGGTCAGGGGGTTTGATACAGGGTTTAAGTCTCCAAACTTTGATTGAGGATTCGTAGCTCTTAGAGCTGATGACAGGGAAAGATTTATGAACTAGATTGTGCTGGATTTGGGACCTTTTGGGTACCCATTTCCAAAAATTTCTAGGTTTGATCGAAGGTGTAGCAGTGTGAGGTGTAGGTATCTGCCCTGAGCTGTTTGCCAAGAGTACTTGTGAGTGTTGATTTGAGCTAGTGACTGAAGGTGAAGTTATTTGGGCTTGTAAGCAGGCCTTGGGCACCCATATCCGTCTAGCATTAGGGATTGCCTTCATTGACTACTTAGGGACCCAAATAGAAATGGTATGTCTAGATTGTTGCCTAGGGAACTCCTTCGTTTTAGTCCTTGATGGTGTGGCTTGCTTGATGCTCTTTTGAGGACCTGCCTGTGGGGCCGTGGTTTTTTCCTTCTTGCGTATCCAGATCTGCTTCATGCCACGAGGTACTCCATATTGCACAAGTTGGTGCTCCTGCTTCTTGAGCATTGGTCTCCTTAGTGTCGTGTGATGCTCAGCCTACCCTTTTAGAAGCTTCTTTGGAACAACTGGGAACTCGTCATTGACTTCTGTTCCTTCGGTAAGAGTGACAACCCTTTGCACCATAGAACTTTGGACAAGTACAAAATTGTTATCTTTATGTGGGTTCCTGGAAGGACCAGAAGTCAGTGCCTCTTCTAGTGGTCTAAGTGATTGATTTTCTAATTCAGTCGTGAGGAGGTTTTGGCCTACCCAAGCCTGAAGAAGTCCACTTCTTAGGTTGAGGTTGACTGCATGATCATAGATCCAGTCTTGGCCCAAAACAAGAGGTTCAGTAAGATCCTCGTCTTCACATACTAGCACTTTTGTTGGCATGAGGACCTCTTGAATGTAGAGGGGAAGTTCCACCTCTCCCATGCAAGGGGTTTCAACTCCTCCCAGCCCTATGAGATATGCCTCAATTGGTTTGACCTTCAATTCCAATTTTTGGCAGTAAGAGAGCCGAACTGCACTAGTGGCTACTCCTGAATCAATTAAAGCTCTCACTATCCTTGCACTCTCTCCTTGTCCTACTTCTAGGGTCACAAAAGGTCGGCGATCAACTATCCTGTGGGTCCGTTCACCTGAGGCCTCGCACATGGCCATGTGATAACCTAAAACTTCTTGAGAGTCAGGCATGGGCTGATCTCTACCTTGTCTTCTTAATTTCATTCGTCGGATGCGTTCTAAAGCTTCTACCTGTGCTTCCTCTCGAATTCGTGTTTCCTCTTCCTTACGTTTCTTTGCAGTATTGAGTCGATTTAGCATTTCTTCCATTAGGGGTTCTTGATATAACTTGACTCTGCATCCGCTTATGTAACTTGGTAGTACGTCACCTTCTAGAGTGGCTAGTTGTACTGCTCCACTAGTTGAAATCCTATTTATGATCATAGGTCCATAGCCACGCTTCTCTAACTTTCTCGCATGTTGCTTCAGGGTGTAAACTAGTACTAGATCTCCTGCCTTCAAGCCTTTATCCTTAGCGTGGGCATCAAAGTATGCCTTCTGTCTTTTCTTAGCTGCATATATTCCCGCTGCCGCTCTTAGTCTTGTTTCACCTAGTCATTCCAGATCAAGAATTCTAGAAGAGAGCTCATGCCCTATCTAGTTATACTCCTGTGCTACTCTCAATGTAGGTATCAAAAAGTCCAATGGTAGCACCGCATTCTGTCCAAACACCATCTCAAAGGGTGTGGCTTGGAGTACCGTTTTATAGGAAACTCGGTATGCCCAAACAGCGTGGTGTAGCTGTTTGTCCCAATCAGAGCGTTTATTATTCACTAATTTGGTGAGCACATTGCATAAAATCTTAGTTGTGCTTTCAGCTTGTCCATTAGCTTGTGGGTGATAGGGAGCAGACTTCTTGTGTATCACCAAGAACTCTTGAAGAAGATTTTCAATGACTTCATTTAAGAAGTGAGTCCCTCTATCACTTACTAACTCTATTGGCAATCCGTATCTAGTGAACACATTCTCAAATAAGAACTTTACTGTCGTTTGAGCATCATTCTTCGTAGTGGCTTTCACTTCTACCCACTTGGTTAGATAGTCTATGGCCACAATGATATACTCAGCATGTGAACCCTTAGCGGGGGGATTAATAGGACCCACAAAGTTTATTCCCCACTTAGAGAATGCACGTCCACCCATCATAGGCTTCAATGGCATCTCATCCTTGCGTATGGGATACTGAGTCCGCTGACAAACCTCACACCTCTTCACGTAGGTATGGGTGTCCATGTGAAGGGTGGGCCACCAAAATCTTGCAAATAGTATTGCCTTGATCACCCTATCTGGACCAAAGTGTCCTCCTACTACACCTTGGTGAGCAGTCTCTAATATCTTGAGGTATTCGCTCTCATGGACACACAGTTGTAGGTAACCATCTTTACCATGTTTGTATAAATTATCACCAATGATTGTGTAATCTAAGGCTTCTTGTTCCAAACTCCTTTGTCTAGCCAACGTCATATCTTGAGGGAATGTTTTCGTCCTCAAGAAGGCTACTAATGGATCACTCCAATCTGGCACTAAAGACACTCGATAAAGAGTGGCATGTTCCACTGGTGGTTTAGTGCAGCAGATTGGGCATTCCTTGCACATTCTATGGACATCAGCTTCCATAGTTGGCCAGTGCACTCCTAGTCTCCTCAGTGTCTGTAGGGTTTGTTGTTTTGAGTGGTGTTGCTCTAATGCACCTACATGTGCTAATTGCAACCATTTAGCGTACTCGTCCTCTTCCACACAATAGGCTAATACTCCTTGCTCTGTATGTTTGTACATACTTCCTACCAAGATATGATACTTTTGAGCTTTTACCATCTCTCTATCTTCTGTGTGTATTACCGGGTGATTAGGCCTGTATGTCAATACTGGCACTAATGGCTTAGCCCACTGAGGTACAACTTCCAAATTAAACAAGTAAGCATCAGGTAATTCATCTGATACTCCTTGTGGGGCCTCTCCTGATGTGAGCCTTGAGAGATGATCTGCTCTCATGTGGGTCTTGCCTTTCCTCACCACAACCTCAAATTCGTATTCCATTAGTAAGAGGAACCATCTTACCAATCTACCTATATTGCATGGCTTTTTTACCAAGTACAACAAAGCTTGATGATCAGTAAAAAATTTAAACTTATTTGCAAGCAAATAGTGTCTAAACTTTTTAACTACATATACCATGCCTAACCCTTCTTGTTCAGTGGTGGTATAATTTTGTTCAGCTGCATTCAACTGTCTACTGGCATAGGCAATTGGAAGATCCATGTTACCTTCACCTGTAGGTTGTGCTAGCACGCATCCAATAGCATAATTGGATGCATCCACATGGACATGGAATGGCTTGTTCCAATCTGGTGTGGTCAAGCTTGGTGTTGAACATAATCTTCGTTTGAGCTCCTTGAAAGAGTTCTCACATTCATCAGTCCACTCAAAGTTAGTTAGAAGAGCATACAGAGGCTTTGCAATGACGGCATACATGTGAATGAACCGGCGGTAGTAACCACAATGCCCCATGAAGGCCTGTACCTCCTTGACATTCCTTGGCCTAGGCAGTTCTGCAATGGCTCTCACTTTCTCCTCATCCGTGGATATGCCATTTTTTGACAGTATGTGTCCTAGAATTTTGCCTTGCCTGACCATGAAAACACACTTTTCTGGGTTCAGACAGACTTGATATTCTCTACACTTGTCAAAGATTTGTCTGAGTTCAGGTATATGGGTCTGTCTAATGTTGGAATGAGCGCAAAGATCATCCACATAGACTTCCAAATTTTTCCTCAAGAACTCTTTAAACACGTGGCACATCAGCCTCTGGAATGTTGCAGGTGCATTGGTAAGCCCGAATGGCATTACCCGAAAGGCAAATATGCCCCACTCTGTGGCAAAAGCCGTCTTATGCTGATCTTCTGGTGCAATGGCTACTTGATTGTAGCCAGAGAACCCATCTAGGAAGCTATACACTTCCTTGCCTGCTACCCTTTCTAATAGATGCTCAGTGATAGGAAGCGGATATCTATCCCTGATAGTGGCTGCGTTAACCTTCTTCAAGTTAATGCATACACGTAATTTGCCATTCTTTTTGGGCACCACTACAATGGGGGATACCCATTCAGTGTGCTCAATTTCATAGATAAATCCAGCTTCAACCAAGCGATCTATCTCCTCTTTGATCTTGGTAGCATAGTTGTCATTGTATGTGTATGGCTTTTGTTTAGAGGGTCTCACATCTATGGTCATGGGAATCGTGTGTGAGCATATGTCTGGGTCGACCCCTTTCAAGTCCTTATAACTCCAAGCGAATACATCTCTGTATTCTCTTAGCAGGACTATCAACTCTTGCTCTTCTTCTCCCGTCAGGTCATGCCCTATGTAGGTGCATCTTTCTTCTCCCTCTTCTATGGCTACAACTATTTTCTTGGTAGTTTCCTTGCTATCATAGGCCTCTCCTGATTGTTCCTCGCATTTAGGCATTCTTATCACGACTCTCCTATCGTCTATCTCATATTTTTTAAAGTTTTCAGGGACCTCAAACAAGGATTCTTCTTCCTCCGGAGTGACTTCCTTCTTCTTCCTCTTCTTGCCTTCAGTTTTGGTGGTCACTTGGGTGGTTAATCTCACATCATTAGTGAGCTCTTCATGTCTCTGAGGGTAAACTTCTACCTCATGGAAGTATTCTTCCTCTGATGCAAATGGGGGGTCCATGATGATTGACTCTAAATCGGAGTCACTTGCATCCTCGAATGCATCAGTGCTAGGTTTGCATTCTTCTAAAACCGAATCTCCCATGATTGGCTCTATGGAAAAGACCGAAATGTCATAGCCATCCTCGTCACAGTGGGGTGTCCATTGTTCTTCATTGATGGCTACATCCATGGTTGCTAAAATTTCAGCCCAGCCGTGAGGCTCAAATTCTTCTTCAGGAAAAACTACAGGTGCATAGGCTGGGTCTTGAATTGATCTATGGGTTTCTTTTGCACCTACCTCTCTAGCTTTCTCTCTCTTCTCTTCTTCTACTCCTACCTTACACATCCATAAGTGAGTGTCTTCATGCATCCATGAGGATCCTGATCCTATGGAATGCACTGACTCAGTATCATCTTTGGCTCTATGGATGGGATTCCATTGGATGGGGGGTACATCTCTATGAGAGTAATCCTTGAGATTGACTTTGGTTGTAATACCTAAGTGTTGCAAGTACAAAGAATTGGTTCCCCAATCCTGTACCACTTGCAACTGCCGCATGAATGGTCTCCCCAAAATCATCTCATAGGCATGGTTTTTGCTAAAGTCACATGTAGCAAATGTATGCTCAAACTCTACACCACATGTATTGAGAGTTATTTCTTCTAGCAATCCCAAAGGTCTCTCAATATGACCATCGGCCATTTGCAATTTCATTCTCGTCGGCCTGAGTGCTGGCTTGCCCCAACGCTTCCATAGGGAAGTGGTAGCAATTGCAACTCCTGCACTTGAGTCCAAAATTGCTTTGGTTGAGTATTCCTGATGGGTAATTGGGAGATAGGTATTTCCTTCTTCTCCTTCACTCATATCTCCTATCTTATCCAATGGTATTTTTGGCACTGTTCTATGTGATCCTACCTGGGAACGCGATTTCGCTATGTCTGGCACTTGTTTGGCTACGTGTTTCCACACTTCTGGCTTAACTTTGAGTAGCTCTTCTAAAGTGAGGTTGCACTGCACTTTAGTGTTCTTTACCACCTCAATATTCCTAGGTATGATCGAATCTTCGTTTCTTATCATGACTGTGGGTGCTCTCATGCAAGTTGACTTGGTTTCCCATGGGCCTGTGAAACGGGGTAGTTCCTGTAAGGAATTAGACCCGAAGTCTAAATCTCTCTTGAGATTGGGTGCTCTCCTGCGCTTCATAAATAGAAGGGATGTCTTGTGGGAATCGATCATGTGCATCATCCACAAGTTCAATGGGAGGAGGGGGTTCACTTTCCTTTGCCCATTTCTCTTCTTGAATCTCTCTCAGGAACTCTGGTGAATACCTATTCATAGAAGAAGAGGTGTCTGGTTCAGTGGAGTTAGGCACATAAGCTTCCTGGGGAGGAATGCTTATTCTATCTCTTGCACTCTCCTTAATCTAGGAGGTGACTCCTTTCTCAGACTTTGTAAGTAACCTCTCCAATCTATCTAATAGACCATCGAAATGCAAGGGTGTTCTTGTGGAGCTAGAGCCATTGAACAAGCGATTGGCTTCAAACATGGCTTGCGCCAATTCGACCATCTTAGCACAAAGCTTTGTTCGCTCTATCTCTAGATCGGCTCTAGGGTAACATTTCTCATGATCTATCACACTTGGCCCTTCCTAGATTCTGGCCTGATATGCTTTAAGCATCATGTCTAGATCCTCAGGAGTGGGATCAGCTAGGACTGATCCTACTCTGGGTGGTGGGTGGGCTACGTGTGGTGGATTAGAAAATTGGGGAATGGCAGGTGATGGGTTGGAGGGTGATGGAAAGGGGTGTGGTGGTGTAGTGTGAGAGTGGTTTTGAGATGCGAGTTCACTTATCTTTGCTTTGGTTTCTCTCAAGCTTTCTTCAAGTTTGCTCATTTTCTGTGACCATTGTCTTTTCATTCTCTCCCGGCTATCTCTCCAAGCTCTTGTCCTCTTCTTGGTTAGGCTCTCTATCTCACTAACCTCAGAACTCTTTTCCTGTCCTACTCCTTGGGTTTGCTTCAAGGCTTGAGCTCTAGTGACCACATGAATGGGGGTTGTGGACGTTATACTTTCTGTAGAGTCTACCACTAACCCAATGACGTTGATAGGAGTGATTTTTGGTAGGTTACTGGGGTTCTTCGGGCAATCTCGTAAGAGATGCTCTTTCCCACAATCTTGAAAAAAGCCCTGAATTATCAGTGGTTGGGGTTGTGTAGGGGCAGGCAGTGGACAATCACGTATAAGGTGATATCCCTGACATCTGAAGCATGGTCCTCTAGGAAATGGGGGTTGCACTTGCCTAGGTTGAAGTCTAGAGTTGGGGTTTTTGTACATGACATTAGCATACTCAGGTTCCCCACTATTTTCACTTGGGTCCTCATAATAGTATGGCTCATTATGCTCGGGTGACTGCATGTAGTAAGCCTCTGTCAATATGTGTGGAGTCAAAACTATGGTCACTTGGATCATTGTCTAATAGCAACGGTGTGACTGGGACTATGGCTCTATTCAGATTTTCTTTAGCAGATGCATATTTTACTGGGATTACATTGGTTGGAGCAGGGGGTTGTTGGGCAAGGACTGGTTGAGGTCTCTGTTGCCCTTGATAAGGTGGCTGATAAGGTTGTTGGGGCCTACCATATTGTTATGATGGGTACTGGTTCTGGAATCTACCCTGTTTTGGATATGGCTAAGAGTAGTTTTGCCTGACAGTTTGCTTGTTATAAGGACAATCTTGTGCAGTGTGGTTGGTGTACGTCCGCTCTATGGTGCAGTATTGGCTACTAGGATTCACTTGGGGTTGAGCCATAATGGGGCATACACTCGCCATATGGTCACCTCCACAAGTATAGCATCGTTTTCTAGGCGCAAATCTTGGAATTTCTTTGCTAGAGACACCTAGTTTTTGAGCTACCTTCTCTGCAAGTTCCTCAATAGATGTGGATTGACCGGAGGTAAGGCTACTAGAGCTATCTGAATCCTTGTAGATTTTTGAAAGCTCCAGCTCCTCTCCTAGATTATCCTCAATGTCTATGCATATGCGTACACACTCTTCTATGGTTCTGGGGTCTTTCAGATACACATATGATCTAAGCTTGGTACTCAGCAATCCATCTAAGAACAAAGTCACTTTCTTGGCTGGTGTGGGTAACTCAGGCATCGGACACCTCTCTAGGTATTGCCTAAACCGTCTTCCTGCCAGTCGAACTGTCTCTTGAGGTGTTTGTTTGAAGCTATGAATTAGGGAGGAGGTATTATGCCGTATGCCACACTTAGAGAATTCAGTGACGAAAGCCTCTAAAAGTTGGTCTATGCTCCTAAACTGCCTCTCATGTAGTGGGTTGAAACCACGTAAGAGTTGTGTTTCTAAGAGTTAGGCCAAAAGCATTGTATTGTGTGAATAGGTCCTCAACTTGTTCAGCTCTCAAGACTTGCCTAAATTCTGCCACATGGTCGTAAGGGTCTCCAGTGCCATCGAAGTAATTCTTCATGGACTTCACCAGTTGATTTGGCCTTAGGGTCCTTGTGTGTTCTCTCGGCCTTGGCAAAGGGAATTCATCAGCATTTCTTTGGTTCCTTGGGGCTCTAGGTCTCTCGGTTTCTTCCCTATCTGTTTCTGTTCTCATCCTTTCTCTTCCTAGGGGGTTGGCAAAGCTTACCTCAAGTCTATCTCTACTTCTATCTCGTTGAGCTCCATGAGCTTGGGAGGTCCCAGCTCCTTGGTGACTGTAGGACACATTGGACCGAGGTTGGAGAAAAACAAATTCACCCTTCCAAGTGTGCATGTCTGCCATGCTCAATGACCACGAAGATCCTCTCTGATGTATTGTCTAGGTAGGTTACTTTGCCTGGGCTATCAGGGTCTTTAAACTCATAGATTGTGAGAGCACCTACTTCATGAGGCTGGGCAGGCTTATATCTCCAAAAAGCCTCATCGGTTTCTCAGTTTAAAAGCAAATCTATGCTTTTATTATCCTGGGGAATCCACTCTGGAGTCATGATTCTAGTCAAGACGGATTTACCACGGGGAGTCCTCGGCTCTCTCTCTAAGTTCCCTTGTTCTATATCACCAATGTCGGTCTCTGTGATCACATTCCCAAACTCGTCTGTTCTATCTGGAAGGGTGGAGACTACATAAATAGTCCCTTCTTTATCTAGGTATGCTCCATTCTCGAACCTGACCACCGGGTGTTCTAGTCCATGGGGTTGATCGGGGTTCTTAATCTAGACCACAGATCTTCTCAGGCCATCTTCGTAGATGCGAGCACCTAGACGATTAGTCCTGATGTATTCCAATTGAGTCTTGTAAGGTCCTTCTAGCTTTTCTAGATACGCCACCCCTGAACTACCTACTGGTCTCTCCATGTTATAGGACATCTCAGAATCACTTGTTTCTGATCTGGGAGTGTATGGGTAGTCACTCAACTGCTGGGCCCAAGACCTAGCAGTGTGATTGACACTAGCTTCAGAAGATCTGAGGCTTTGTCGATCTCGGCCTAAGTGTCTGTCTGACCTAAGGTTCATATGCCTGGTTTCTCTACCCGCTTGGTCCCAAGTACACTCTCGTTGTAGGTTAATTTGCACCAACCACTTTGTTCTTTTTAGTTGACTATTGTGTTAAGCTCTTTTTTGAAATCACGTCATCAGGAGTACTTAAAGAATTTTGCACTTGATATTTGCTCGATTCAATTTTACTTTTGTTCCTTAGAATTTTCGAACTTAAGCTCTACTTAATGCTTGTACTTTGTTGATTAGCTCTCTTGGACTTGATTAGTGCCTAGCGTTGCTCTAATTAATCACCACACCTAAGTCATACTAGCCTAAGCTAAGAATTGACAAAGGAGGGTAGAGAGAACTTCCAACCTCAATACTCTGGTCGCTCAGACTACTACACCAGCCCCGGAAGCCTTCTCCCAAGCTTGGTACTCACCCTTGCTAGCTTGCCTTGGAATGCCTTGAGTGCACACAATGTTCCTGCAAAAGTTCACAAGTTAATATAGCTCCTTTACCATAATGGATTGAAAGACACACATCAACAATTACAGGCCCCCCTTGGAGTAACTCACTGTACCCCCAAAATCTTATGACCACCTAGTCCAACCTAAAGGCCAACTTAAATATACATGTTCTAAAACTCTACATATGATTCTTACAAAAACCAATCAAGGTCCACGTAGGATTCTCAACAAGCTTTCCAACGAGACCAAAATCTCATCAATCGGAGTTCGTATGGTGAAGTTATGACCATTCAGGCACTTAGGGGTCAAAATAGGCTCTCAGGGTTCAAGAAATTCCTCCCTGGTTTTTAGGTATTTTGCCCACTTCTAAGGCTCTAATATTATACCAATGTGCCCAGCCCAAAAGTACCTCAGTTCAATCAATTAATTCACCCTAAAAATTCATGCGTTAAGCCGGTGTATCGCGATAGGTCAGGTTGATGTGTCGCGATAGGTGGGGTGTCGCAATAGGTCGAGGTGTCACGATAGGTCGAGGTGTCGCAATAGGTGGAAGTGTCGCGATAGGTGGAAGTGTCACGATAGGTCGAGGTGTCGTGATAGGTGGAACTGTCGCAATACGCCGGAGTGTCGCGATAGGTGGAAGTGTCGCGATAGGTGGAAGTGTCACGATAGGTGGAAGTGTCGCTATAGGTGGAAGTGTCGCGATACTTGGGAGTGTCGCGATAGGTCGAAGTGTTGCGATACGCCGGAGTGTCACGATAGGTGGAAGTGTCGCGATAGGTGGAAGTGTCGCGATACTTGGGAGTGTCACGATAGGTCAAAGTGTCGCGATACTTGGGAGTGTCACGATAGGTCGAAGTGTCGCGATACTTGGGAGTGTCACGATAGGTCGAAGTGTCGCGATACTTGGGAGTGTCGCGATACCTTGGTGTGTCGCGATACCTCGGTGTGTCGCGATACCTCGGTGTGTCGCGATAGGTCGGGATATGGTGAATTTTCCTGATCAGGCTAGTGATTCTAAGAGCTCTCAGCCTGCGCAGTGTCGTGGTGCACTCACAATTGTGATTGGGTCAACTTTTCGATGTGTCACGATAGCTCGAGCTCGACCCCTTGGGGCTTGCGCAGAAAGATTTCGTACCTGCTGAGCTTGCTGGAGATGGTGATGATGCTGAAACCTACAAGAAACATGCAAAAACACACAAAACAACAATGCACTCTCGCTCTTTCTCAAACTCGCACAAAGCAAATGAGGATAATGACAAGGAAGAGGGGAATATGAAGTGGAGAAGGAGATGGAGATGGAGATAGAGAAAAAACAAGAAAATTACCTACTACTTACCATTCCAACGCATCCTCTCTACGCCTTACCATCACACGCTCGTCTTCAAAGCTCGAATCCCCGGCAACGGCACCAAAATTTGGTGTAGCTCAGTGATGAGTAGCACCTCCTTTAATGTCAATCCGGGAAGACATGAGGATGGTATGAAGACCTCGAGCAAGTGAAGGCACAAATGTGTGAGTGAGAAGCACACCAACATGCACACACATACACACACACGCGCACACACGGCAAGAACAAAGAGAGTAGGACAATGGAATCACTTCTATTGCAACCAAGTGCTTATACAAGATCAAAACTACAAGAAGCTAGCCCAAAAATGAGCTCTCTAGCTCTATTTATAGTTTTTTACTAGCTTTGGCCCTGTCCAGACTTAGTGTCCGGCCTAGTTAAAAATTAGGTTCCAGGGCTTATTTGAGGGCTCAAACAAGATCTAAAAAATATGAAAATTGGTGGCAGGCAACTACTTCTAAGGCTCTCCAAGCTCGAGGACTCCTCGGCTTGCACGAAATGGAGCTACAAAAAGATGAAACGGTATTTACAATGGTTGTTAGTGATGAGAATCACTTTTAAAATGATGTCAGGACTGGAAAAAAATGATGGGATGCCTCAGTGCTAGATCTGCATGTCTGGCAGTACTTGCTTCTTCCTGTATAATGCCAACATTTACTCAACCAGATATTCAGTTTGCTATCTCACAGATGAGTATGTTTATGCATTGCCCAGGAGTCAAGCATTGGCAGGTGGTTAAGCGCATCTTTCACTACTTGAGTGATACTCGGCTACTTAGGTTGTT
This sequence comes from Ceratopteris richardii, assembly GCA_020310875.1. NCBI lineage: Eukaryota > Viridiplantae > Streptophyta > Polypodiopsida > Polypodiales > Pteridaceae > Ceratopteris > Ceratopteris richardii. Next base: position 110,200,385 of record CM035427.1, read on the forward strand.
TTATCCCAAGGAGGGATCACTACCACCATATTTGCATGCTTTTTCTGACTCTGATTGGGTTGGTTGCTATGGCACTCGTGTGTCCACTAGTGGCTTTTGCTTCATGCTTGGTAGCTCATGTATATCTTGGTTGAGCAAGAAGACTGTGGCCACTTCGAGTTGTGAGGCTGAGTATAGGGCACCTTTCACAACGACTATTGAGTGTGTGTGGCTCAAACGCCTTATGGCTGATTTGCCTGTTGGTCAGTCTTCTGCCACCACCATCTTCACTAATAGTCAGAGTGCATTGGTAGTTGCGAGGAACCCTGTGTTCCATGCTCGCACTAAGCACATTGAGGTGCATTATCACTATGTCAAGGAGAGGTTCTCTGTTGGGGAGATCAGCTTGGCATATGTGCCCACGCAATCACGTGAACTATAGTCAATACTAATTCTACCCAAAAGCCTTGTGAAAGGTTTGCATGATGTAGCATAGAAATTACTCTATCTTGAATAATTATATTCATCTTTTCAGCTCCACCATTCTCAATTAGCATATAAGGAGTTGTAAACTCTCTATGAATTCCTCTAGACTGAAAAAAAAGGCTAAATTCATGTGAGGTACACTCACCCCCATTATGTGAATGTAAAGCTTTTTGAGTTCCTTCTTCAGTCTCAACTGAAGCAAGCCATTTTCTGAAGGAAATTGTCAACACACCAGCATCATCTTCAATCTTCATAGTTGAAGTAGATGGTGTAGGTACATATTTAACATATCCATCAACATTTTGTCCTTTACCTTTAGCATTCTTTATGCATAAAAATCTTTCTTTATGTGTCCTTTCTTATGAAAATAATGGCACTCAATATCCCTCCTCCTTAATTTACTTATACTCTTATTCCATTGACCATTCTTTTCCTTGTTCTTTCTCTTGCCATGTTGCTAATTCTTTTGCTAGTAAGAATCACGAACATTATATGCATCTCCACTCTGAGTGCCAACCATAGATTTTCTACAAATCTCCTCACTCAAGAGTGCTCCACATATTTCATCATAGACCAATTTAGCACTAGGTGCACTATTGCTAATAGTTGTGCAAAATGTATCCCATGATGATGGCAAGGTGCACAACAACAAGATTGCTCTCATTTCATTATCCATATCCATTTATTGAGCTTGTAACTAGGAGAATATAGCACCAAACTCATTTAGATTAGCAGCAACACTATCTGTGTCCTTCATGCGAAGGTCATATAACTTTCTCATCATATACACCTTATTTGATGTCGTCTCTTTTTCATATGTATTGCATAACTTCTTCCAAAGCTCCTCTGCACTTTCACGGTCTAATACTATAAAGTAAACATTATCTGCCAGGTGCAATCGAATGGTAGACCTAGCCATTTCATCTAAATCATCCCAATCATCTTCATCCATGTTAGCAAGCTTCTTTGAGATTCTATTTATTGGCTTCCATTGCCTCCTTTCAATCAGCACATCTTTAATCTTATTTTTCCATAGAGCAAAGTTTGTGCCATCAAACTTTTAGATCTCAAAATGGTCTTTGCCCTACAATTTATAGCTCCTCCTCACAACACTGGCAATAGACCCTGATGCCATGATGGTAGAGAACCAAATATAATGATAATGGAGCTAGAAGAGTCCAAACTCCACTAAGGCTCAAAGAAGGATGAACAAGTGTTAGATTGTGGGAAAAAATTCAACATTCTTCCTAGAAAAGTGAATTAATGAATAGTAATGACCAACCAAAAGGATTATGTGAGAATAAATGTGCTCATACCAATAAGTGTACCAAGGAGTAAGTCAACCATTGTATAGTTAATAAAACCCAAAAATCTATAAAAGATTTACTAGAGTATCCTCTGCAAAATGAGCATATGACCAATGTCAAAATCTCATAAAACTGCAAATACTAACATGCTAACTTGCATGATGAATCACTGAATCCATTGCATATAATCAGTTATCCAAAAGAAGCCAATTAGGCTTATCAAGCACCTATAAACAACTATCATACATCTCCTATGGCGAGGCTAGGTAGGTGTTCCACCTGCATCACCAAAGAGACCCCGACATCTGGGTGTCTCCCAATCAAGAAAACCTCACCATGACCCTCTTTATCAAGCATAGAAGGCTTTATGCAAAAACATACCCGCTATATCAATGACCACATGGACGTACATAAGTGGTATCCACAAAAGTGTACATAGTGTGTATGTGCTCAATATATGCAATAAAATGGCATTCAAAGTCTGAATTCACTACCCAAACACTAGCCAACAAAACTTGCAAGTGTTTGTCAACTCTATTCTTTAGGCTCAAAAACCTGCATAGGGAGGACCTCAACAATCAAGGAAGATAGAGGTTCTCGGTCATCCATCCCAGTATTGTTCCCCCCATAGCTTGCTTAACCGGCAATATCTTTCCACTAAGCTACTCTCGTGGTGTTTGAAGAAGGGGAAAGACTAAGTTTGACATTACCTAGAGCATGTTTTGGGCCCTCAAAGCTTCATGCTTTGCTTTCAAAGCTTGTTTTGAAGCATTTTTTGGATGATTCTTGGAACCATTTTGGAGTGCTTTCGTACATAGTTCTCTCTACAAAGATTCAAGAACATCAAGAAGAGTGCTCTTTGTACTTCTTTGACAATGAATGTTCACAGTTTGGGGCTATGTTTTCAACAACACTAGTAAATCTATATGTTTCTTGAAGGTTCTAGTTGTGGTGGGAGTAGCTACGATAAGCGTAGCCAATGGCACCAATGGTGACTTCGGTGACTCGAACGACAAGGTATGCCAAGGTTTATGCCTTGGTTGCCACCTTAGTCTCAAGCCTTGGAGAAATCCTTGGATGTGTGGGCGAATGCTCGCTTCGCTCGCACAAAAGGAACAGCTTTTGCATTGAAATGCTCTGATAATACCAGTGAAGTATTTCGATGGCAATGCACCAAAGTGCACTCTCCTTGTCGAGAGCTCCATGAAGATATCCTTGGAGTAGAAAACCAGGCTCTAGGCACTGCACATGGTACTCCGCACAAAGGCTTCATAATATGCAGAAAAACATAGTACATAGGGAGCAGGAACACAGACTTCTTAGGTGTTAAAAATGCGGTCAAACTTAGAGTATGTGGCTAACCAGGAGACTATATATTTTATTAAAGAACATATACAAAAGTTTCTAGTAGCCATTTGACCTTTCACATGGACACTAATCGTAACACTTTGATGGAACACCTGTCAAGTATATATGCTACACACATTACAAGCTCAATCGAGAAATTATGTGGTAAAGCCTGAGTTTTGACCATACTCCTTGCAATCTCCATAAGAGAAATGTTCTTTCTTTCACCAACTCATTTTTTTAGGTGTATATGACATTATACATGATGTTTTATCCCATGCTCAACCATAAGTGCATTAAAAACAGTAGACATGTATTCCCTTCTCAATCAGAATAGAGGGTGGCCATTTTACATGCTAATAGATTTTTAGACATAATAAGAAACTGTTTGAAGCACATAAACACTTTGGACTTTTCTTTCAATGGATACACCCATGCGTACCTATAGAACTCATCAATAAAAGTCATGAAGTAAAGGTTAGACATCACTATGAACAAGCTTCAATTTATGAGCAGCCAAATTGAACCAACTTTGGGAAGTAGGAATTTTGCATTTTGCCCATAGTACAACCTTCATAGACATGTTTACAAGGTTCCTCAAGCTCTCAGGTAGAGAGAAAACCATTTTGGATTTTTGCGGGTGAAGCAAACTAGCAGAATTGAGATGACCAAAGCATGCATGCCAAAGCTTTCCATCTGAGATGAGAACCTTGAATTGCATATGTTGATGTTAGATATACTCAATACTCCATCTCCAAGTGACAAAAAATGATCCATGGTGTACTGAGTTGTCAGGCCCCCATTATGACGAGAAGCCATTTTGATAGCTTGGACATTTGTGGAATCCTATCTTTCAAGATGAGGTATATCTATCACCATTGATGGTAATAGATGATCTTTGTGAGCCTAGCCATGAGGTTAGGCAAGGCATAAACATTTGGGGCATTGTCTTGCCATTAAATGCAAAAATAAAGGCCTTTTAGCACCATGTGGTTTCCCCATATAACCTTAATGGGGGGGAGTGCAAAGGGGGGCTTACCCCCTTTTGGAGGCCTCCAAAGGTTTGAGACAATAGGACTCCTAATCAAGGAAACAGTGTCCAAAATTTTGGTGTTCAGCTATACTGGAATTCTGATGTTCATATACACTAGAATTTCGGTGTTCATGTGTTCCAGTGGTTCTATTGTTTTGGTGTATTAGTGGTTCTAGTGCTCCAATGGTTCCATTGTTTCAGTGTTTCGGTGTTCAAATGTTCTATTGTTTTAGTATTTTGATGATTTTGGTCTTCCACAAATTGTGGCCTTCCATATATTTTGGTATCCCAATGATTGCATCACTATTTTCACACCAATAAGCCCTTTATCTAGAGTTTGTCCATATCTTAAGATCCATATCAGGAGTGCACCGATGGTCATTGCCATCTTTGTAGTTGCATTTCTCTTGAAAATTTGAGAAAATTTTGGTTCTCTATGTCTCTATTTGCACCTTCTTTTATCTGCATTTGTCTTCTCAACTTTTTCTATTGATCCATTCTACTATGCTATTATTTCTTCCATGGTATCATAGCACAAAAGGCTCTGAGTGGTGTAGAAACAGAAAAGTAGGGGTTGTAGAGGATTCAAAGACAAAAGATAGAAGATGTCAAGTGGTACATCATGATCTATGATTGGGAATCAAGGTGGTTCTTCAACAAGAGTATGTGGAGCATAAGCAGGAGCAACAATGATGGTGGTCATCCCAATGTTGCGGATATGACCACTAGCCTTCACAAAAGGCAAACTTAATGGTAAAATATTATATCCTACGAAAGTTAAAAATCACTTCTATCCTTGATTTATATGAGATTTTGGAGACTATTCTTGGGACTTATTATGAGCCTCAAGAAACACCTTATCCGAATAATCTTGGTAGAATGATTCTTCATGATGTTGATTTTCTATGTGCTTGGAAACACAAAAATGTAGATGCACTCTGCGCACTAGTTACAAGTTCGATTGGTAGTGTTTTGCCTCTCATTTAGCATACTTCCAAAGCTTGTGAAGTGTAACATATTGAGAAATCAATATGAAATTCATAGTCAAACATGGATTCACAACTTGGAGAATCAACTACCAATAGAAAGGTGGAGAGTGCAAAGGTATTCATTACTCACATAAAGAATATCCATGATCAAATATAAAGAGTAGGTGGAAAAAAGTCAAATGAGGAGATTTTTTGACATTACTTATGGAGCAGGATCTATGGCTCAAGGCAAGGAGTGGAGGCAACAAAGGCAATGTTGCATTCACTACAAATGCCAAAGGAGGCAAAGAAAAATCTTCCAAAGATAGTGACAAAAAGAAAAATGACCAAAAAAATTTCAAGGGAGAGTGTTTCCGCTATAAGAGGAAGGGCCACAGAATCCAAGACTGTTGCATTAAAAAGGCAAAAGAGAAGAATTACTTTTCAAAAGGTGGCCATGGCAAGGAGTCTGCCAACAATGGAGAAATAGAGCTTCAGTTATTTTTTACAATAGAGGAGGTATGCCCCTCGGCATAAGATTCAAGAAGGATAACTCATGGGTATTGGACAGTGGTGCCTCTTTTCACATGACAAGTAGAAAAGACCTTTATTGTTCCTTAAAGCCTCTAATGGATCCCATCTTAGTAAAGGTAGGAATAATGTAAGTTGTCTTGAAGAGGGCAAAGGTACAATTTCTTTAATTCATTCTAATTGGAATATCATAAAGCTTTCAAATGTGTTGTACGTTTCACAAATCAAACGAAATCTACTTTCAGTAGCTTTCAACAAGATAGAAGCTAAGATTATAGAGAGTAACAACAATATTGTTGGTACTAGCATAAGGAGGAATAACTTGTATAAGTTGTCTACTCTTACGGCCACTATTGGTGTGGGCATAAATAAGCTATGGCATGAGAGATTCGGCCATATTGGATATCATGTACTAAAGGAGATGCATCATAGACCTATGGTTGCATTCAAGAAGAGTAACGATCCATATAAGTTTGGGGAGAAATTTTGAAGGCTCGTGGAAGTTGGTCGCTAAAGTGCAAGGTCACTGTAAGGGGTCCAATGTGAAGAAGATGAAGAGGATGAAGGAATGAGAGATGCATCATGAATAAAAACCAAGAATGTGCAAAATGTAAGGGGTCCAATGTGAAGAAGATGAAGAGGATGAAGGAATGAGAGATGCATCATGAATAAAAACCAAGAATGTGCAAAATTTGATATGTACATTTCAAAATTAGGCTTTACAATCCACAATTATATAGATTACTTGAAAATGATTTAAGTTCAATGTGGTGGAGAGGCTTTATGGAGGCACCAAAAATATGAGAAATATATAAAGCTTAAGGTGTGAGATGATACAAGAGGCATGCTCTAGGGCTTGGGTCATTTCTTGACAATCTCCCCTCCCCTAAAATCAAGTATTAGTACATAAGGGTTCTTGATATATGGATACATCATGAGGATCTTATTTCTTGACAATCTCCGCTCCCCTCAAAGATATAATTAAGCATAGATATAAGATCATTATATGGAGAAGATTCTTGGTTCAGTGGATACAACTCATTGGCCATCAAATCTGATCTTAGACCAAAAAGAGGAGATTTATTCGACAAAATTTTGGGCATAGTATGTGGACACATGACCAGAATAGAAAAAAAACTAGGTGGTAAAGCTAATGTGATAATGATCATAAGAGGAGGTGGTTGAAATCAAAGTTTTTTTTGTATCACATACTATAATTATCATCATAAGAATGACACTCAACATCATAAAATTGATAAAAGATTTCATTTGCCTTTCCATTTTGCTAGTTATTGCTTCTTTAACAACTTTGAGAAGTATGAACGTTCATTTTAGTTTCTAAGAAGATAATCAGATTGTAGCACTTCTGAAGCAAATGTGCCACTCGAGCTTGTTTATCTTGTTTTTGCAAATCATCAAAAGCCATAAAATATGTGGATTCATTTTCTCTTAAAGTCAAGAAATCCTTATTTTACATGGTTGAAAGAAATTCGAAGAGGGTTTTCTAACTATAAGTATGTCATACACAAAACATGTTTTGATTCTCCATGTGTATTCTAGCAAGCGAATGTGAGGAAAGGTCCTACCAAGAGGTTTTTTTGGTGGCATGTAATCTCTTCGAGAAAGGAAAATGTTTGTTGGACTTTAATTAAATGCATAAAAATGAAAAGACTAGAAAGATTGGGTCCAATACATAATTGATATATCCTTGCCAAATGATGTTAGTGAAGATAATATTCAATCGTGGCTCATGAAATGCAAGAAACTAAGAATTACACCACCACAGGCTAGAGAGATGACTCTCCTCCCAACCATATGCCTCTATTTATAGCTCTCTCTAGGGGACTGCCTTCTTGGGCAGGTGGATTCTAACCATCCATGTGTCGGCCATGTAACTAATGTGCACCAAGGATCCTAGTTAACTCGAGTTAACTCAAGTGGATGCTCTGTTGATATATTTGGATAGTGATGTGTGTGAACACACTAGGACCGTCGAGGCACTTTCTTCCCTCTTTAGGAGGGTTTTTTCCTCCCGACTTGTATATATGCCTATAGCCCTAATGAGTCACTTATCTTTGTACATTCTAGTGGTAATACATTCAGTATTGTGTGTTGTGATCCAAGCTTCTTATTCTTCCTTGTGTTGTTTGTGTGCTTTCACAGACGTTTAACTCTAACAATTGGTATCAGAGCAGGTCGCCACTTCATCTAGGGCATCATTGACACCTCTCCGGACATAGCTGAGCTCGTTTCGGCCTTTGTATGCCCTATAGCTTGAAGTGTATCTTCTTATGAACTTGATTTTGAAGTAACTTGAGATCATACTTTTATCCTCCTTGAATTTAAACTCCTAATGTGGAGTTTTAATTCTCTTGAGGATCAAATATAACTTCAAGATTCATTTTAGGACTAAAAGATAATTATCATCCCATGGTTCGATGTCACATACCATCTTTCCTACATCAATCTGAGTATAAAATCTAGTGTCCCATACCATCCTATTTTATATTCACATTGACATGTGAGTGATATTTATCCTAAAGTCTAAACATATCTTGATAGAATACCTTTTAACTTCACTTCATTAAAAGAATTTTTGAAGTTTCGTGCATTACTTCTAACTTGATATTCTAGGTTTTGATTCCTTCACATGATCGTTTCAAAATGTCGTGCTTTTACCTTGGAAACTTCAAAACCTTTGGATGGAACATCCATCCTTTTTTGCTAGGGTTTTCAATAGAAAACCGGTTATAGTTCTAAGTTCTTGAATTTCTCAAATTCAAGTCCAATTGATTATACTTGACCAATTTGTACTAACAAGAGCTTTTCACTTTTTGTCTTTAAAATTCCTTTCTTATTGAAGCTTTAAATAGCTACCCTCGCCATAACTTTATAGGAATCTCTCTACTGCTTAAGTCTAAGCATCTGCTCATGCTTTTGGATTTCATTAAAATCCCTTTAAGGACAGGCAAACATTATGTTTTACCTTCCACAGACTTAATTACCATCGACACGGATGTAGATGACATACTTGGAACTTTTATTATGTTCAAACTTGGAACAACTTACTAGTTTGATTGCCAATACCTGGGCAATCTTCAGAGTAGTTCCAATCACAAGTTTTTGGACAATCATGGCCAAGCTTGATCAAATCTGTTGACCTTGCAACAAGAATAAAGACTTAGCCTTTATCGTTAGGTTCTCTTTGAACTATCAAAAGCTTGTTCGTTTATCCATGGGATTTTAGAGGTCTTTCCCTCAACTCAAGTCTGAGCATATGCTAATGCCTTTTCAGATTCCAAAGCTAAGAATCTTTGATACACCTTTAGGTTATATCAATCTTTTGGATTTAAGTACCACTAGTAGTGGATTGGGACTTCTTAGGAACTACTTGCCATCAAACTATCTTGAAGAAGTCTATTCTAACTACTAGTGAGAATTTTATTCTTCAAGTACTTGAGATTCCTTTTAAGGAATCAAATAACTTGAGCAATTGATACATCTGGAAATCTTTTGCATTATTGTACTAGTTTTTGAAATAATTTCTTGACTTTTCAACCTGAATTAGTGAATCGGATTGGAGTGTCAAGAAAGATAATGCTTTGCTCCATGTACGTGGTAAACAACCACCTTTAGGGTTAGGCATCCTTTTCTAGACTTTTGCATGCCAAAAAGTTATTCTCTATATAACTTTCTTGAATTAACATCTATATCTTGAAGATGTTACTTTCCCTTTGATGAATTCGATCTCAAGTCTCTCAATTGTGTTCCTCCTCATTCTTGGGAAGAAACTCTTTTTTGAAGAAGGGGGTGACATAGGCCGTAGGGATTAATGATAATCTAACCTCTACCACTTGCATAAGTTTGGGGTTGTTCTTGAGTAGGTGGACATCATTTCACTTTTTGAAGAACGTTAAGATTGTGTCCTTATTGCCATCCTTATCTTCACCTAAGAAGTAAGAAGGACGTAGATCTTTCTCTAAAGAGAGATCAGGTGGATGATTTACACATACTAAATGCCCCGAAATGTTTGCAAAAAGAAGAGTGGTAGGGGTCATCAAATTGGGATGACTCCAAAATTACCAGATAAGGGAAACAAGTCCGTTTGGAAAATGGATCGATCCTTATCCTTTTCCAAAACAAAATTGATGTAGGCAAGGTTGCAATTGCATTAGTATGGCTACCAAGGATAGTTGTACCTACATCTTTGGGCTTCTAGTGTAAGTTGAAAATCGCCTGAAGATGATTCTAAAAGCTTGTCAATGGATTGACAAAGCTTTGTGACCTCACCTTGACATTGGACAAATATCCAAGGTCCTGATCTCCTTTCAACAATCTAACTTCAAAATTTGTTCCTCTCATTTGAAGTGTTGTTGGTTTCCCCTTGCTACATGGTACTCGCAAGGTTTAAAGCTAAAGTCGTTGATTCTACATTCAATGCATCATGCACATGAATTAGAATTGCAATCATTATTGCCGATGCATATGATGCATGTGATGCTATAGGTGGGCTAAACATGAATGAAGATACTAATAAAAGTGGTATCGAAACATTCATAAATACACTTATACTACTCATAAGCATGGCATGACTTGAAGTACCCTCCATTGCAAACATTTTATTATTAACTTTCTTTAGAGTTCCTAACGTGAGTGGTGCGTGATAAAGTCAAAAGAACAATGCACAATTTCACAAGAGTACTTCCCGATTTAATTTTGCTCGTCGTAGACTCGATTCTAACAGAGGGTGCTAGAATTCAGATATGGCAAAACCTCCAAGAGTGGATGAAATTGAAAGCTTCACATTCGTATCTCGAGCACTTCATCTGTGGTATGCATGTCATCGAGCATATCAGAGCTCAATGAATAGTGCATGCACAAGATATGAAACTGATTCGATTCAAATCCTTATTATCATGATGGGTTTACTTCAATTGTGAATGATGGATCTCAAAAATGTCAATCTTCAATTATATTTCCATTTTATATTATATCCTTCGTATTTGGGTACCTTGTCATTTGCTTCTACCATTTGTTTTCATTCTCCTTTCAGGGGAATTATCCCACATGAGATGTACTTTTGAGAGCATCTCCCAAATCTATATAAGGAGGGCCTCTCCTCCCATTTGTACTTGGTTAGAAGCTTGAGGAGCCTACTCCATGCTCTTGGCAAGCTCATTTCTAATCCACATGAGTTTACCTATTTCATGGTCTACTCATTTGTGTCACAAACACTCTTTGTTTTGTGAGTACACTCTTCTTTTCATTTTGCTTCTACACGTGTACTCTCTACATGGTATCAAAGGGCTAGGTGGAGGTCTTCGTGGTGTGTTTGGTGGTTGTTTTGGTGATGGCACTAGTAGATCTTGGTGGTGTGGCTCTCCACTTGTTGGAAGAGGTCTTTTGCCATTATTTTGTGCTTACTTTGGGTATTATATTGCCCATTTTGCACCCTCCCACCCTTTCTTTCACCATTTTGTACCCCTTCAACCCATTTTCCCCTCCCGCCCACCACTCTTTAGTGGCACTTCTTGCTCGTCGGTTTCATTTTGTACTTATTCTCATGAAGTTGATGGCAAATCTCAAGTTTATGTAGTGTTTATAAACACTTTTTGGCTTTTGTGCTTGATGTATTCATTCAACACGTATTACATACGAACACAACAAGTTCTTTTAAGCTTATTTGTATGAAGTAATTTTCTTCCTAGAATCGAACGCAATTTTGCAATTAACCTGATGGATTGATGTCAGAGATCAAAGCATCATTTCTCGTCAGAATTCACCTTAGCGTGTTGCACATCGTGTTTCATCCTCACTTCATGTTTTCTCCTTCTACCAAGTGTGGTAGACATAGGCATCAGTCCATTCAGTACTGAAGATACACTTATGCGCATGCTGCTACAATAGTGCGGACTCGAGAGACAAATAGAGGAACATGAACTGAGGCAAAATGACAGAGCGGGAATATCCTCTCTATGCCATTACTCTCTTGTGTGCCACAGATCGAGTCAGAGAGAGAGAGAGGTTCGTTTTCTTCTTCTCTGCCAAATTCAAGTTCTTCAGGCTTCATTAACGATGCTCCACATCTAGATTGGCAACCCAAAAACACCCCGTCAAGCCTGTTTTGGTGGCACTAGCCTCTATTTGGGGTATAGAAAGCATCGCAACACTCAGAGAGTGCTATCTCTGAGCTTTCCAGCAAGGGAATGGAGAGCGGGAGGGATTGAGAAGAGCACTAGCAAAGCCAAGCCTTGCTTGCTCCAGCACTAAGAGGTCGCCACTGCAAGGTAAACGATGAACGGGAAACTTAGAGAAGCTCACAGACATGCTCTCTTTGACACCACTTCTATATCATTGTAGCAAAGAGCGAGAGATAGCAGAGAGCGAGAGTGGGAGCAGGTATGTTGTCCGCTGCATCTGAGAGAGTATCCACCTTGCTCTCCTCAAGCAAGAGAGAAGATCTCTGAGTGAGCGCTGCCAGAAAGTCATTGCTTTGAGAATCCGCTTTGCGCACAGCGTCCTCTACGTAGTGTAGAGCTCATGACATCAACTGATGTCAAACCATCAGGATTGCACGCAGCTGAGAGCATTGCGTTCTTTTTGGGACAACGACAAGTGCAGCCCCTGGCAACAACAAATAGAACAAACTTGCATTCTATATTACGACTTCATGTGGATTTCGTTCAGAGCGCGTTGTTTTTTTTTTTTTTTTAAATGGAGGTTCGGTCAAGGCCTATTCTCCGGACTTTAACTTTGAAATTGCAATTGTACAAGGAAGGGCATAGTACCCATGGGACCCCCCTTATCCCACAAGAACAGGGGTTTACAAGATTGGGTTAAACAACGGTCACAACTATCGCAGGGATGAACAAACAATGGTCAACAACCACATACAACAGTTTTTCCAAGATTCATATGTCCCTTACATGTTGCTTGCAGGGGTTGAACCCTCACCCCTGCCTCAAGAGACGAGAGGCCCAACCACCAAGCCAGCGAACTGAGACGTTCAGAGTGCGTTATTGTAGAGTGAGATCTAAGCAGGTCTTAATTGTGTAGGTCCAGTATCACTTTAGGCATCCCTTTAGACCCTCAATTTTGGCTTACGCATAGTCTAGAGCCACGTCATTTTTTCTAGACTCGAATAGGCCCTTACCATTCTACAAAAGTTAGCCACAACTTAATGTTTCATGACCTTTAGCTTTGCCACCTGGACACATTCATAATTACTCACACTTGCAAAGCATGGACCAATCAGACAAGCACTATTGAGATGTTTCGTAACATATAATTTAGGTGACTTCTCTCTTATTTCTCCTACTGAGTTGGTGCTCCTCAAGTCTTAGAACGTCAAAAATTACAAACTTCTATAACCATTATAACACACTTTTTGCTTAGCATAACCTTTGGTTTGGCACTCTAAATCTTAAAAGTGTTGTTATTTATTATCCTTTAAGAGTACATTAACGTTGCATATATCCAAAGGTTTTGGCATATCCTTTTTGACCCTCATACAAGGGTGCGTCTATACTTTTACCAAGGGTTCAACCCTTACTTTTTCCACCACTCAACCCCCTTATTAAGGGGTTTTTGTATTTCACAAGAGTAATTTTGTACTTGCTTAAGGGTTTCAACTCCCACTTTGGCACTATGATGGGCACTCATTTGTATTTTTCACAAGAGCTTCTCACAACATATTTTGGCACTAAGTTCCAACTTTGTAACTTCAAAATATAAGAAAAAGATTGTGTGTGTCCTAAGAGGCTAATCTAAGCCCCCAAGTGCGGCTTTCTATGTGCAATGGGCTAGTCTAAGCCCTCTCCTCTCACCTAGACTCATCTCGATGTTTTGCAAGTGCAGGGCTAATCTCAGCCCCCCCTCCCCAAGGATTTCCAGTGTGGTACCAAGCTCGTCGATTTCTTTCCAAAGTTTATGATCAATTTTTAAGTAATCTCTTAACCACAAGTATCTTTGAAAGTGTTTTTAATCACTTGACACTCACTCTTACCTAACACAAACTCACCTCTTTTCGAGTTCAAGTTTACTCAAAACTTTTGTAATGTCAAAGAGTGAAGTTAGCACCTCATATATGGCCAATTTTTTACCCTCCTTCACATACATATTCATGCCCAAGGATGAATGATTAAATGGGCAAAACTATAATCTTTGAAAAGATGTAATGAGAGCATATTTGTACACCAACCTCCTACACGATGTAGTTGATGGATCCGAACCTAGCCCAATAAGGTTAGCAACCTAGGCTCATGGCATATTTGGAATGTTAAGGATAAAAGGGCACTATGCCAACTACTACTTGCCTATGATGAACTGACCAAAGGGCACATCACGGCATGTAAAACATCCAAAGAAGCCTGGGATACTTTACCAGCCTTATATGAAGATAAAACACCCTCGAAGACCTATGCTTTAGAAGCAGAATTCCATAACCTCACTATTCGATCGCAAGATACAATCACCAAAGTCATAGTTCAGTTTGAAGACTACCAACACAAGTTATCACTTTGTGGCCATTAGATTTCCAGTGAAGATATGGCCATCAGGCTACTTAACAAACTACCTAGGTTGTATGAGACCTTTGTAATGACCTTGTACAATCGAGGGCGAGCACTCACTTGGGAAGAAGTTAGGAGATTGTTGCTTCTGTTGTCAGGATCTTGCTCACGTGCAAACAGAGGTTCCAAACGCAGAAAACACACAGAAGAATAGAGACAGCAAGATACGAGACTGAACGCAAGATTGGGTGCAATCTCCCCCCATGCACTCTGTTTCGACAGTCCACAGAGTGCATGTATTTATAGGAATTTTGATTACGTCGAAAAGAGTGGTTACATGAGGGCGGCTTCGAAAAGCAAACGTGAAACTAAAAGTCGGTAACTTTTACAGAAAGCCATTTCTTCCAATAACATAAACTGCGGTCTACAACAACCCTTATTCTAACCACTACTTTTCTAACTGTTTCTAACAATAGAACCTTCTACGCATAATAATTTTTCGGATTATTGATATCCGCCCTTTCACGCTTTGCACGCTCCTCACAAACCTTCAGCTTCTATATCAAAAACATCAGAAACACATTAATATATTAATAATATAACACTTTAACAACGCATTGTTCAATAATATACAACATGCCTCTCAGTTGACAAGCAATTGACCTCAGTTGATAAAATAATTTAACACTCTAACAATTACAATGCATTGTTCAGCATATTCCATGTTACATTTCAGCAATAACAATGCATTGTTCAACATATTCCATGTTACTGTTACAATCCAACAATGCATTGGCCAACATATTCCATGTTACAATCCAACAATGCATTGGCCAACATATTCCATGTTACAATCCAACAATGCATTGGCCAACATATTCCATGTTACAATCCAACAATGCATTGGCCAACATATTCCATGTTACAATCCAACAATGCATTGGCCAACATATTCCATGTTACAATCCAACAATGCATTGGCCAACATATTCCATGTTACAATCCAACAATGCATTGGCCAACATATTCCATGTTACAATCCAACAATGCATTGGCCAACATATTCCATGTTACAATCCAACAATGCATTGTTCAACATATTCCATAAGTTATAAATGTTACAATCCAACAATGCATTGGCCAACATATTTCATGTTACAATCCAAGAATGCATTGTTCAACATATTCCATAAGTTATAACATGCCCCTCATTTGAAAAAGAAACTGACCTCAGTTGATAAAATAATAAACATGGATGGCCAGTCACATGTTTCATCACTGAATAAAAAAAATGGGCATGTGCCATGTAAATACACATGCATGGAAATGTTCATGGAGCTGTTACATTAATGTGTTTGTGTATGATATGCAGAAATTAAGTGGTCATAATGAGGTGTTAATTGTGTTTTATGTATCCATTGACATTCTTCAATAGAGTGATTTTTGTACTTAACCAAATATCGATGATATTGAGTACCTGTGCATGTAGTAGTGACATCATGATCAATGATTTTCTCAGGAACTAAGATTTCAGATTGTTCTTCAATTAAAGGGGGATCATCAAGCAGTGGAGTGAGTGGTAAAGTTCCTTTAAATGGTTTAAGTAAACTAATATGAAAAGAGTTATGAATAGTCCAATGAGATGGAATATCTAATCTAAATGAATTATTATTAATTTTTTCTATAATGCGAAACGGTCCATAATAGCGTGGTGCAAGTTTAATTTTAGGATGCTGCAAAATATTTTTGAGACGTCTTTTAATGATACGCAACCATACAAAATCATTTTCCTTGAATTCTTTGGCTAATCGTTTAGTATTGATAGTACGTGTATATCGCTCTTGACTTTTCTTAATGTGCTCGTGAACATCATGAAGTATAGAAACGTGATCATGAGCAATTATTCAAAACAACAGAATGCGAAGGAAAACGGCTAAGAGCATCCGCTACAACATTAGCTTTACCAGGCTGATATTGTATCATGGGTTGGAAATTTTGAATGAATGATGCCCATTCAAGATGCCTATCTGAAATTAAGGGCTGATTTAATAAATGCTTAATAGCTTGCTGATCAGTTTTGATTAAGACCTCAGAGCCCATAAGATAGTGTTTCCAAATTCGCAAAGCATGCACAACGGCTAAAAATTCTTTATCATACGTACTATAATTCTGTTCTGAGGGCTTAAGCTTTCTAATCTCAAATGCGATAGGATGGTCATTTTGCATTAAAACAACACCTATTCCTGAACCACTAGCATTAGTAACGACATGAAAGGGTTGTGAAAAATCAGGTAACTGTAAAACAGGTGCATGTGAAAGTGCTTGTTTAAATTTTTCAAAAGACTGTTGTTGGGTAAGTCCCCATGCAAATTTTATTTTCTTTTTCAACAACAAGGTAAGAGGCAACGCTAAATAAGGAAAATTTCGAACGAACTTCCTATAGAAACTAGCCAACCCAAGAAAAGAACAAACATCATTGACTGATTGTGGTGTAGGCCATTCCACGATAACTCTAATCTTTTTCGGATCCACATGCACACCTTCACTTGAAATAATATGTCCTAAATATTCTAGCTTATGCTGAAAGAAATAACTCTTTTCAGGATTAGCATAAAGTGTGTTCTCTCATAACAAATGAAAAACTGTTTCAAGATGCTTTTCATGTTCACTATCATTCTTACTGTAAACAAGTATATCATCAAAAAATACAAAAACAAAAACTTGGTAATCAAGAAAAATATTGTTCATCATTCGTGCAAATGTCGCAGGGGCATTAGTAAGTCCAAAGGGCATTACCATAAATTCATAATGGCCAGTTTGAGTTCTAGATGCAGTCTTAAAAATATCACTTTGTGTCGAATCTGATGGTAACCAGATTTAAGATCAATTTTACTAAAGACACGAGCTCCTCGTAACTTATCTAAGAGATCATCTATTCATCTATTCGAGGAATAGGATATCTATTCTTTATTGTGATCTTGTTAAGGGCTCTATAATCAATGCACATGCGATAAGTTTTATTCTTCTTCTCTACTAGGAGAACTGGTGCTCCAAATGGGGAAGAACTAGGCCTTATAAGTCCTTTTTGTAGCAAGTCTTTTACTTGGTTTTCTATTTCCTTTTGATGTAGTGGGCCATGTCTATAAGGTGCTTTATGAGGAGGAGAACTACCAGGGACTAAATCTATGCTCTGGTCAAAGGATCCTCGAGATGGTGGTAGTTCAGAGGGATACTCAGACATAAAACAATCCTTATAAGTACTCATGAAAGATTTATATGCATCAGGAAGTGTATGAGTATAATCATTGATGACATTGACATAAACAATGCATGAGTTGAATCCTTTCCTAAATGCACGTTTTACTTGAGTGTGACTAATCAGTGGAAACGACTGAAAATCATGCCGTGCAGACAAACTGATGACTTGACCTTTGAATTCAAAGTTAAAAGTATGCGTATGGTAGTCAATATGTGGGTTATAATGGTGACGAAAAGGCATACCTAGTATAACATCGTAAGATTGCAAAGGTGCAATTAAAAATGTTCGTGAATAAACATATGGGCCTATGCTAATCGTAACATCTTGCACTTCTCGTGTTACATTATAACGACTACCTTGAAATGCAGTTTTCACTTTATACAAGGAAGGAAACGTTTGTAATTTAAGTTCTTGCACTAATAAATGTGAAATGAAGTCATGTGAACTACCATTGTCATGTAGAATTTCAACTAGTTTATTATTTATTGTGAAGGGGTCACAATCTGCACCTTATTTTTGTATGTCCAAGTTTACCACAATTCCAGCAAGTGAGTCGTGGTCGCTTCTGTTGGGCATCCACCGCTGAAGTTTGAAGGGTAGGTGGTTTGGTGGGTTGGAGAGATGAAGCAACAGGTGGAGTTGAGTAATTGGATTGTGGAGGACGAGGAAAACTAGGGTAAGATGGGGCATTAAAAGTACACTTCATAGGAAATGTAGGTTTAACATAAAGTGGTCGTAGGGTGTGAAGCTTAGCTTGGATTCCCACCTCCAAACCAACTACCGTCGTAAGGTTGTCTACCTCAGTTTGTATCTGTTGGAGGACTTCGTCACGTTGTCGGATCTCATTTTGAGCTCCTTGAAGCTCATGCCGCAAAAGCTCTAGTTGTTGTTCAAGTGTTGCCTCAGGTAGAGGTGAATTACTATAATCCTCCATGGTGCTCTTGGACCCTTAAGCTAGTGTTTTCTTCTTGGGATGTACCCTCAGGAAATGTACCCTAGCAGAAAAGTACCCTATCTGGATGTACCCTGATGTACCCTGACAGGATGTACCCTGTCTGGATGTACCCTGGTGTACCCTGAGAAGTGTACCCTGAGAAGTGTACCCTGAAAAGATGTACCCTAAGATGCACCACGTCGCGTCGCACCGTGCCGCCTTCAAAAGTAAAAACTAAAAGTTATGTTAAATTTATGAGGAAAGAACTTGAGTGACAACTCCAAGAGAGAGTGTAGTGGTAAAGCACTTCCCTTGAAAGTAGGAGGTTGTGGGTTCAAATCCTCCTACCTTAGGGAATCTAAACCACTCTATTGCCACTCAAAAATTAAAATTGCCTCGCGCGTAGCCAACAGCTACCAACGGTCGCCAAGGGAGCCTTGGGTGCCAATGTTGCCAATGTATTGCCTAAGTTCTTTGCCTTAGTCGATGCCTTGGAGTAAGCAGAAGGAGTAAATGTAGGTGTAAATGTAGGAGAAAACGTAGGTTCTGGTTCTGGAACTGGAACAGAAACAGAAACAGAAACAGAAATCGGAACCGGAACCGGAGACGAAGATGGAGATGGAGATGGAATCGGAATCGCGAACAGAGAACAGAGAACAGAGAACAAAACCCTCTGTATTGATGCGTGCAGAGCTCTGATACCACTGTTGTCAGGATCTTGCTCACGCGCAAACAGAGGTTCCGAACGTAGAAAACACACAGAAGAATAGAGACAACAAGAGACGAGACTGAACGCAAGATTGGGTGCAATCTCCCCCCATGCACTCTGTTTCGACAGTCCACAGAGTGCATGTATTTATAGGAATTTTGATTACGTCGAAAAGAGTGGTTACATGAGGGCGGCTTCAAAAAGCAAATGTGAAACTAAAAGTCGGTAACTTTTACAGAAATCCATTGCTTTCAATAACATAAACTGCGGTCTACAACGACCCTTATTCTAACCATTACTTTTCTAATTGTTTCTAACAATAGAACCTTCTACGCATAATAATTTTTCGGATTATTGATATCCGCCCTTTCACGCTTTGCACGCTCCTCACGAACCTTCAGCTGCTATATCAAAAACACATTAATATATTAATAATATAACACTTTAACAATGCATTGTTCAATAATATACAACAGCTTCATCATGACTCTTGGCAACAGACCCAAGCTACCCAAGAAACAGCCATGAAGGCTAAAGACACCTTCACAAACATAAAGGGTAAAGAGGCGATCAAGAATCAAAGGAGAAAGGCAAGAAAAAGTTCACTTGCAATTTTTGTGGCAAGCTTGGCCCCATCGAGAAATATTGCTTCAAGAAAAAGAACAAGGACAAATCTAAGTCTAATTCAAAGAGCAAACATCATTCTCATTGCACAAGTGAAGATCTATTTCTCATAACTGAACACAAAGCACTTGTGGCAACCACTCCCAAAAAAGAATGGATTTTTTATAGTGGTGATTCATCCCACATATGCCATGACAAAGATGATTTTCATGAGTTTGAAGAGCATAAAGGACAAGTGTATCTTGGAGATAACAAGTGTATTGAAATCCAAGGAAGAGGAAATGTTCAAGTCATCAACTCTGAAGGCGAGACCAAGTCACTCAAAGCCTTTGTAAAAAGCTTCAAGTGCAACATGACAGTGCAACTCGATCACAACAAAGTTCTTTTGAATTGCACCATCAAGTGCAACATGACATGCAATTCAATCACACCAAAGTTCAAGTCATTGATTGCTAATCCAATGAAGTGATAGCTCAAGGATATGAAGACAAGGGTCTCTACAAGCTTTCAAGTTTTATGGCCAAAGATTCAAGTCTTGCCTTGTGGCATTGCAGATTTGGACATACCTCTTGCTTAGCTAAAATCTCTTCAAATCATCTTATCAAGGGTTTACCCAGGATTGCACAAGTGGAATTGAATTTCCAAGCATGTTCCAAGCAAAACAATTGTCCCTTTGCCTAAAGAAGCATCCATTTCTGCAAATAAACCCTTAGCATTAGCCCATGCCAATATTTGTGGACCTATGCAAACTCCTTCTCTAAGTGGGTCAATTTACTTCTTCTTGATTGTAGATGGCTTCACTAGATACACATGGGTTTATTCACCCATGCATAAAGAAGATGCCCTTTCCAAGTTAAGGAGTGGACACAAATAGTTGAAGAAGACTTTCCAAGTTCTTTGAAGATCATCCAATCAGCTGGAGATAGTAGTTTTGTCAATCACAACTTCTCCAAGTACTTGAAGCAACATGGAGTCAAGTCAAGCAAGATACTCAACAAGGTATTGCCTTACAGAAGAGTTGAAGTGTGATCCAAATGGCCAAAGTTATGCCTAGTCAAAACTACTTATCTTTGTACATTCTAGTGGTAATACATTCAGTATTGTGTGTTGTGCTCCAAGTTTCTTCTTCTTCCTTGTGTTGTTCACGTGCTTCCACAGATGTCTAACTCCAACAATTGATATCAGAGCAGGCCGCCACTTCATCTAGGGCATCATCGACACCTCTTTGATTGCAGTCTCAAAATCGGATGAATTTTGGTGAGCATACTCAAGGTGCCGAAAATCGCAATCTGAGCTCGTTTCAGCCTCCGAACGCACTATCGTAGCGCTTGTGCATGCTATTTTGTCTTTTTGTGCCAAAGATATATACTAGTTTTGGTTCGCCAATATAAGCGTCTCGAAGTCTGCTACAAGTTTAGCAGAATTTGTCTAGGTAGTTCTGTTTAACTTTTTGAGATATATTCAATTTTTTGCATCAAGGTATTTTAGTCACCAGCCATGACTGAAAGAAGTGATGTATTCCGTATGTTGGTTGTTGAGGATAAGTTGGATGGTACCAACTACCCGTTATTGGCTTATATGATGCGACATATATTGGTTGCAAAAGGACTATGGAACATTGTGCAGGGTGTTGAAAAACGTCCTATCACACCTGCAACTGTTACAACCACAGGTACTAAAGCTAATGGAGAAGGTATTGAAGATGGTGATATTCTACAGATTCCTGTTCGTGTTGTGGTTTCTACTGCATCTACTATAAAGCAAATTCATTGGGATGGCAGAGATGCCCAAACACATGCATTGATAGCTTTGTCTATTAAACGTGCCATTATTCCTCACATTCGCTCTTGCATAACAACTAAGGATGCTTGGGATACACTTAACACATTGTACCAAGCTAGGAATGAGGCTCGTGTTGCTTACCTCCAAAAACAATTGGAGAGTGAGCACATGAATGAAGGTGATTCTATGGACAATTTTCTAACAAAGATCAAGGATTTGAAGGAACAACTGATTTCTCCAGATGAAGTTCTTCCTGACAGTTCACTTGTGTAGATTGTTCTGAATGGTCTTCCCGACTCATATTAGAGTTTTGCTTCTACACTTTGATTGATGATGAAAGGCAATCCAAATGCCTTATTTGAAGAGTTAGTTTCTGTTTTGTTGTAGGAAGACCAGTCTAGACAGAACAACTCTATTACGCGTGTTGTAGATCAAGCCTTCTTGGCTAGGCAGAAGGGCAAAGGTAAATGGAGCTCTTCTACTAGTAAGCAGAAATCTGCAAATGCTGCACATTTGAAGAAGGAAGACAAAGATGAGAAGAAATCAGAAAAGAAGAAATTGTTTTGTAAATACTATAAATCAAATGATCATGTCATTAAGAGCTGTCCAAAATTGGTTGCTAAAGAGGCAAAGAAGAAAGAGGCCAGAATGGTTGTTGCAGAGGCCTCTACACCGAAAATAGTCTACTAATCTTGTACAGGAAGAAGAATGGGCATTTACTATTGTTTGCAATTTTGACCCATCTTCTCATGAGCAGTGCATGTCTGCAAGAGACTCAGATGTTTGGTACTTTGATAGTGGGGCGACCAAACATAATACCTCGTAGCACAATTTCTTCTCTTCACTCGAGCCTGCCCCTACAGAGAATATTGTTATATGCACCAACAACTCCTCTTATCCTGTTATGGGAGTTGGTAAGATCATTTTGACTACTGCTGATGGTAGTTCTTTCACTTTGTCAGATGCTTTAGTTGTGCCAGGGATCAAGAAGAATCTATTATTAGTTTCGACTTTAGCCAAGATTGGCTTGGTTGTGAAATTTATTGATGATAGGTGTACAGTTCGTGATCTGTCAAATGGCGACGTGATTATTGCTTCTGGCATTTTATTTCATAGGCTGTATAAGCTGATAGACTATGAAGGATTTGTGAATGATTCGGCATGTGTAGTACATGATTCTCATGCTATGTCAGATGCAAAGCTTTGGCATGCACGCTTTGGTCATCTGAATTTTGCTAGTTTGCTATGCCTGCTGAAATCTATTATGGTGTCCTCTTTGCCCAAACTTGAGGCACCTGGAAAACATGTTTGGGAAGTGGGAAAAAGGCAACGTTCCTCCTTTCCATAAGATGGTTCAGTTCGGGCTACGTAGAAATTGTAGCTTTTACATAGTGATGTGTGTGGCCCTATGCAGACATATTCTTTTGGAAACTATCTTTACTTCGTGACTTTCATTGATAATTTTTCCAGGCATGCATGGGTATATCCACTCAAAGCAAAGTCGGAAGTGTTTATGTGCTTCAATCTAGTTTTTGGTTTTGGCTAAAAATCATCATGTAAAATGGGCACCCTCCGTTCTGATCGAGGGGG
This sequence comes from Ceratopteris richardii, assembly GCA_020310875.1. Lineage (NCBI taxonomy): Eukaryota > Viridiplantae > Streptophyta > Polypodiopsida > Polypodiales > Pteridaceae > Ceratopteris > Ceratopteris richardii. Next base: position 110,223,444 of record CM035427.1, read on the forward strand.
GAATATATGTCTTTTGACTTTAATGCATTTCTGGCTAAACATGGGATAAAACATCAATGTACAGTGCCATATACACCTCAACAAAATGGAGTTGCTAAATGGAAGAACAGGTCACTCATGGAGATGGTGAGGTCTATGGTCATGAGCCAAGCTTTACCACATAGTTTTTGGCTTGAGGTTGTCATGTGTGCAGCATATGTACTTAACGGTGTCCTACTAAAGCACTGTAGTCTATCACTCCATATGAGGCTTGCCATGGTCGCAAGCCATCTGTTGTTCATCTACGTGTTTTTGGTTGTTTGGCATATGCATTAGTGCCTGAACAACATCATGGAAAATTGGATGATAAAGCAGTAAAATGTATTTTTGTTGGGTACAATTCTGAAAGTAAAGGCTATCGTCTGTATCATCCACAGACTAAATGCATTCTGGTTAGCCGTGATGTTGTTTTTGTGGAAGATGCTATTCAACCATTGCTTTCATGTACTAAGGAGACATTTGTTAGCTCCAAAGACATGTATGGTACTTTGTTTCCTCTTTTTACAAGTGGATAGTCTAGTGCTAGTCCTAATGAGGCAACTTCTCAGCCTTTGCATGTTTCACGTGATGATGTATATCATCCCATTTTTTATGCAGATTTACATTATGCACTTGTTGATGAGATAGTTGATATTGAGGAAACAAAAACTATGCCAAAATGGCTGGTGCAGACTTTGTGTGACTGCAAATTAGATGCACCTCTATCATAACGTACTCGATCAGGCTCTCATAGTGCCTCTTTTGCATCAGATTGCTATGCTATGGTTGCATATAGTCTCTGTGATGAGAATGAGCTTGTTTCATTTGATGAAGCACAAAATTTAGAAAATTGGATGGTTGTTATGCAATCTGAATATGATGCTACAATGAAGAATGGTACTCGGTCTTTATGTGACTTGCCTCTTGGCAAGAAGGCCATTGGCACTAAGTGGGTATACAAGCTGAAGCGTAAGCCTGATGGAATAGTTGACAGGAGGTGTTGATTTTGATGAGACCTTTGCACCTACTTGCCGAATGACTATTGTTCGTAGCATCTGTGCACTTGCAGCTCATCATGGTTGGAATGTACATCAGTTGGACATTAAAACTACATTTCTGAACGGTGACTTGCATGAAGAACTGTATGTTTTTCACCCCCGTGGCTTTGTGTAGAAAGGGCATGAAAACTAGGTATGTAGGTTAAGAAAGGCTTTATATGGTTTGAAACAAGCACCATGTGCTTGGTATGAAAAGATACATGCCTATCTCATTGCACATGGTTTTGAGAACATTCCAACTGAAAGCACCTTATATGTTAAGGGTGCTAATGATGTACTTTTGATCATTGTGGTGTATGTTGATGACATGCTGCTCACTAGTCCTCATGAGAAGCATATTTCTGATTTTAAGGCTGATTTGCATGCCTCATTTGAGATCTCTGATTTGGGACATTTGCATCATTATTTGGGCATTCAATTTATGCATGTTGGTGGTGGAATGGCTTTGTGTCAAACGAAATATATTGACACATTATTGTAGCATTTTGGCCTTGAAGACTGTAAACCTATTGCCACTCCTATGGAGACAAGTTTACGATTGAGTATTCATGATGTTGGAGATGCATTTGATGCTATTCTCTATCAGTAGGCTACTGAATGCTTGATTTACTTATGCATTACTCGACCCGATATTCAGTTTGTTGTCTCACAATTGAGTAGATTTATGCATTGCCCAGTTGACAAGATTGGTAGGCAATTAAGCGTATCTTTTGCTAGTTGAGTGGTATGAGGCTACTTGGGTTGTTTTATCCCAAGGGGGGATCCCTACCGCCAGATTTGCATGCTTTTTTTGACTCTGACTGGGCTGGTTGCTATGAAACTTGTGTGTCCACAAGTGTTTTTTGCTTCATGCTTGGTAGCTCATGTATATCTTGGTTGAGCAAGAAGCAACCTACTGTAGCCACTTCCAATTGTGAGGCGGGGTATAGGGTACCTTTCACAAAGACTGTTGAGTGTGTGTGGCTTAGATGCCTTATGGCTAATTTGGGTGTTGGCCAGTCTTCTGTCACCACCATCTTCACTGATAATCAGAGTGCATTGGCAGTTGTGAGGAACCCTGTGTTCCATGCTCGCACTAAGCACATTGACGTTCATTATCATTATGTCATGGAGAGGTTCTCTGTTGGGGAGATCAACTTGACATATGTGCCCACGGAGGAGAACATTGTAGACCTTTTTACAAAGGCTCTGCCCAGGGAGAAGTTTGAAGCTTTCTGCAAAGCTTTGGGCTTACTTACTTTTGTGGAGTGATTTCCACATAGCTAGGCACTTCCTTATATATGAATGCCAGCTCCTTGTTCACCGCATCACTCCGAGGGGGGATTTGTTGATATATTTAGGTAGTGATGTGTGTGAACACTCTAGGACTGCCGGGGCACTTTTTTCCCTCTTTAGGAGGTTTTTCCCCCTCGGCGTGTATATATTTAGGTAGTGATGTGTGTGAACACTCTAGGACTGCCGGGGCACTTTTTTCCCTCTTTAGGAGGTTTTTCCCCCTCGGCCTATTCCCCTAACGAGCTACTTATCTTTGTACATTCTAGTGGTAATACATTCAGTATTGTGTGTTGTGGTCCAAGATTCTTCTTCTTCCTTGTGTTGTTTGCGTGCTTCTGCAGATGTCTAACTCCAACAAACAATTGACCACTACATACGGACTAACTAGACAACATATGTTTTATGGATAGAGTGAAAGACAACCTCGTGAAAATCTAGATTAATATTTTACAAAAACTTCATGTGGAGCAAACATTGGCATAGTAGTCAGGATATGCACCTTTTGAGGGTGAAGTCGCAAGATCAATATCGTCGATCATCAGATCAAAACTTGTGCACTACCTTCTACTGTGGATACTCCTTTTATTCTCATTTTTGATAAAATTTGGTGCTAATTACTCCTCGGGCTTTCTTTCTCTGCAATACCTCCTGCAAGCGATGGCATCATCGAATGATGAAGCCTAGATAGGAGCACTTAGCACATAAGGAAGGTGAATGAATATGACTCTGATACCAATGCAAGAAACTACTAATTACAACCACCACATGCTAGAGAGATGACTCTTATCCCAACCATATGCCTCTATATATAGCTCTCTTTGGGGGTCTCCCTTCTTGGGAAGCTGGATTCTAACCATCCATGTGCCAGCCATGTAATTGCATGTGCTCCAAGTGTCCCAGTTAATTCGAGTTAACTCAAGTGGATTTTAGAAGCCTCTATTTCTCTTTGAGCAAAATACTCTCCCCATGTACAACATGGGGATTGAACCCAAGAACACCTCCTTCACATCCTTGAGACTTAACCACTAAGCTAAGTGGATCACTTGTTTACAAGAGCACATGACCTCCTAGTGAGTCTAGACTTGAGATCTTTGTGGTGACCAAACGGTGTCCAATTTCAAATCCGTATGAGCCGATTGGACCCTTAGTCCATACACTTACTTTATCACATGAAACATATGGTGGAATGGGATAACATATGGTGAAACCTTATCTTGCTATAAAAAATATTTAGCATAGTTTGAGGCTGGTAAATGAAGAAACCTTGCCCTTTGAGTTTGAATCTCCATGCATTCTTTGCACCATAACCTTTTGATAATCTTAATCTGCACAGTACATGCACATAATTGTACATATAAGGCATGATATCATAGATTTGGACCTATGAATTCATATGAGAGCTTCATATATTGAATTATAGGTGTTTCCAACCTTCATGAAGATTTGAAGTAGCCAAGTCTTAACTTCCACATTTCAAGCGAGCTTCATGATTGTAGGACACTTTCTTGACATAGAGAACAAGAAGGTTTTAGCAAATCACCATAGAATGAATCCAAAATTCATAATGATCATACCTAGATCCAAAATTTATATTTCCATTTAATAAAAATCCAAGAAATGAATTCAAAAAAGAAAACATAGCTTTTTCTTTGCAAAGGGCCTGAAACTTGTAGGGAAACAAGTAGATATCCTTGTAAATAATCAAGTTTGTGCAAGAGGATAATGAGAAACACCATAACCCTTTTGTGAGAAACTTCAAGAGTTCAGTTGAAAAGAAGCTTTGTTGCTTCAAAAATCTATAAATGTAGCCCTATTCGACAAAGAGCTACCAAAAATAAGCTAAAAAAAAGTAGCTAGTTGAAGCTAGCAGATTCAACCTACATGTAATAGGTAAATGGGATCTTGTAACTACCGTGCCATGTTAAAAATTACTAAAAAATTAGGTACTTTTCATAAAAAGTTCAAGAAAACAACCAAATCATGATGAGTACATCACACCTTATGACATCATTGGTATCATCTTTGGAAAAGATGGAAGCATGAAAAAGAGAGGAATCATACATGGAAGCTTGAGGAGAAGAGTTGGAGACTTAAGGGTTTTGGTGGATAAGGTGAACGTTCATTGTGGGAGCTTCATTGTGAAGAAGATGAAGGAAAAAGAAGGAGTGAAATATAGAACATGACTTAATGCCAAACGAGTTTGCAAAATACAATATGATCCACACATTTTTAGCTTAGGGCTTACATCCCTATATAGAAGAGTGGAGGATTTAACGTCCATGTGTGAAGAGTCTAAGGAGGCACAAAAAATATGCAGAAAAGGATGAGGCTCAATTATGCAATGATTGGAGATAAACTAATTAAAATAATTAGTAAGTCAACTTTCACTTCCTTTGATATAAAATAAAATTTATATTCATCCTATATCTATCTACATCTTATGTGTAGACGATTCTAATCATGGTGCATGAATTTTTATAATTTGTGAGGTAATTAGAAATGGATCAACTATACCCAAAGGTTGATGATACACAACAAAATGCATGCTTTTATTTTGTTATTTGTAATACACTAGTAAAGTCATGCGATAAAGATCTCAAATATGATACCCTTTACCGATTTTCTTCATAAGCTTGTGGCATTTAGAAATGCTTATAAGGCCAGTTCCCTACTAGGGTTTTATACTTTTCTTATGCAGCTTCCCTCTATCAAGAAAAGGGAGTTTTTAAGCCACAAATCTTGCCATTTCATTATTGAATTGTCCAATGAGAAGGGATCATGCCAAAGTGCTTTGTGAGAGAAGTATCTTTCCCAAACTATGGATTGACTTCCAAGGATGCCAAGAATGTGGAGACATAATTCAATATCCTTATTTTGTTGGCTACATTTAGAGTCCCCAACACTATCCATATCACTGAGAAACCTAATCTTTGAGATTAGCAAGGGATGAATTTCCCACTTCGATCACAATTCTTAGCCCTAAGATGTGTTTGCATGATCATAACAAAAGAATCACATAAAAAGCTTTGAATATTTGTCACGTTCATCAACCTATTGCATAAGGTGGAAGAAGCACAAAATGGTGGGTGAAATGTCTTATTCTTAGCCTTCAATTTGTGTTCTAAGCTGATCTTTTTTTAAAATGGAGGTTTGGCAGGCACATACGCCCCCCTACTTTAACTTTGAAAGAACAATTATATAAGTGAATGGACATAAGACCCCCCCTATCCCACAAAACAAGGGCTAGACTGGATTACAATTGAGTTACATGTAGTTTAAACTAACTAAAGCCTTACATGTCCAGCCCCTGGTTTGAAGACTAGACCTCCGCCTCAAGAGGCAAATGTCTTACCAAGTTACCAAGTTGATCTTCACTATAAGAGCCCTTCTTTCTTAAATGTATTTTGTATTTTCTTTGTGAGGGGAGGAGCACCCATGCTTTTCGAGGGAACCAAGAATGCTCGCTTGCCCCCACGCTCTTTAGGTCTTACATGTCGATGAGTGATCACCATGGGCATCTGGTGAACGAGCCTTTGACCTTAGTTCATATGTTGTTGAGAGTTCAACGCCATGAGGAAGCTTAATTTGAATTCATCGTCTACGCATGGCATCATAAAGCAACAGTGAATCAAACTCAAGGTTTATTGCTCATTTGAGGACAGGTTCGTTCTTTTCCCCATGCGGGGTGGGGGGAGAATTTTATTCGATTCACACACTGTGGACATTTATTCTGTAGAATAAATGTTTAGCGATATTGCTCGGAAGTTTTGTCAGGTTTTCAACTTGTTCTGCTGCGTCCATGTTTTCCATGCTCACGTCGGCCAGCTTCACTACGTAAGTTCTCTTATTTGTTTTTATTTCCATTTGTGTTATGTTGTTGTTTGTGTGTCTGTGTGTGTGTAACACACACGCAGGGGGAGGGGGATATATATATATATATATATATATATATATATATATATATATATATATATATATATATATATATATATATATATATATATATATATATATATATATATATAGAGAGAGAGAGAGAGAGAGAGAGAGAGAGAGAGAGAGAGAGAGAGAGAGAGAGAGAGAGAGAGAGAGAGAGAGAGAGAGAGAGAGAGAGAGAGAGAGAGAGAGAGAGAGAGAGAGAGAGAGAGAGAGAGAGAGACCCATCTATCACACCTCATTTCACCTGAGATCTTGAATCAAACTTATGTAGACGAGCCAGGAACAATCATCTTTACCACTCCCATGATGATTGCTTCACTCTTATATGTAACCATATATGTATATGGGAGTCAATGTCAACCATGATACTCGTAGATTCTATGTGCATAGAACATCTGTTATCATACTTCAATATCGATAGTATCGTGGTTTTGCTGTATATAAGGCCTAAGGAGATTGGCACTGATAGATGCAACGAAACTTCTTTTTACATATGTATGAATAGATTATTTTTTTCAGTGTCTTCATGTGTTTTCATTCCCCTTTGCCTACCTTTTGCTTGATTGTTTGTTGTTAAAATCAAGAATCTCTTGTTTGAATTGGGGTGTGCCTCAATAACAATTATCACAGGTTCTTCCAACAAATGAACATTAGCATATACACCTTAAGACTCAAAATTAGATGAATGAGAAGTAGAGAGAGAATACACAACTTGTCAAAGTGTAATAGTAAGCCAAAATGCTTACTTACACTAATTGATATAGCAAATTACGAAGTGTCTGTATATGACTAAAAAATTGAATATGTGTTAAATGTGTTGAATGTAGATACAAGTTCTGAATGTGTGCTGAATTTAGCTACAAAATCTGAATCTATGCAAAATTTCAAGAACTAGATACAAGAGTTTGTTCATAAAGTGGCCAAGAGATATAAAAAATGTGTGTACATGAGTTTGGAATGAATAGAATCAATTGAGAACTGTTTGTACAACAAACCCTAATTGAATAACAAGGGAAACTCCTCCTTATGTTGAAGTAGAAGGCACAAAGCCTTGGAACAACAGCAACAATAGCAGCAACAATAGAAGGAGGACAAAATATAGAACTTGTAACTCACAAGATTCAGCAAAAGCTGAATGATTGGCTC
>CM035427.1:110243379-110280879 GCA_020310875.1 Ceratopteris richardii
AGAGAGAGAGAGAGAGAGAGAGAGAGAGAGAGAGATGAACTGCAGGTTGTTGGGCCTAGCATGTTTCCAACACTAAATGCAACAGGGGACCTCCTATTTCTAGAGCGCTTCTCTGTACGATTTCAGAAGGTGAATGTTGGTGACATTGTGGTGGCCTGCTCACCTGAGAATCCCCGTGTGCTCATTTGTAAGAGGGTTCTTGCAGTTGAAGGTGATAGTATTTCAGTATTGCCAGAGCCGTACGCTCAAGATGCTGCAAAGAATGTTCTGGTGGGTGTTCTTATAGGTCACACACATACATATATGTATTGTTATCCACTAGAATGTGCAATGTATATATCCAGTGGAATTTTCTCATATAGTTTTTGTGATATTTTTCTTTTGTGCACATATGCATGTGTGCATGTATTTCTATTTGCTTTATGTTGAATAGATTCCCCCAAAGAGGACGAAAGTAAGTTATTGAGAAAGAAACTCTAGCTTCTGCTGCATTCTGTTTCATTTTCCATCATCATCCTCTTACTTTCCTGTACATGTTTGCTCACTTTGATTGTAGATTCCAAAGGGTCATGTATGGCTTCAGGGCGATGATCCATATAAGTCAAGAGATTCACGACATTATGGGCCTGTTCCTTATGCATTATTGCAAGGCAAGGTCCAATTGAGGGTGAGGTCATTTCCTTTTTTTGCAAGCTCTTTGTGCAATGTGGACCACATTGAGGCCACAGAAACGAGTATCATCTGTATCTTAATGTTTTAATTTTTCTTAATTTGCACATTTAGTTTTTGGATGATTTTGGGCATGTCTTAGTTGGTGGTCTATCCAGCTTCTTTGGTTGGTTGATGTATATATGGTTAAAGTTTAGCTTCTGAGAAGTAAGTTTTCTGAGCTTACTGTTTATCTCACGAGGTGAGTTTAGCATGTAAAGTCAGTAATATATTGAAGTTTGAGGCTAGCTGATTTATTTCAAAAATATTTTTAGGCATCATGATGCTTAAAATTGTGCTTGGGTGAATGATAGCTTGGATTGAGCATGGAAGGAGAGTGGGTGGGATGCTGTCTAATCAATGTTGGAAATGTTTAAACTTTTATCGTTATCTTGGTGTTGAAGAGGGGAATGTATCTAGCTGCTAATGAGCTTATACAACACATCTATCGGCTAGTTATTATTGAACTGCCCTCATTTTGGCATTATGTTATAGAAATTCATCAATGAATGAAATTTGATATCTTTTGGGTCTTCTTGCTCGTGCTGTATTCCTCTCTTGGTTTAGGAAGCCTAGATTGAGTGTGTAAGAATGACTTGCCTTTGGGAATGAACGTCAGAAAGCTGATAGGTTTCTTCAGTTTCTTCATCTTGTTGAGCGGAAAGTGTCCAGCTACTGATTGTTCATGTATATATTATTTTATGCAATGATTGTTGAACTGCCCTTATTTCTTTCATATTTCATCATAAACATCCCTCAGGAAATACTCGGGTGAGTTTTTCTGTGGCTGTTTTTCCACTGAGATTGATTCGTTTCTTTAGGGTTGTTTTTCTGCTGTATATCAGTTCTTGTTTTATGGAATGGTCTCTTATAGTTGAACAAATACATTTGTGTCACTGCAGATATGGCCTCCCCACAGCTGGAAGAAGTTTTGATTCATGGTTTGGGTGACAATTATTCGTCTATTGGAACATGAATTCCTCACTTTTGAATGAGCTTTCAACCTAGTTTCCCACGTCACTGTAAAATAAATGCTTTTGCAACATATGCTGAATGAATGTACCTGGAAGATGATTCATGTACCTGGAAAATGATTCACATTGATTCACTTGGAAAATGCATTTGGGATGACATTTGAGATGATTCTGGCTACGCACATGGAATTCTTGTCATTCTATCTGGAGCAGATAAATCTGAACCCTCTTATAAAATGATATCTTAAGTCACTCTACTGTGATTTTCACGTGTTGGCTTATAACACTAACCTTCATCAGTGGCATCGGTCAAAAAGAGTTGAAAATGTACGTGTTCTTTCCTGGAGCTGTTAACTTTCGCTGGATAAAATACATGACAGCAGTATGAGATGGAAACTAGCCATCCAGTTCCTTCGTGTTATATAATGGCTTTGTGCTTAGGTTTGGGCTACATTGTCTATTCTTGAAGCATGGTTCAGAGAACAACACTTGTTTTACACTTAAATTGAACCCTTCATAGGGGTGTGGGAGAACAGCTTGTGGAAATGATGAGTAAAAGCAGGTACTGCTGATATGGTGTATGATATTGTAGCCCCTGGTTGCATCTGCATGATTGTGCCGGGCCACTTTATCAGAAATCATCATGATGACTGCATACTGCTGATCCACATGGAATTCTGATGTCCTATAGATATTCTGGGCCACTAATTGGTTGAGCTTTACTCCTAGATGTCATTCCAAGATCGTTGCAATCTAGCATTCATAATTGAGATTTCATTATATTGAACCAAAATATGACATCTGTGAAAGTCTGTTTCAATATTTTCATACACCCAGTGACATACATTTGAATGATTCATGGTAGTCCTAGTTTTTGTTTTTTTTATATCCCTCGTAAAATTTTCTTACTTTCGAATCAGAACATGATTACTCCCAATCACTTAAAATGAACTTTCATTGTGCTTGCAATAATCAGTCTTTCTAAACTAATCCATTCACAAATTCATCATTATTTTCTAAATTAGCTACTCAGTAGGTCTTTTGCTCAAGGATCCAATGAGCTAGAGTAGTTTAATTACAGCTAATTTTTGCTATAATGATCGTTTGAGATGCTTAACTTGGTTCACGTTGTAAGTTTCAAAGTAGGTTGGTAGAGCATATCATGTTTTGTAGATGGTTGGATTTTTGTTGTGAATCTCCTTGAGAGTAAACTTGACCATTGAACTGTCAATTATACATGCCCATAGCCCTCATACATGATTCTATTATCCATTATTAAAAGCTGTTAACATGCGTTGAAATGATTTTTCTGCTCCTTAAGGTCTAAAGGATCCCAGATCTATATGCTCCATATTAATGTCCTAGTTTTATCAGGCTCGTTGAGGATTCTTCATGATTTTGGTTTTCTGCTGTTTCTTACCAGTAAGAGTTACTGGATCTTATAGAAAGGGAAATAGAGTGATATTTACCAGATGGTTTGCAAGGATAGGAATCTTTGCACTAAGCTTGGATAAAAATCATACTCTGATATGGGAGTGGTTTCGTTCTCATCTGTCGTTAGTGCCTATTGTTTTGAATGTGAACCCTTTTAATTGGTTCAGAGAATTTTCATTGAACTACTTTAGATGGGGTATGGTATAGAGGACGTAAATTCAAAGATACAACGGAACAATTTAGGGGTTTTTGATAGATTAATTAGTCTATGGCTGTGACATGGGAAAGAGCAGTGCTTCTAGAAATGCAAATATTATGGAGGCATGACCAGTCATAATGATGTTTATGGCATTTGATTCATGAGAATTGGAAGTTATTCTCCCTATAGTATCCATCTTGCATGGGAAGGTGATGCTTTACATTTTCATAGCCCTTTTTCAAATTTCAGTTTTATGCGTTCTAGATTATATGGCTTTCTTGTAAATTGTGGTTGTTGCAAGCACATAAAGATATGATATCTTTCATGTTTCTCATAAAGTTTTGAAGTCTCATCTTGATTTTACTGAGCCATTGAGTGGATCTATATGAGAGGGGATATGGCATACTTTTTTGCCTCACAACTATTGCCAAGATTAAATGCATATTTCAGAGCAAGAGACCCAATATTGATAATCTGATTTCAGAGAGGTATTTAAGATTCATTACTAACCTTATACCTATAGTTTGTGGTCATTGTGCTAGTCAGCAATCTGCATCTAAAGGTGCTTACAGCCCTTACTCTTCTCACTTTGCTCTCATTGATCTTCCTTCCAAGATTGTTTGGAGAACCTTCCACGAATGCGACAGGGAGTTACAGAAATACATTTCTCAAGAGCTTCACTATGCCTATTGTGAAACAGTTTACAGAAGTGTATGACAATATAGACAAATGAGGATGGTTGGACCTGTTTCATACAAGAATAATGCAGGGAAGCAATTTGCCAAAATTTTCATGAGGTTTTGACAAAGTTTATCTTGATTGATAACTCAACTTGGTCGGAAAAGGACTAGACTTGGACTATATGGATATGGACAAGTGAAATAAAAGATTTTTCCCAATAGCTGTATGGGATGTTTTCAAGGTTTTTACTTGTAATTCATAAGGGTTTTAGAAAATAGAGAACATGCAATATTAGAGACATTCTGTAATAGAAAATTCACAAGAGTTTGATGTAGATGCAGGTGCAAGCCTAACTAGACTCCTACAAGGTAGACAGCTCTTCCAAATATGTATATGAAAATAGAAGAGGGTACTTAAAATATCAAAATGGAAGTTGCATAAAACAGCTCCAAGGCTATGTTCATACGCGTGAAAAGTAGCTAAAAAGGTCAACATCAAATCAAAAAGTTCAAACTTGTTTTATTTGATGTAAAATGCTAATAGATAGCTTCAAATGCAGTAATTACGAAAAACCAATGGCTAAAAATAACTTAATTGCTTATGCTGTATGCTAAAGTTGTGTAGAGCTTTTGATGAAATCTTAAATTTATTCTCTTCATCCTAGGAAATGTGGAAAGGCCTTAGAAATTCGACTAAGCTTTGTTTTTTTAACTTCTTGATAGATGAGTAAATTGTGTGTATATTTGCCTCGTGGATGTGTGATCTGTTGGTTCATATTGTTGGTTGATTGGTTACCAACTTAGTTGATCAACAATTGATTTGGTTGGTGCATGAACAATTGACTTGGTTGGTGCATGGGCATATAATGGCCTGTCTCCACTTTGACAATGAGAAATGCTTATTGATTGGGCATGGTGCTTAACTCGCTTGAAACATTAATTTTGGGATTGTGAGTATAGTCATTCCAAAATTGGTTTTCTCCAATGTTACACTCTCAAAATCTGTTTTGTGAGAGAGCTTTTGTCTTAACGTAATGTAGTCTTGACTTAGGGCTTCAAGATATGTTGTAATCACAATCAAACTCTGACTTAAAGTTTTCAGCACAATTCTTCAAAACATATACTTCTTACCCAATTTGAACAATGCTACAAAAGCTTTGCATTGTAGTTGAATTGATTAGGTTGAGCGAGGATTCGAATGCTTGAGAAGCAAGATCAATATGAGATATAGATGTTATATTGAACAAGCTCATATAAGCCATTTCATATTCTAATAAAAATTTCACCCAAAATTTTGTGCCCACCATTGCATCTCTTGAAAATAATTTCAAACCTTTGTAAGTGTAGAGGCCAACACAAGATTATGTGCCAAATTTAGTACTTAAAACACATGTCTATGCCATGCCTTTGGTGCTAATGAATGTCACTAGACTTAGTCCTTTGATGTTGTTAGTGCAAATAATTTTAAAATGAAAAGTATTATGAGTTTAAGTGGAAAGGGATCTGTTGGAGTTAGACGTCTGCGGAAGCACGCGAACAGCACAAGGAAGAAGAAGAAGCTTGGAGCACAACACACAAGACTGAATGTATTACTAGAGAATGTACAAAGATGAGTAGCCCATTAGGGCAATAGGCGTATATACAAGCCGGGGGAAAAAAACCTCCTAAAGAGGGAAAAAAGTGCCCCGACAGTCCTAGAGTGTTCACACACATCACTACCTAAATATATCAACAAATCCCCCCTGGGAGTGATGCGGTGAACAAGGAGCTGGCACTCATGTATAAGGAAGTGCCAAGCTATGTGGAAATCACTCCACAAAAGGAAGTAAGCCCAAAGCTTTGCGGAAAGCTTCAAACTTCTCCCTAGGCAGAGCCTTCGTGAAAAGGTCTGCAATGTTCTCCTGCGTGGGCACATATGCCAAGCTGATCTCCCCAGCAGAGAACCTCTCCCTGACATAGTGATAATGCACCTCAATGTGCTTAGTGCGAGCATGGAACATAGGGTTCCTCGCAACTTCCAATGTGCTCTGACTGTCAGTGAAGATGGTGGTGGGAGAAGACTGGCCAACACCCAAATCAGCCATAAGGCGTCTGAGCCACACACACTCAACAGTCGCTGTGAAAGCTGCCCTATACTCAGCCTCACAACTGGAAGTGGCCACAGTAGGCTGCTTCTTGCTCAACCAAGATATACATGAGCTACCAAGCATGAAGCAAAAACCACTGGTGGACACACGAGTGTCATAGCAACCAGCCCAATCTGAGTCAGAAAAAGCATGCAAATCTGGCGGTAGTGATCCCCCCTTGGGATAAAACAACCCAAGTAGCCGAGTACCACTCAAGTAGCGAAAGATGCGCTTAACCGCTTTCCAATGTGTGACTCCTGGGCAATGCATAAACCTGCTCATCTGAGACAGCAAACTGAATATCTGGCCGAGTAATGCATAAGTAAATCAAGCATCCAACAGCCTGCTGATAGAGAACAGCATCAAATGCATCTCCAGCATCATGAAGACTCAGTCGTAAACCTGTCTCCATAGGAGTGGCAATAGGCTTACAGTCTTCAAGTCCAAAACGTTGCAATAATGTGTCAATATATTTCGTTTGACACAAAGCCATTCCACCATCAACGTGCATAAACTGAATGCCCAAACAGTGATGCAAATGCCCCAAATCAGACATCTCAAATGAGGCATGCAAATTAGCCTTAAAATCAGCAATATGTGTCTCAATAGGACCAGTGAGCAGCATGTCATCAACATAGACAACAATGATCAGAAGCACATCATTAGCACGCTTAACATATAAGGTGCTTTCAGTTGGACTGTTCTCAAAACCATGTGCAATCAGATAGGCATGTATCTTCTCATACCAAGCACGTGGTGCTTGCTTTAAACCATATAACGCCTTCTTTAACCTGCACACCTGGTTTTCATGCCCTTTTTGCACAAAGCCACGGGGCTGAAAAACATACACTTCTTCATGCAAGTCACCATTCAGAAATGCTGTTTTAATGTCCAACTGATGTACATTCCAACCATGATGGGCTGCAAGTGCACAAATGCTCCGAACAGTAGTCATACGGCATGTAGGTGCAAAGGTCTCATCAAAATCAATGCCTCTTTCCTGCGCATAACCCTTTGCAACAAGCCTAGCCTTATACCTGTCAACTGTACCATCAGGTTTACGCTTCAGCTTGTATACCCACTTAGTGCCAATGGCCTTCTTGCCAGGAGGCAAGTCACATAAAGACCATGTACCATTCTTCATTATAGCATCATATTCAGATTGCATAGCAGCCATCCAATTTTCTGAATTTTGTTCTTCATCAAAAGAAACAGGCTCATTCTCATCACAGAGACTAGATGCAGCCATAGCATAGCAATCTGATGCAAAGGAGGCACTATGAGAGCCTGAACGAGTACGATATGACAAAGGTGCATCTAATTTGCTGTCACGCAAAGTCTGCACCAGCCATTTTGGCATAGTTTTTGCCTGCTCAATATCAGCTCTATCATCAACAAGTGCATCATGTAAATCTGCATCAGAAATGGAATGATCTGCATCATCATATGAAACCTGCAAAGGCTGAGAAGTTGCCTCATTAGGACCAGCACTAGCCTGTCCACCTGTAAAAAGAGGCATCAAAGTATCATACATGTCTTTGGAGCTAACAGATCTCTCCTTAGTACATGAAAGCAATGGCTGAATAGCATCTTCCACAAAGACAACATCACGGCTAACCAGAATGCGTTTAGTCTGTGGATGATACAGACGATAGCCTTTACTTTTAGAACTGTACCCAACAAAAATACATTTTACTACCTTATCATCCAATTTTCTGCGATGTTGTTCAGGCACTAATGCATATGCCAAACAACCAAAAACACGCAGATGAGCAACAGATGGCTTGCGGTCATGCCAAGCCTCATATGGAGTGATAGACTGCAACGCTTGAGTGGGACACCTGTTCAGTACATATGCTGCACACATGATAGCCTCAAGCCAGAAACTATGTGGTAAAGCTTGACTTTTGACCATGCACCTCGCCATCTCCATGAGTGACCTGCTCTTTCGTTCAGTAACTGCATTCTGTTGAGGTGTATACGGCACTGTACACTGGTGTTTTATCCCACGTTCAGCCAGAAATGCATTAAAATCTGAAGACATATATTCCCCCCCTCGATCAGAACGGAGGGTGCCCATTTTACATGTTGACAGATTTTCAGCTAAAACCAAAAACTGTTTGAAGCACATGAACACTTCGGACTTTGCTTTGAGTGGATATACCCATGCATGCCTGGAAAAATCATCAATGAAAGTCACGAAGTAAAGATAATTTCCAAAAGAGGGTGTCTGCATAGGACCACATACATCACTATGTACAAGCTGCAATTTTTGCATAGCCCGAACTGAACCATCTTTTGGAAAGGAAGAACGCTGCATTTTGCCCAAAATACAGCCTTCACAAACATATTTTCCAGGTGCCTCAAGTTTGGGCAAAGAGGACACCATTTCAGATTTCTGCAGGCGTAACAAACTAGCAAAATTCAGATGACCAAAGCGTGCATGCCAATGCTTTGCATCTGACATAGCCTGAGAATCATGAATTGCACATGTCGAATCATTCACAGATCTTTCATAGTCTATGAGCTTATACAGCCCACGACATAAAATGCCAGAAGCAATAATCACATCGCCATTTGAGAGATCATGGATTGTACACCTGTCATCAACAAATTTCATAACCAAGCCAATCTTGGCTAATGCAGAAACTGATAACAGATTCTTTTTGATCCCTGGCACAAATAAAGCATCTGACAAAGTGAAAGAACTACCATCAACAGTAGTCAGAATGATCTTACCAACTCCCATAACAGAATAAGAGGAGTTATTGGGGCATGTAACAGTATTCCCTATAGGAGCAAGCTCAAGTGAAGAGAAGAAACTGCGCTGCGAGGTAATATGTTTGGTCGCCCCACTGTCAAAGTACCAAACATCTGAGTCTACTGCAGACATGCACTGATCAAGAGAAGATGGGTCAAAACTGCAGACAGTAGTAAACGCCCATTCTTCTTCTTGCACAAGATTTGCAGACTCTGTTTTTGGTGTAGAGGCCTCTGCAACAACCATTCCAGCCTCTTTCTTCTTTGCCTCTTTAGCAGCGAGTTTTGGACAGTTCTTTATGATATGATCATTGCCTTTACAGTACTTACAAAACAATTTCTGCTTTTCTGATTTTTTCTCATCTTTGTCTTGGTTCTTTGAATGTGCAGCATTTGCAGATTTCTGCTTACTAGTAGAAGAGCTCCATTTTCCTTTGCCCTTCTGACTAGCCAAGAAAGCTTGATCTGCAACACGCATAATGGACCTGTTCTGCCTGGACTGATCTTCCTGCAATAGAACAGAGACTAATTCCTCAAATGACAAGGCATTCGGATTGCCTTTCATCATCAACCGAAGAGTAGAGGCAAAACTCTGATATGAATCAAGAAGACCATTCAGAACGGTCTGCACAAGTGAGCTATCTGGTATAACCTCATCAACAGAAATCAATTGTTCCTTCAGGTCTTTGATCTTTGTAAGAAAACTGTCCATAGAATCACCTTCATTCAAGTGCTCACTCTCCAACTGTTTTCGGAGGTAAGCAACACGAGCCTCATTCCTAGCCTGGTACAAAGTGGTAAGTGTATCCCAAGCATCCTTTGCTGTTCTGCAAGAGCGAATGTGAGGAATAATGGCACGTTTGACAGACAAAGCTATCAATGCATGTGCCTGGGCATCTCTGCTATCCCAACGAATCTGCTCTACAGTAGGTGCAACAGAAACAACAGCACGAACAGGAATCTGTGGAATATTATCTTCGACACCATCTTCATCACCTATAACACTTGTATTTGTAGTACCTGTCGTTACAGGTGTAACAGGACGTCTTTCAACACCCTGCACAATGTTCCACAATCCTTTTGCAACCAGTACATGTCGCATCATATACGCCCATAATGGGTAGTTGGTACCATCCAACTTATCCTCAACAGCCAACATACGGAATACATCACTGCTTTCAGCCATGGCCGGTGACTAAAATACCTTGATGCAGAAAATTGACTGTATCTAAAAAAGTTGAACGGAACTGCCCAAACGAGTTCTGCTAGACCTGTAGCAGACTTCGAGACGCTTAAACTGGCGAACAGAAACTGGTATATACCTTTGGCACAAAAGGACGAAATAGCCTGCACAAGCGCTGCGATAGTGTGTTCGGAGGCCGAAACGAGCTTAGATCGCGATTTTGGCACCACATAGCAAAGCTGTTTTGATCTTGGAAACACCCTGAGTATGCTCACCAAATTTCGTGCGAATCTGAGACTGCAAACGGAGGAGTGTCGACGGCGCCCTAGAAGAAGCGACGACCTACTCTGATACCAATTGTTGGAGTTAGACGTCTGCGGAAGCACGCGAACAGCACAAGGAAGAAGAAGAAGCTTGGAGCACAACACACAAGACTGAATGTATTACTAGAGATTGTACAAAGATGAGTAGCCCATTAGGGCAATAGGCGTATATACAAGCCGGGGGAAAAAAACCTCCTAAAGAGGGAAAAAAGTGCCCCGGCAGTCCTAGAGTGTTCACACACATCACTACCTAAATATATCAACAGGATCTTGTTTGCAAGCAATGTGTTTTCATGGAAATATCAAAGCAAACAACGGTTGTTGATAGAGTACTAGGTTGTAAATTTTCATAAATATCATTTAACTTCATAGTCATCATAAGAACATATTTATCCTAGATCAAATTTACATTTAATGATGCTTCCTATCTTGTAAATAGTACATCTTGTTTTTTTTCTAAGTGAGTTATTGGATGCTTTTGAATCTCTTGTTTTCCTCAAATTTTCTTATTTCATAGTTTTATATGAAGTTATAAATTCTTGTAGTAAATATGAATACTTTTTAAAAAATTTGAGTTAGAACCTTAATTAGAACATCATGATGATATTTATTTACTTATATTGAGTATCTTTGAACTTTTCTTTCCATCGCCATCAAAGCTATCAAGTTCCACTCAAATAATGAAATATGCACTTAACTACTTTCCCATACTTGATACATGGGTTATTCATTAGCTTGCTCATTTGAGAGAATATAATTGATGTCTGCCATATAATGCAAAGATATAATAAGAACCCTTTTTTTAATAAAGAACACATACTATATCTCAATCATCCTCAAGAATCATTTGTAATCTATCTCCATTGGAGTGGAACCCGGTTTATACTCAAGGTTGAGATACTACAACGGCTCAAGATGCTGTGTTTGACACCAATAAATTACTTCATCACCTTGCATAACAAGTACATGATCCTTAAAGTTAACTATGTGTTTGATTAGGAATAATGGATATCATGCCATTAACATAAACTACAATGATAAGAAATACATGATTGCATACTTCACAAGATTATTTCAATTTTAAAATCCATGTGCCAATGGTAGTCATGTACCATATCATATCAAGAATGTGATGGTTGTCTCAAATAATATAATGCTTTGTTCAACATGTAAAACTTATTGTTTAACTCTTTTTTTTTACGCAAAAACACAAGGAAACAAATATCATGTAAATCCTTACTCAAAAATGCAATTTTAATGGTCAATGGACATACGTTTCAATTTTTGTGAGATACAAGTGTATATAAATTTACAAATGCTACAAAGAATTTTCATATGCAACATAGAAGAAAATGTCTCAACAAAATTAGTGGCCTTTTTTTGAGCACAAGCTTTAGTTACAAGGTATTGCCTATGGCAATTAATTGTTTAATTAAGCTTACAATATAACTTGAAACCATTGTAAATACCATTTTCCATTTGTTCAAGCCAAGGAGTCCTTGAGCTTGAGGAGTATTAGAAGTAACATCCTACCAATTTTCATAATTTTTAGATTCCGTTTGAGTACATCCATTTAGGGAAAATGGAATTCTTGTTAGGAGGAAAATCACATAAAGAAAAATCACCAATCTTCATATTAGCATCAAATTTTGATTGCACAATAGCTATGATTTTTTTGGATTTTTGTACTTTATCATAAGAGATAGGATCATTTTCATCATAAAGTGCTTCTGTGTCAATTCCTTTCATCAAACACCACATGTCTACTTACCTTCTCCTATTGTGTGAGTGGGTTTATATCCATTTTGTTGTAGGGAGTATCCAATGAAGACACAATTTTCTGCTTTTGGATTAAGCTTTGTCCTCAACTCATTTGGGACATGTACATATGCAATGTAGCCAAATACTTCCATGTGATAAATTTGGCCTTCTATTTTGTAACTTCTTGTCAGGTGTTACTTGATGTACAACATTGGTTGGAGTTCTATTTGTAATGTATACAAAAATGTACATAGCTTCTTCCCAATAACAATGAGGCATATTTTTCTCAGCTATCAAGGCTTTTGTAGTATTTATATTTTTGCGTTCAGTAATGCCATTTTATTGTGGTGTGTAATTGCATGAAAACTACCTTGAAATTACATGAATTTTTAGAAAACTATTGAATTCATTTGATATGTATTCACCTCCATCAGAACTTAATGTCTGCATATACTTTCTTGTTTGCTTTTCCACCATAGCCTTGAAATTTTGAAAGTGAGTAAACACCTCACTCTTCTCCTTCATGATATACTCATACTTTTCGTGCATGTTCATCAATGAAGGTGACAGAAAACCTATAACCTCCCATAGATCTGGTTTTTGCAAGACCCCAAACATCTATATGCACTACCTCTAGCATATTCTTTCTAACTTGCTTGTCATGCGAAAGTGATGCCCTTGATTCTTTACCAAATTGATATGCTTTACATACCTTCTACATCTTTGCAACCTTGAAATTCGGTAGTTCATTAACAAAGCTCCTTTGATTGCATCAACTTGAGCCTTTGCACATTTGCTTGTCCAATTTGCTTGTGCCATATTTCTATGTCAGTAATAACATTGACAAATTTTGACAGAATGGTTGTATTTATTTCAAGAATTTTCATATTGAAGGTGAACATCTTACCTAGGTTTTCATTTATGGTGACTATCACCTTCTTGGTATGCTCCTTGTTCTCATATTCTATCCCTATGGTTATCCCTATTTTAGGCATAGGGACTTGAAATCCTTTTGTTGTCATCACAATTTTCTTACCATTTTTCTTCTTTGACTAGAGGTCTTCCATTGCTTTCTACAACGTGATAAAATTTTTGCATGTTTGAATCTACTCTAGGATTTCCAAAGGCTCCAAATTTATGTAGAAAAGTTTATTCTAAATTAGATTCATGTTCCATAATGAAGGACTCATCAATGGATTCTTTGCATCTACAT
Organism: Ceratopteris richardii; assembly: GCA_020310875.1. Taxonomy (NCBI): domain Eukaryota; kingdom Viridiplantae; phylum Streptophyta; class Polypodiopsida; order Polypodiales; family Pteridaceae; genus Ceratopteris; species Ceratopteris richardii. The sequence goes on from CM035427.1 coordinate 110,256,741, forward strand.
TTACACATGTCTCTTCTCATCTCTTCTCAAGGATTTCTTCCAATATCATGATCATTAATATATCTAAGTCATAGACATGTTCCTTTATTTGTATGATCATATAGAGTGGTTAAAATTTTCATCTATTCTTGAGTTTCAGAATTTTCACCATTGAATTTCCAACAGGTGTAGGTGGGATCTTCTATTGGGTGTTCCCTTGGGCTTAAGAATCCTAATTCTATTGCAAATAGCCTTTGTTCTTCTCCATTGTCTGCTTGAAACATCTATAGATGTGTATGTTCATGCATCTAGGATGGATCACTAGAGTCTATGCCATGGATGGACATGTAATCTATTTCGTTGTATATAGAGTTCCATTGTAGTTAGGTTACTATATGTAAAATCGTTCCAATTAATTTCTATGGTGTCACGGATGGTAGAGGTGTAGAGCATCACTACCCCAATCTTGTCTTTCCAAATTGACAAACATCTAAAATTGAACACTAGACGTATCGAGAAAAACACACTCCAACAATACTAATGGTGTGTTGACATGTTTGTTTTCCAATTGAAGTTTCATCCTAATGGGTGTCAAGGTTCTCTTTTCCGATTTTTCCTATAACTCTTTAGTAGCTATAACAATGCCAACTCTAGTATGTTGAATTTCCTTTGTCATATGTCCATTAAATGACAGATTGGTGAGTATTTCCTTCATTTTGTTCATTTTGATATTCACCTTTATCCATGGCAATTTCCTTAGCACACAAACTTGCTTTGTTGGACATCATGTCTACGTCTTGTGTGTTTATAACCTTAGCATATGGCACTAAGTGTTGCCACAAGTTTGTCTTAATTTTTAGGAGTTCCTCCATAGTTAGAATGCATCTCAGTTTGGCTTTTCTAAATTTCTGAATGGTTTTTGCATGATTAAGCTCTAATCTAGTTCTTTCAAAGTGCATAGTTAGAGTTCTATGAAAATTAGATTGAAATTCATAAGCACCAATGTGATTTGGTGATTTCTACATGCTAATAGCACCTTTGTCTAATACACTCAAACTTATAAATTCTTCCACTTTAGTGGGTGGGATAGAAATAAGTTGCTCCTTGTCCAAACTCATCTCTTCTATTGGTGGCTAAGTTGGTGCCTTTATTCAGTTTAGGTTCTTTGAATTGGTTCCAAAGATGCCATTGCCAATCATTATACAATTATAGTATATAACTCATGTATGAAGGAACTCAATGGTTCAGCTTTTGGAATGATGATGGGACTTGTTGTGTTGGGGATTTCTTGTCCATTCGAGTGCTATTGATTTGGACATTTTTGTTTCTTAGAGGAAACTTCCTTTCTTCAGGAACATGCCTGAAATTATGCCTCAAAAACTCTCATTTGAGATATCTTAGAGGGTAATTTTTCTTGCAAAAGTTAGGCAAACCCTATCATTCACTTGTGTATAATCTTTCTCTCTCTAGATCCTATCAAGGATAGTAGTTATCGTGTTGCTCCAAACATAGAATTGCTACTATTCTTGATTGATAAGCTCTTGAGTGCATTTCGAAATCTTCAAGTTTGGGATTGTCTAGAACAGATTCAGCCTATTGCTATGTGTATAAGCTCTTTGGCTATATGTGTCGATCAAAGAAGTGTTGTCTCGACTGCTCTATATTGCTTTTAGATTTTTGTTGCTTGTCCTCTATGGTCTTTCTCACTTTTTTAATAATGCAATCTCTCAAGTTTTTCTCTATTTCGTCCATATTCCTTTATCCATATCTACTTAGGTCTATGTTTTTTCGTCTTCCATTTTTGTGCTCTCTTCTTGTGGTTAAGTTATAGGGGTTCTAATGTTTCCCCACCTAATAGTATTAATGTTTGATCTTCTTTTGAGACTTCTAAAGATACAGATGATTTGTCATTCTAATTTTGATTCTTTTGTTATTTTGTATACCTAGTCTCTACTGATTATCTGAATACGGATGGGATTTTGACACTCATGGTGCTTGAGGGACTTACCTCTACTATGTTCATTACATTAGGTTGAAGATTAAGATTATTTGGGAAATCCCTAAAAATATGTTCCTTCTTGTAACTAGGAAAATGATTTTTCTTAATCTTTTGAAATGATGGAGGGTTAAGAAATGGAAAATATTTAATACAATGCTCACCTCCATACCCATTGTGAGAAGTGATGGCCAATGCACAAAGATGAGAGGGTATTGGCAAAAACTTTCTCCAGACCAGCCTAAGTAACTCCAGAGAACCTTAATAGACTCCCTAGGCTTCCAACATATGAATCTAAATCACCAAAGCACTTTGGGACAACATTCTCAAAACTCTATGTCAAAAAAAAAAAAACTTATGTATACAAAATACCTTGAGAAAACATTCTATTTGTGGAAGAAGGCACTCAATATTTTACTCAAAGCTCAAATCTTGGTAGCAATTGACCCAATAAATTTCGCACACTTTCAAGTAAAGTGTTGAGTGAGCTATAAACAGTTACTTCATGAATTTAGGAGGACTATGCTCAGAGCAATGTACATAACAAGTGAGGGGGGCAATCCCTACTTTTTAGGAAGATGAAGATACACATAAACAATCATCTTGGTCTGTTCATAACTCAAGTTCTATAAATCCAATGACTATGAAAATTTGTAGGCATGCTAAGGACATACCTAAATTGATACTTCAATTAATAGTTTTGATTATAAGAGCATATAAACACAGAAAGGACTTAAAGAACTTGACATACTTTACTCAATGTATTGTAACAAGAGATAGAGAACAATCTAGCTATGAAAATGAAGTGTAAATAGATTGCTTATTGAGATATGATACAATGAAATATTGGTTAGCTTTGAGGCAAGACATAAATCACTCAAAGTGAGTGTGATGATCGGCTCATATCCTAAGACTAAAGTGACTAGTGTATATATACAGTTTTTCTTTGTAAGAGTTGATTGAACTTTGACAAAGATAAAAACCTATCATTAACCTTTGAAGCTCATCAAATGTGTGAGACTATGAGTATAACATTAAGCCAATCCACATTGAGTATAATGTCAATCCACATTTGAGTATAATGTCAATCCACATTGCTTCGCGAGTTGCATTTGTGAAACCCCAAAATTTTGTTTCAGTACATAAAAGGGAAACAATGGGTTGCTTCTTGGATGACCATGAAATGCGTTTTGTACTTGCAAAAGTAAGATAGCCTGAAGTAATTCTTTTGTCATCTTCTAAACTTGCCCAATCTGCATGAGAGAATAACTACATGTCTACATCGGATGTGTAAGGGTAGAAAAACCTTCATTTATGGTTCCTTTTAGATACTCGAGTATTCTCTTAGCTGCTTCCATGTGTGGATTCCTCGGAGTATGCATGAATTGGTTCATAACACTCACACTATAGTAGATATCTACCCTAGTGAGTGCTGCATAATTCAAACTTCCCACTAAGCTTTGGTAGCTTGTTATATCTTCAATTGGTTCAACTTCATGAGCACTTAAATTTGAGTTTATCTCCATGGGTGTACCTAAAACCTTAGCATTCTCCATCTTGACCTTGGCTAGCATGTCCTTGATATATTTCTTTGAAGCGAGATACATACCCTTCTCTGTATATACAACTTATTGGATCCAAGGAAGTATGAGAGTTATCCTAGGTCACTCATCCTGAATTCCTCCTTCATCTATAACTTTCTCCTGATACCGTTAGCATCATTGATACCCTAGGTCACTGATCTTGAATTCCTCCTTCAGCTTCTTCACGTCCATTTGATAGATATTCCATTTTATGCCAAATAGATAGAGTGCTTAGTCACTAGAGATGTATCATAGTCATACATCTCTGGCTTCTTCTTCTCCCCACTAGATCTTCTAATGGTTTGTTGAGAGGATTGTGCAACAACACTCAACTCTTGTATCTTGACCTTGTCTTTGGAGTTCCATGAATTTATTCCCTTCTTCAGAGTCTCATGAACATGTTCAAAATGACTTCATGCTTTAAGTGTATGTATATTCTTGCTTGAGAGTTGAAAAGTCTTCCTCTACATCATATGGTAGCTTGATCATGTTGCAATCATCTTCAAACCATGATTTTTTCTCATCAATCACAAGATCACTGACTATAAAAGCTTTGTTGCTTGGATTAAATAGTCTATAACCTTTTTTATTAAGATAATAGCCTATAAATACACACTTCTCTGCCTTAGGGCTAACTTACCATTGATTTGATTGGTATGTGTGCTTATGCAATGCACCCAAATATCATGCAATGATCCAAGTTTGCTCTCCTTCCATTCCAATTCTCATTCAACATGAACCTTGCTACCTCAACAATGCTCCTATTCCTCCTCTTTATTACATTCTATTTAGGTGTGTACCTATGTATATGTATATATATATGCATATGCATATGCATACGGATATGGATATGGATATGGATATGTATATGTACATGTATTTTTATGTGTATATGTATGTGTATATGCATATGTATCTATCTATCTATCTCTCTCTCTCTCTCTCTCTATATATATATATATATATATATATGTATATATATATATATATATATATATATATATATATATATATATATATATATATATATATATATATATATATATATATATATATATATATATATATATATATATATATATATATATATATATATATATATGAGTGTGTGTGTGTATGTATGTATGTATATATGCATGCATGTATGTATGTATCTGTTTGTCTATCTATCTATTTGTTTGTGTCTGTTTGTCTGTCTGTCTATCTGTCTCTCTGTCTCTCTCTATCTATCTATCTATCTATCTATCTATCTATCTATCTATCTATCTATCTATCTATCTATCTATCTATCTATCTATCTATCTATCTATCTATCTATTTGTCTATCTGTCTGTCTGTCTGTCTGTCTGTCTGTCTGTCTGTCTGTCTGTCTGTCTCTCTGTCTGTCTGTCTGTCTGTCTATCGATCTATCTATCTGTTAGTCAGTCAGTCAGTCAGTCAGTCAGTCAGCCAGTCAGTCAGTCAGTCTATCTATCTATCTATCTATCTATCTATGGATCAATCTATCAATATATCTATCTATCTATCGATCGATCTATCTATCTATCTATCTATCTATCTATCTATCTATCTATCTATCTATCTATCTATCTATCTATCTATCTATCTATCTATCTATCTATCTATCTATCTATCTATCTATCTATCTATCTATCTATCTATCTGTCTGTCTGTCTGTCTGTCTATCTGCCTGCCTGCCTGCCTGCCTGCCTGCCTGCCTGCCTGCCTGCCTGCCTGCCTGCCTGCCTGCCTGTATGTATGTATGTATGTATGTATGTATGTATGTATGTATGTATGTATGTATGTATGTATGTATGTATGTATGTGTATGTGTGTGTGTGTATGTATGTATGTATGTATGTATGTATGTATGTATGTATGTATGTATGTTTTTATGTATGTATGTATGTATGTATGTATGTATGTATGTATGTATGTATGTATGTATGTATGTATGTATGTCTGTTTGTCTATCTGTCTGTTTATCTATCTGTCGGTCTGTCTATCTGTCTGTCTATCTATCTGTCTGTCTGTGTGTCTGTCTGTCTATCTGTCTGTCTGTATATTTGTTTGTCTGTCTGTGTATATATGCCTATAGCCTTAACAAATCATTGATATTTGTATATTCGAGTGGTAATACATCAGTATTGTGTGTTGTGCTCCAAGCTTCTTTTTCTTCTTCCTTGTGTTGTTCGCATGCTTTCGTAGACATCTAACTCCAACAATTGGTATCAGAGTAGGTCTCGCTTCATTAGGGCATCGTCTACATCTTTTCAATCAGAGATTCAAAATCGCATGAAATTTGGTGAGCATACTCAAGGTGTTTCACATATCAAAAAAGCTTCGCTATGTGGTGCTGAAATCACGATCTAAGCTCGTTTCGGCCTTCGAATGCGCTATCGTGGTGCTTGTGCAAGCTATTTTGTCTTTTTGTTCCCAAGACATATACCAGTTTTGGTTCACTTGTATAAGCGTCTCAAAGTCTGCTACAGGTGTAGTAGAACTCATCAAGTACTTCTGTTCAACTTTTTTAGATACAATCATTTTTTTGCATTAGGGTATTTTAGTGAGTGGCCATGGCTGAAAGCAATGATGTATTTCCTACGTTGACTATTGAGGATAAGTTGGATGGCACGAATTACCCATTGGGGGCTTATATGATGCGACATGTATTGGTTGCAAAAGGATTGTGGAACATTGTGTAGGGTGTTGAAAGACATCCTGTTACACGTGCAAATACAGGTACTGCAAATATAGGTACTGGAGCTGATAGAGATGGTGTAAAAAATGATGATATTCTATAGAGTCCTATTCATGTTGCGGTTTTTGTTGCACCTGCACATGCACCGATAGCCTTTTCTATCAAACGTGCCATTATTCCTCACATTCACTCTTGTAGAATAGCTAAGGATGCTTGGGATACACTTACCACATTGTACCAAGCTAGGAATGAGGCTCGTCTTGCTTACCTCCGAAAAGAGTTGGAGAGTGAGCATATGAATGAATGTAATTCTATGGAAAATTTTCTAACAAAGATCATAGACTTGAAGGAACAATTGATTTCAGATGATGAGGTTATACCTAGCTCACTTATCCAAACCGTTTTGAATGGTCTTCTTGATTCATATCAGATTTGCTTCTACTCTTCGTTTGATGATGAAAGGCAATCCAAATGCCTTGTCATTTGAGGAGTTAGTTTCTGTTCTATTGCAAGAAGATCAGTCTAGGTAGAACAGGTCTATTATGCGTGTTGCAGATCAAGCTTTCCTAGCTAGTCAGAAGGGCAAAGGTAAATGGAGCTCATCTACTAGTAAGCAGAAATCTGCAAACGTTGCACATTCGAAGAAGGAAGACAAAGATGAGAAGAAATTAGAAAAGAAAAAATTGTTTTACAAATATTGTAAAGCAAATGATCATGTCATAAAGAGTTGTCCAAAACTGGCTGCTAAAGGGGCAAAGAAAAAGGAGGTTGTAATGGTTGTTGCAGAGGCCTCTATCCTAACACAGAGTATGCTACTCTTGTGCAGAATGAAGAATGGGCATTTACTACTGTTTGCAATTTTAACCCATCTTCTCATGAGCACTGTATGTCTTTAGTAGACTCAAATGTTTGGTATTTTGATAGTGGGGCAACAAAACATATTACCTTGCAGCATAATTTCTTCACTTCACTCAAGCCTGCCCCTACACGGAATACTGTCACATACACCAACAAGTCCTCTTATCCTGTCATGGGAGTTGGTAAGAACATTCTGACCACTGCTGATGGTAGTTCTTTCACTTTGTGAGATGCTTTATTTGTGCCAAGGATCAAGAAAAATTTATTATTAGTTTTGGTTCTAGCCAAGATTAGGTTGGTTGTGAAATTTATTGATGACAGGTGTACAGTTCATGATCTATCAAATGGCCACATGATTATTTCTTCTGGCATTTTATGTCGTGGGTTGTATAACCTCATAGACTATGAAAGATCTGTGAATGATTCGGCATGTGCAGTACATGATTCTCATACTATGTCAGATGCAAAGCTTTAGCATGCACGCTTTGGTCATCTGAATTTTGCTAGTTTGCTACACCTATAGAAATCTGAAAGGTGTCCTCTTTGCCCAAACTTGAGGCACCTAGAAAACATGTTTGTGAAGGCTATATTTTAGGAAAAATGCAACGTTCCTCCTTTCCAAAAGGTGGTTCTATGGAGACACCTTTTGGAAACTATCTTTACTTCGTGACTTTCATTGATGATTTTTCCAGGCATGCATGGATATATCCACTCAAAGCAAAGCCCGAAGTATTTATCTGCTTCAACAAATTTTGGGTTTTGGCTGAAAATTTGTCAACATGTAGAATGGGCACCGTTCGTTTTAATCGTGGGGGAGGGGGATATATGTCTTCTGAATTTAATGCATTTCTGGTTGAACGTGGGATGAAACGTCAATGTACAGTGCCGTATACACCTCAACAAAATGGAGTTGCTGAACGAAAGAACATATCACTCATGGAGATGGCGAGGTGTATGGTCAAGAGTCAGGCTTTACCACATAGTTTTTGGCTTGAGGTTGTCATGTGTGCAGCATATGTACTTAATAGATGTCCCACTAAAGCACTGTAGTCTATCACTCCATATGAGGCTTGGCATGATCGCAAGCAATCTACTGCTCATCTATGTGTTTTTGGTTGTCTGGCATATGCATTAGTGCTTGAACAACATCACAGGCAATTGGATGATAAAACAATGAAATGTATTTTTTTTGGGTACAGTTTTGAAAGCAAAGGATATCGTTTGTATCATCCACAGACTAAACACATTTTGGTTAGCCGTGATGTTTTTGTGGAAGATGCTATTCAATCTTTACTTTCATGTACGAAGGAGAAATTTGTTAGCTCCAAAGTCACTTTGCTCCCTCTTTTCAAGGTGGACAGTCTAGCACTGGTCCTAATGAGGCAACTTCTCAGCCATTGGAGGTTTCATGTGATGATGTAGATAATTCTATTTTTGATGCATATTTACAAGATGCACTTGTTGATGAGAGAGCTGATATTGAGGAGGCAAAAACTATGCCAAAATGGCTGGTGCAGACTTTGCATGATAGCAAATTAGATGCATCTCTATCATATCGTATTTGTTCAGGCTCTCATAGTGCTTGTTTTGCATCAGATTACTATGATATGGTAGCCTCTAGTCTCTGTGATGACACTGAGCTTGTTTCATTTGATGAAGCATAAAATTCTGAACACTGGATGGTTGTAATGCAATCTAAATATGATGCTATCATGAAAAATGGTACGTGATCTTTATGTGAATTGCCCCCTGGCAAGAAAGCCATTGCCGCTAAGTGGGTATAAAAGCTAAAGTGTAAACCTGATAGAAGAGTTGACAGGCATAAGGCTAGGCTGGTTGCAAAGGGTTATGCGTAGGAAAGAGGCATTGATTTTGATGAAGCCTTTGCTCCTATTTGCCAAATGACTACTGTTCATAGCATATGTACACTTGTAGCTCATCATAGTTGGAATGTATATCAATTGGACATTAAAACAACATTTTTGAATGGTGACTTGAATGAAGAAGAGTATGTTTTTCAACCCCATGGCTTTGTGTAGAAAGGGCATGAAAACCAGGTGTGCAGGTTAAAGAAGGCATTATATTATTTAAAGCAAGCACCACATGCTTGGTATGAAAAGATACATGCCTATCTAATTGCACATGGTTTTGAGAAGAGTACAACTCAAATCACTTTATATGTTAAGCGTGCTAATGATGTGCTTTTGATCATTGTGGTGTATGTTGATGACATGCTTCTTACTGCTCCTCATGAGAAGCATATTGTTGATTTCAAGGGTGATTTACATGCTTCATTTGAGATGTCTGATTTGGGGCGTTTGCATCATTATTTAGGAATTCCGTTTATGCATGTTGATGGTGGAATGGCTTTGTGTCAAACGAAATATATTGACACATTATTGCAAGGTTTTGGCCTTGCAGACTGTAGACCTATTGCCACTCCTATGGAGACATGTTTATGATTGAGTCTTCGTGATGCTGGAGATGCATTTGATGTTGTTCTCTATCAGTAGGTTGTTGGATGCTTGATTTACTTATGCATTAATCGGTCTAATATTCAATTGGTTGTCTCACCGATGAATAGGTTTATGCATTGCCCACGTGTCAAGCATTTGTAGGTGATTAAGCACATCTTTCGCTACTTGAGTGGTACCCGACTACTTGGGTTGTTTTATCCAAAGGGGGGATCACTAGTGGTTGGGCTAGTTTGTATGACACTCATGTCCACTAGTGGTTTTTGCTTCATGCTTGGTAGCTCCAAGCTTCTTCTTCTTCTTCTTCCTTGTCTTGTTCACGTGTTTCCGCAGCCATCTAACTCCAACAATGAGGGCAAGTCTAACTTTGTAGGACTAGAAGGGTTTGGAGTCACTTTTCTTATAGGAGATTGTTCTATATTTAGATGATTTCATGGTTTATTATCTCCATTGAGGTATGGGGAAGCCTATATAGCTTAGCACTTGCCCTTGTCTTTCATATCATTAATCCACAGAGGATACATCATAGGGGCTGAGGTCATTTGGATGATAATGGCATCATGGGAGTGATAGTTTGGAAGTTAGATATATATGGGAGATAGTAAGCACCACTCAGATGGTTTCCTACTTGTGAGATGATCTCTTATGAGAGTTCTTAAGGGAAGGACATGCAAAAACAACACATAGATGATCATGTACAATTTATACATGAGGATGAGGGATGCCTAGAGTATTTATATAGCTCTATTTTCAATGAAAAAAATGTTTTCCAAGGGAGGAAGAATGTTCTGAACTAAGTTTATGACATTATGATCCAATAGGTTCAGATGGATCTGAGACTTGACATCATTTAGTCATTCAAGTATACGGCAAAAATTTGGAGAGTAGAGTTAAGCGAAGATGCTTATGCTCTCTAGACAAGTAAAAGGTGCTTGGCCTAGTGGTTAATTCATATAGATGGGAAGAAAGAGGTCTTGGGTTCAAGCCCTATGAGATTTATGCAAGAGTTTCTACCCCAAGAGCTCTAGAACCTTCTAAAAGCATCCAGTTGAGTTAAATATAATTAACTAGGACACTTGGCGCAAATGTATTTACATGGCAAACACTTGGATGGTAAGGAGTCCATTGGTGAGAGGTATATATAGAGGCATATCATTGGGAGGAAAAAGACACATTTCTCTGTGTGATTGTCATAGTACTACTTGGTATTAGAGCCATGGTGAAGCTTCTGTTGAAACCTTAAAAAGCCCCTCATCTTCTTCATCATGTTTTTCTAGATCATGCTAGTCAGAGTGCTATCTTCTCACATGACTAATATCTAACTTCATGAAGTTAATTCTCTTCATGAGTTTGTGTGCAATTCTCTTAGTTCCATTAGAGGTTGACAGTAGCAAATGAATGATTGCCCACAGTGTTTTTTGCAGCTGCGACGATAGGAATAAAACTCATTACCATGATGTAAGAGATGCATGCATCCATTGTGCCAACTACACAAGTGAGTAGAAGACAAGTTCCAAATATTCCTCATTCTCACATGACGCATAGCCAAAGACTATTGGAAAGAAGGCCAAAAGAAGGGGCAATAGAGATGCCAATGGGATTTGGACTTTCAACATCTGCAAGAAATGCGAGTGATCTATCCAAAAGATGCAACCATATGTTGATGGAAAGATGCTTCTACAATGAAACTCGTTCTTTCTCACAAACAAGAGTAGTGTGAATCATGCAAGAGGGCACTTTTGACCCCTTTGAAAAGGTACCATATGATGTCCAAATTTGATGATTTTTTTTATAGGTTTTGCTTGGAGTATTTTCTACAGGTACATAGAAAGTTGAGAATCTATCTCCAAGTTTATTTTGGGAAGCATCCAAAGTAGCCACTTCAAAAATTGTTTCCAGTTGGTGACAACCTAGAAGCTAGTCAACTTCAGATAAATGATGTTCTTCATTACAGTGCCTGTTTTTTTGTTTGTTGGAAAGCTCTTTTCATAAGCTTTCCAATGATATGAAGATTACTAGAAATCAAGGAGCTTTAGCAAGCCTAGGTAGAGAATTTGATCTCTACGGCCTCTTGATCTTATAGAAGTAGAGGAAACCTACTTGATCTTATAATTTTATATGTTTAGTACATGGTGTGCCTTAGGAAATTTGGCATATGTATATTTGCAAATATTGGTGCTATTGTAAACATTTGATATTATATCCTCATTTAGAGGGAAAACATTATATTTGCTTTGTAAGAGAGAAAGAGGATAGGTGAAGCAGATGCAAGTGCATCTCAAGGCATCAAGGACTATAAGATATGGAAAGCTCGATGCAAAGTGACTCCTATAACTTTGAAGACTCATTGGATCATTATATCATCACATGGAAAACCCCTTTACTCTTTATTGTTTATTTTCTCTTATTTGATTCAATTGCATGATAGACACTTTAGTGCATTTGCATGGTTATGAAGATGAATTGTATTAATATTAAAATTCTTTTTATTTATGCATTCATGAATTGTCTAAATATTATGCTCTTTGGATTGCCTAGATAGGAGTGGCACTATCCTTTCACAACAGGGAGATCAATTAATCAAGGTGGTTAGGTTGAGTCTCACCGAATGACTCTAGGAGAGAAGTTGTCTATTTCCAATGAAGGCCTATTGACATTAGTGAGACTAGGAGTAGAGTAATGAGTGCTCTCTTTAAGGTTTTTAGATGATAGGGATAAATCTAACCTCTTGGGTTGCCAAAGTCTTAGTTGGTGCTTCATCATGAGGATGATGATTGAGCATCAATTATGAGAATGGGTTTTTGGGGATGTAAGGGTCATGTGACCTTACCCACATATTTATATATATACATCATATATAGAGCATTGGCTCAAGAGAGATCATTATGTGGGTTTTGAGGCTCCCACGCATCTGTGCGCGTCTTTCCTCTCCTCTATCTCGTTCCATGTCCTCCTTGCTCCTCTTTTTCTGCACACCAAAACCCTTCATTGATACCAGAGCATGCAGAAGGCTTGTATGCAAGAAGCTTCAATGTAAGCTTAGGTCATAAGAGGTGAAAGTGCAGGTTAGCATCTCTCAACAGCAATTCAGTATTTCTGCCATGACTTGAGCTATGAAACTTGAATTGATGTGTTTTAAAGTTTTGTGCGTAGCTAACACAGAGAGCTACAACTTCACAGAAGGGTGCAGAACCCGCAATATCTTGATGGAGAAGGAACCATGTGAACCACCTGTCACATAACCATGCATCTAGCATGCACATAAAACCATGATCATAAGCCTCCTCACCAAGTCTCCAAACTGACAAAGTAGATGTGAAAGAATCCCGAAAAAATTTTGACAGAGTATCCCCTATAAATTGAGCAATCAAACAAGATACCCAATATCAAAAGAACAATGAGTAATCTATCATCACATGTTACTCATCCAATCAAGGATAATGGCAAATACATATGCCCATAAACTGATGGCAATATATACCAATACAATCGCGATACATCTCAAACTTAAGAATAAATCTTGCAAGGTGGTACAACATGTCACGAACAATGTGTAACCAAGTCCAAGTGAATGGAGATAATCAATGATCCAAAGCTATCACACAAGCTTCAAGATCCACTAGAGTTGTCTTCTAACATAAAAGCTGTCGAAATTTCGACAACATCTCCTCTGTAAAATGGACTCTAAACCAAATAAACCATGTGGTAATCACCATCCACATATGCCAAGAATCATGCTTGCAAATACATATCAATCAATGAACAAATGCTAATAACAATGACAAATGAATGTGTAACAGAGGCTCCAATTTGGATCATGTACCTGCGAAGAAAACAAAGATACAAGTACGAAACAAGATCCAATAAATTTCTCATAAAATATGTGCAATCGATAAGTAAATCCATAACCAAGTGGCATAAGAAAGATATAGACCACAATGCCACTCTACATCCATGATCGAACTCATGATGACATAAACTTCAGAAAAGGCTATACCACAATGTCATCTCACATACCAAACACGTAAAAAGATCATGCTCTCCTCTCATATGGAGGAGTTACCATAGTGATCATAGATGGACAATGCCTTCAAGCTCTAAGAATAAGAGCTTGCACACCAAAAATTCTCTCTCGAAGAAGTTCCAAAGTAAATTCAACCTCCAAGAGCAATTAGGGTTCTTATGGTGAAAATATGTTGCTCTATGTTTTCCTGTTTCAAAGGTAATAACCTCTGAATCTAAACTTTTAGTCTTCAGCAAACTTCAAGATATCATTCTGGCTACATAAGGAGATAAAGAACACCTCAATTTGAGGTGTGTAGCTCAAGATATGCACAAAATAAGCATCAGTTATCAATTTCACCTTCACCTGTAATACTACTGCTCTGTATTTTGCGATTTCGACGACCTTACACTCACAATTTGGATCTTTGTTCTACAAAGTTGTAGCTATTCCAAGCTATGCATAGCAAGTTGAATTGTCTCATTCCAATTTGTAAAACTCAAGTTATAGTCAAAAGGCTGACCTTCTATCCAAGTGATTGTAGATTCATCTTATACATCAGTTTGTGAGTTATAAATATGGATATGTAGGTGTGATTCTATTGAGGATAGAGTATTGTTTCTAGTCTCTTGTTATATTTATAGTCTCTTGAATTGTAAGCATGGTGTCTTCTCGATTTGATGGCATTGACTTTTTGAGATGAAAAGATCATATGTGGCATACATTGGTTCGTGCAGAGACATATATATGTGCATATAGATGCATAGAGGCCTCGTGACATGCCCGACCACGTATGGATGGATATGGATGCATTGGCCAGTTCCACTATCCACTTACAGCTTGTGGATTCTATATATGAGTTTGTTATGTATAAGGAGACAAGTAGTGCATTATGGCAGAGACTACATGATATGCATGAAAGTCCATTGACTCATGTGAGACATAGATCACATCGAGAGCTTCGATGTTGGCATTGTGGTCGTGATGGCCATATTCGACGATGTTGCTTCAGGCGGATGCGACGACGACGTCAAAGATGTGCATGTTATGCAGGTCAAGTAGTGATTTTAGGAGAGTATGTGGCAGCTGATTATGCTAGTGATGGTGATATCACTTTCTCCTATGGTTTATCTCAAGATTTCTCTTGTTCATTGGATGGCACACATATGGATTTGTTGATTGATGCATTAGCCAATTTTCATGTTACTCCATACCACGAGTGGTTTTGTCGATTCTCAGGTGAGAGTCGTGGATGTATGCACATGCCTGATGGTATGACATATAACATTGAGGGTGAAAGAGATGTATGCCTTATGCTACCTAGTGGAGCATCACTTATGCTCAGACATGTACGCTATGTGCCTTCATTCCCTATGAGCTTGATTTCAATTATCCAATTACAGGACAACAAATGTTATGCATTCCTTGGTGAGCATTATTTTCAGTTGCAGTTGGGACAGCTTATGCTTGTCAGAGGTGCTAGGATTGGGCACATGTATCCACTACAGGTAGTTCATGTGAGAGACAGTCTCATCTCAGTGGGAGTTAAGCCTTATGTGCGATATGAGACTCGTCATGTCTCATTTTGTCTACCTACTAATAGGTCTAGTGATATTCATGATGCACATGTATGGTAGGATTCAGATGCACAGATGGATGCACATGTATATCATACTTTGGATGCTCATGTTGCTTATGTAGAGCATGGTTTGATTGATCATGTGGATGCTCTTATGGAGCACACGTCGGACGATCAGTTGGATGCTTTAGAGCATGATGTGGATACTTACGTAGAGCATTGTGATGATACTAAGTTAGAGTTAAACTATCACTTTGACCTAGGTGTTGATGTTGTGTAGTTAGCTCATGTGGAGCATGATGATACACTTGGTGTGGTAGAGCACGATAGCTCTTATGATACATAGTGTATGGTAGAGCATATTGGCTCTCAAGATTCACGACTAGATATATCCTTGGTTGAGAGAATGATTGATTTAGATGTTGATGAGTTAGCGATCATGCACTCATTCTTGGATTCGCTCATGCCAGATGTTGACACAGATATGTCAAGACATGTTAGTCTTGATGATAGTGCTTTGGATGCATTGGATATAGGCATGGCTAGCATACTTAGGCTAGCCAGGATAGCACATGTTTCGTCAGCATTCAGGAGCGTGATGTAGGAGTTGTTATGCTCGAGACCAGACATTGCAGTTGTTATTGGAGCATTTGCACTTGGAGTTGTCAATCATTTGATGATTGACACAGACATAGAGCATGGGAGAGCTTTGCGGGAACTTCATCAGTTCTTGCATCAGTTATATCTGAGCTAAGCTCTTGCTGATATGAATCTAGAGTAGTTTGAGGTGCATGGATACACCTTGTTCGAGGCAATTGGTGTAGATGATCTGTATGGCTTGAGATCCGGACTCTTCCTGTACATTATTGTATAGTCCTACATCATTCTTTATACATTTTACCACTTACGGTCACATTGACCCTTAAGTGGGAGATTGTTGGGGATGTAAGGGTCATGTGACCTTACCCCTATATTTACATATATACATCATATATAGAGCATTGCCTCAAGAGAGATCATTATGTGGGTTTCAAAGCTCCCACGCGCATGTGCGCGTCTTTCCTCCTCTCTCTCATTTCATGTCCTCCTTGCTCCTCTTGTTCTACACACCAAAGCCCTTCATGGGTACTTATGGATTATCCGAATCTCAAGAAGGAATGCTTCTAACATTCATATAGCAAACTAGAGAGAAGAGAAAATATTAGAGTTTGCACCAGTGCTAATAATGTTCTTCCAATGGACCTTAGTTCAAAGCTTATGGATGATAAACCAAGAATTTAATGGTTCATGAGATATAGAGAATTCATTTTACTTCCAAGGAATTCTTTTACGAGAGCTAGGAAAAAATATTTTCATAGATCACAAGGATGGTTTAAGTAAAAACTATCACTTGTGGCTACACTCAAGGATAGTACCTTGAGAGACATGAGGGCAAGTCTATCATCTTAGGACTAGAAGGGTTTGGAGTCACTTTTCTTATAGGACTTTGTTCTATATTTAGAGGATTTCATGGTTTATTATCTCCGTTGAGGTATGATCAAGTTTATATAGCTTGGAACTTGCACTTATCTTTCATTTTATTACTGCACAAAGCATACATCATATGGACTTATGTCATTATGATAATATTTGTATCCTGCGAGTGATAGTTTGGAAGTTAGGTGTAAATAGGAGATAGTAAGCACCACCCATATGGTTTCCCACCTTTGAGATGATCTTTTATGAGACTTTTTAAGGGGAAGGATACACAGAAACAACATATAGAGATGATCATGTACAATTTGTACATGAGGCTCGGGGGATGCCTAGAGTATTTATATAGCTCTATTTTCGAGGACGAAAATGTTTTCCAAGGGGAGAAGAATGTTATAACGTAAGTTCATGACATGAGGGTCCAAAAGGTTCATATGGATCTGAGATCGGAAGGTTATGTTGTTTAGATAAGTAAAAGATGGCCTAGTGGTTAAGTCGTATGGATGGGAAGAAAGAGGTCTTTGGTTCAAGTCTTATGAGAATCATGCGAGAGTGCTTTGCCCCAAGAACTCTGGAATTTTGTAGAAGCGTCCACTTGCATTAACTCTAGCTAACTAAGATACTTAGTGTACATGTAGTTACATGGCTGACACTTGGATGGTTAGTATCCACCTACGATAGTCGACAATCCCTTGGAGAGAGTGATATATAAAGGCATATGGTTGGGAGGAAAAAGGCTCATCTCTTTGTGTGATTGTCGTAATGCTTCAAGTTCATTCGCTGATTTTTTGAGTCTTATGGTTATCTAAAACAATTTGTATTGGATTTCAAACTATGTAGTGCATCACTTTAGCAAGAAGCTACTACATCCTTGATCATATCATCATTGCCCTAGAATAACTATGAGTTCTAATAGATAAGAATTTAAAAATAAAATTTTAATAAATCGGATGAGATGAGGTCTATCACTTCAAGAAGTGAATAACAAATTCAACTATGATAAAGTCTTGCAAAACAAAAATAAATAAATAAAAGAAACAATAATCACGATTCAATATCAAAAACTAAAGAACCAAAATTAAAATTTAAAACAGAGAAACGTAACCTTCAAAAAAATACTTAAAGAAATAGAAGAAAATGAAATAAGACAAAAACATATCAAATAGAAATATTAATCCATGCTTTTATGTGAAAGTTTGAAAATATAGAATAATAATGACCTCATAACCCCTATCGTTCATGATAAAATTCCCTCTTCTATCTAATCCATTAATGATCGATTGAATTGAACCAAAAGATTGATATAAGTTTACAAACCCTTTTTCTTTATGTTCTTGAACAAGTAACACCTCTGAAGAAGCAAAAAGATCAATATGTCACACCTTCGTGATAAATTTCCCACTTCTATCTAAATCAATAATAGTCAATCTGACTAAAAAAAATTGACAACTAATCAACTGTTGATGAAGTTTTAGTGGAAAAATCCCCTTTTATCCATGTTCTTCAACAAAGTAACATATTTTAACAAGCAAAAGGATTAATTGGCTACATTGAACTACAAGTGGAGACAACGCTTGAGCAAAGACAAAAAGATATATAAACCATTAAGAACAAATACTTCACTGAATGAGGAATCTTTGATTCAAAAAGAGGCATTTGAAAAACGTTAATGCTTGCATAACCAATTCTAACCTTTAATTCTAAATTCCTACTTCCAAGTCAAAAGGAGATTGAAACATTTTTAGATGTAAAGAACATAGAAATCACTATTTCGTATGCATCATCATTAAAATAAATAAAATCTTGAAAGAATAAATAAGGATAAAGATCATCCACAGAACATCCGAAGTTAGAAACCTTGAGTAAAGTGACAAGAGAACTATTCGGTAAAGTAAATCTTGCCATAAATTCAAACTTAGATCTGATATGATATAAATTATGGCACACTGTTTAAATAGAAAATCACAAACTGAAATATACAAGATTTTCAAAAGAAAAATCAAATAAAAACAAATATCAATTTCAATTACTACTTGAATAAACTTTCTCTTCTACTATCTATTTTTATAAACGTACATTTTAACCCAAAAAAATGATAAGCAACGCACACTTTTCTACTAAAAGAGCCTTAAATCTATCTTTGTTAAAAGAGCCTACTCAAAGTGGTGGCTCAAAGAACTAGATTTTTTATCTACAGTTCGTCAAGAGTTTCTTAGAAAGATCCAAGGAGTTATCTAGAATCCCACTATACGGCGACTAGAGATGTTGTCCACTCTTGTTAGAGCCATATGAATAGATAAACAATCTCTGACGGAAAGGAACTAATTCCAATAGGACCATAAATATTTTGAAGCATGTAAACCCCACTACCATGCTAATTTCCTAAAAGGTCATAGGAATACTGATCTAAGATTGAATAAAAGGTCACAAAAAAGCATAAGTTTCCTAAAAGAGATGCTAATCAAACAAGAATCTCAATTTCATCTACCACTTTCATGAAACTTTTCCTTTTTCTTGTTCATTCTCTACTAAAAGAGCCTTTCGGGAATCTTTGTTAGATTCCAATATAAAAATTTCCCTGCCAAAGTACACGTTAATTGCTTCAGTTCATTCAGATCTAGCCCATTGTACAAAAAGATGAAGTCAAAATAGCCCCAAATATATACTTCTCCCATTAAATTACTGCACATTCAAAGAGTTATTTTGACCACCTTGAAAATCACCAGATATGAAGACTACAGATATTGATGTCTATCATCGTCAGAGCTATGAGAACACAGATAATCTATTAAGGAGATTTGAAGCCCCACGAGTATAAAGTGATTGCATATTCAAATAGAGTCGTTTGGCCACCCCAATAATCATGAGATAGGACTAGAGATGTCGATGTCTATCCTTGCTAGAGCTATACGAGCACATAGACAATCTACTAAGGAACCCAAAGGGATATTCAAGAAAGGACATAAGTCTCTTTAAGGCCATCATTGCCACTACCAGGCAGGCAGCTCGCAAAACTTGTTTCATAATTTCTCTACCACCAGTTTCACACCAAAAAGACAATATGATATTGATTTAATCTACCACTTTAGTTCAACATTTCTTTACATTCTCTATTCACAATGACGAAACAAAATGCAATGCCGACTTTACTAAAAGAACCATAAATATATTTCCACCAAACTTGAAATAGAAAACTTTCCATACCAAAGAAGACATAAATTGCTTCAGATCATTCAAGCCTAACTTCATGAATGGGAAATAATGAAGTTAAAAGCTCAACGCACCAAAGGTATAAACTTTCCCCCTTAAATCATCGCAAATTCAAAGAGCCGTATGATGAATACACAAGTCCCTGTCTATTATTGCTGAAGGTGTAAGATTTCACACGAAATCTGTTATTGAGACTTGAGAGACAAAATCAGGTAAGGTCATACGTTTATTTAAGCCCCACCACTACCAAGCAAGCAATTACCAACTATATTCTGAATTCCCTTTACCATAACTCACAGCATCCATGAAGACAACACAATTTGTACCCATACTAGTAGTTATTCATTGTTGGAATTAAAGATGACCAATAGGGATGTACAAGTTTCTTAAGTAAAATCTAACCAAACAAGGATATCATTTTCATATGTTAATTTAGTGACACTATATTTTTTACCATTGAAAAATTCAGAATCCTATGCAAACTTCTCTAATAAACTAGCCTTCAATCAATCTTTGTAAAATTTAAAATAAAAATTTTTATACACAAAGAAGACATGCATTGGTTCACATCATTCAAATCTAGCTTATTGTACAAAGTGGTGTATGTGAAAAGTTTTGAAGCCACAAAGGTATAGATGTTTTCCCTAGTCAAAGAGTAAAATGGCCACTCTAATTATTAAAGTATATGAGGATTAGAGATGATGTAAAATCTTGCGAGAAGTATGATAATACTTAGAGGATGCACTAAGAAGACCAAAGGCACAAACTCAAGGAACATCATAGATTTATGGCCCACCTTCACCACTACCAAACAACCAAATAATGTTTTATATACACCAGGATGAATCCAAGCAAACCCCAAATTCACCCCTAAATGGAAGACTGCAACTATAAGCTCGTGATAGTCAACAATTTTTTACTTTCAGTCACTACAATTTATATCCATAAATATATTAAGTTATTGTTCAAACAAAAAAATCACCGACAAAAATGTACAGCTTTTCTATGAGATAGTCTTACCAAACAAGACCATCAATTTTCTTTGTCACTTCAATAAGATATTTCTTGTCCATTTTTAACCATAAAAAAATAGAATGCAATGCAAACCTTCTTATTGAAAGATCTTACATCTATCTTTATTCAAATTAAGAGGGAAGCCTTCCCTTTGTTAGAAACTGTGTCGAATGGGGCAACCTTCCAGTAGGGGAAACCCTACCTGCAGAGGGCTATAGCACAGATAAAGTAAACACAAATTTAATACAGAAATGGTCAGAGATGGCACATATTGTAAATACTTCCTATGACTTCTAAGTTCTAAAGGACAAAAATGAAAAATAAGATTGTGCACAGTTTTGCACCCTTCCCCCCTCTGTGTGTGTGTCCCCAAAAAAAAAACAGCTGGTATGATGAGTGCAGCATGCGGTTTTCAGGAGTCATTATTCATCAATAATCATGTATTACCTTCTGACACTTGATTTCACTTCTCCATAGATTTGAGACCTCTATGCAACTCTTTGTAACTATTTTTGGACAGCTACCTCTCCTTGACCTAGAGTCATGGCCACATATCTATACTTTCTTTCCTGCAGAGGAAGCCACAAACGATCGACAAGATAAAGACAAGGAGAGCTTATGATCATGATGGAATAGTGAAAGAGTATAGCATTCATGCCAGGGACATGTTTGTACAGTTGCTCAGCAGAACTACCTGAGACTTGGAGTACATCCAACTGTCAACATCGTATCTATCAAGAAGGCAAGGGACCCACATTCATGATTGATCACACATTGGCACAATTGTATGCAATTGAGCTGTGGTTGACTAGGTGGGCAGAAAGCAGCAGGATAAGTAAAGTTCAAGAGAGGGTTTCCCACTCACAACCACATCTTGACACTCTGAGCTATTACTGCAGAAAATAAATCACATGGGAGGGGACTTACTGTTGTCTTGTGGACTTCACAAAACATTCGATAAAATACCTAGAGCCAGACTAATGCAGCGATTACAAGTAATGGGGATATCCATAACATTCACGGGAGGGATTATTGCCTTCTGTGGGTAAGTCATGGAACAGGCCCACACTCGAAAAGGATTTCTCTAATAATCTACTCTATGATACCAGGGAGGCACAATTGCTTGCTATCATCTACGTTTTTCCGGTATGTACATGGATGAGTTTCTTATTATATTGAAAGAACTGAGGACAGAGGCACCCAGATAAGAGGACATAGGATGCACTGTCTTTATATAGACCAGGATCAATTGAAGCAAGACCCCAAGTTCGCCCAAAAAGCAAGTGCAACTACATGTTCATAATAGTCAACTACAAACTACAAGCCATCAGTTCCATTATGTGTAGTATCGACTAAATAAATCCTATGACATCCTCACTAAAATCATCAGTGCCCAATGGTGGGTATAGAACTAAGAATGAATGCATGCTCTCACACACTCCCCACAATACACACACATACCACAAGAATCAAATCATAAGCAGCTCCGCAAACTGAACTTCTATCAGTTCGGCAAGAAATGGACAAAATCGACCCATAATAAAGCCTAGCAAGATGCATAGAAAAAACTGAAACAAATGCATAGCTGATAGGGTATACACATAACTGGTCACAATTTGGATGAAGATCCAGAAGTGAAAACTGTATGTCCAAAAATATGACAAGCGCATCAAGATGAATCCACACAGACCCCAAATTATACCTTTGTCATATGCAAACGATATTGTGTTCATCTCTGATTCCCAAGAGGGTATGAAGTAGCATCTAGACATCTTGCATGAGTTAACAATGATAGAGGATTGTTCGCGACCTTGGACAAACCAAGGTTATGGTGTTTGATACTACACCGCAATGGATCAAGAGCTCATCCCCCACCTTTACTTACATTTACAGAAGACTCTGGACTATACATTTACAGATCTTGGGGTGAAATTCAATGGATCAATTACCTCGATGAATGCAGCAGAGACCATATGATAACATTTGTAGCTTTGGTGTTTTGGAGAGTATGTGCTCACGGACAAGGCTCTGACTTTTTGACACTCTAGTCTCTTCTGATATGCTATACGATGTGCAGAATCCAGTTCTGTAGGTTGTCAACACAAAGAGGCCAGCATTGATGTATGGAGAGGGTTGGAGAGGCCTCTGGCTTCTATGATTTCTCCACTGGTCTGTTCTAAGGCTTCAATGCCCCATGAGATTACTAGAGCAGAGATGGTTAGAAATGGAAGCTCTTACTAGTTTAGTCTTCTTTCTACATAGCCTATGGGAGCTTTCCCAAAGACATATAATCAGTTTGCTCTTGAATCCTTTTGAGAGATAGCCCTATGAGGGAAATACATCCTGTTGGTATGCCAGATCACTTCGTGGTTCCAGATCCATGGGTTCAGTATGAACAGGCTGCCTCCCAGTATGCTTTAACTGAACCCTCTCTCACTCATGCAGACACAGATTACCAGAGTTGTACAGTAAGAACTAATTCAGCTGGAGGCCAGGAGGGCATGGATAGAGCTATATCAGGAGTTGATGTGCACCGATGGATTCAGAAATGGCTTTCTGTAGAGAGCATCTTATCCACCTCACACAAAGGTTTTGTGATTAGGCCGAGCCATGAAGATAGAACGGAGTATGATGCACCATAGGCCAGTCGCCCACATCCTCACACTGGCCAGAGATCAAGTTTGGCAGATATAGAATACCAGCTGAGGTGAGAGTATGTTGCCTCTAGCACATGGAGCTAGAGATAGAGCTGCATTATACAAGTCACGGCCCAGCATTCTATGAGATATATGGCCAGTTTAGCTACCTTTTCCAAAAGTTTTGAACCATTATTCGAGATTATGAGATACCAGAACCAGAGATGTTTGGAGCTATTCTTACTTGAGCCAGGGAAACATAGTGACAGAATGTTGAGGTGACAACATAGACAGAACTAGAGGCATCTTAAAGACTTCTCCAGGCCTGTAATCACAGGACAACCAGACATGAAGATATCGCAGCAAGGTCCAAATCTCACCTATGACAAAGGCACACTGCTAGATCGAGAGATCCAAACATACCCATAAATGCAGAGGGGAGCATCCCTGCACTGATAGGGATAACAGAGGAAGATTCAGGTCATACTAGCATGCCACATGCAGCTTCAGTCAGGGTTTTAACCATGGCAAACATTGAGGAAATGTGTCAATGTCTGATTGTTGGGAGAAAGTCTTTTGTATCTCTTGAATTTTCTGCAAAACTGAAGCCTTAATTTTTTCACGCATAACCTT
>CM035427.1:110285879-110308379 GCA_020310875.1 Ceratopteris richardii
AACCGCCTTTCATGAACCGCCCTTGAAAACCTATATAAGGAGGGGTTGGCCACATTCATAATCAGTCTTGCCAATACCAGTCCTGGGAGCTCAAGGAGTCGTGACCACTAAGTAAGTACTCTCCAAGTTCCAGTTCCTGATCTTGTCTTGTTCCTTGTTCCAGTCCTGTCTAGTCTTGTATCCTGGACATCTAGTCTTGTCCTCTTGTAATCTCGTAGTACGAGACCTTGTCGAGTTCTTTCTTGTATCTAGTCCATCTCCCAAAGGGGAGTTCTTGTAATCCAGATATCTTGTCTCATACTTACGACCCCGGGTTGTGGGATCTCCTGTATCGTCTCTAGTCCAGTTTTCCATACCTATTGGTCCCGAGTTGTGGGACGTCTTGTATCGACTACATCTTCTTCTATTATTTTCCCTGGTGTTCTTGTAATCATAAGTTTATTTCGGAAATCTTGTCTACTCTAGTCAGAGAGCACAATCTAGTGCTCCCCTGACACAATCACTGCTTGACAGCATATGTAGCATGACTCTGAATCTGCTATCTCATGTAATATGTCTTTTCAAACCTGTAAGCATACACTAGGATTCCCATATTTGCATTTATCTTACGAAAGGTTTCTCAACGTACTTCTGCTGTGTCATGTAAATACACTAAATAAAATCAGAAACTGAATCCATCCTCGGACTTGTGACTAACAACTCACAACTTAGTGTATTATGAACACTAGTTCGTTCATCTCTAAGTGTACTCAACTGAACTCATAATTCGTTATCTATGATGTCATCTTGTCTTCATCCTTGTTCTATCTGTAGGTCTTTCATACCTCTTTCCTTCAGAATCTCGTATAAACATAAATGTGCGCACCTCATAAGTAACATACCTCTCTGAAATATCAAGCTTCTCTATAATAGAACTCTGGAACCTTCTCCCAAACAGGAACACCTAAGAGGAATTTTCTACAGACATTCTCCTTCTTCCTTCTCCTTTCAAAGCTAGAACATCAAGAGAAACTGACAAAGGAAAATATAAGAATACCTGTAGGTATGACTTTGCATTCTTTCACATATGGCTAAAAATAAGTCTTCATGTTTCATCACCCCTCTGGATGATTTAGCACTAGTATCCAGAATTCTTCAAATTATATCAGACTTTACGGAATCTGGAACATCCTTCTTTCAATAAATCTGATCTTCATTGATCAATATTTGTATCTGAAACAAAATCTTTGAACCCTTTTTATTAGCACTGCAGTTGCCAATAGCTTCCACTGTTACTTCCTCCGCTTCCCATATTATAGAATAAGGTTAGCTCATCCATTACATGATAACAAAAAACCTTACTGAAAGCATTTTAGGATCCATAATCTTTTGCAACATAACAAGTATCTTCTTCTATTTCTCTGCAACACTAATCTAACAGAATCTGAATCTTTGACTTACTTCTTCCAATGTTAAGAGCTTTACAAACAAAGGATAGACATCTGACTTAAAAATATTCAAGATCTTCAAGATCATTCAAGTTCTATCAAGATCTCTCCAACAAAATACCTGTGTAGAATCTTCTCTCATCAAACCTTCATGACTGAATGTTTGATTTGCTACCTGAATGTCTGTAAGTGTCCATGTCTCTTACATAAAGTTATAAAACTTTTCTTCAACAAAATCCTTCCCAAGAATCTATAACTCGAACTGAAACACATGTGGACAAACTCTCACCTTGAGAACTCCAAAAACTGCAAGTTGATACTTCATATCTTCATATTTTCGGGTGAAATATGATAGTATCTGCTTGACTTTCTTTTGCCTAACTCCACTTCTCTATCAAGTGATAGGATCTGATGGAACACTTTTTGAATACGAGCATGTATCCAAAAGTCAAGACAAACATAGAAAGCAGATTCTCCATCTGACTCGTACATCAAAAAATCTAACTCGTAGATTCTTCATATGACTGATAGATTCTCCATCTGACTAGTACATCAAAGTCAAGACAAACATAGAAAGTAGATTCTCCATCCGACTGGTGAATCAAAAAATTTAAATTTTTATTGAATTTTTCTGCAAATACTGAATTTTTTGGATTTTTTGAAAAAATTTCTGAGTATACTGAATATACTGAATATGAGGTAACTTTTCCAAACAGAAAACGTCACTCCAAGTCTCCAACATATGCAACAAATACTCTTTTACCTCAAGAGTTAGGTAAAGAAGAAATATATTTCTCTGCAACTTGTCATATACCAAGTAACTTTGAATTAACACTCCAAGAATTCTTTGAGAGAACATATAAGCTCCCTTCCCAAAAGCTTCAACTAAACATAACTCATACACATATGAGTCAAAACATATAAGTTGTCTTAGATATTTGCTTCTGTTCTTTCTCTCAATGCAATTCTTTGTCAAAACCTACTACAACATGACCAAGTATAATGCAAAACAAGAAACTGCTTCTTCTTTAAACTATCTTCTTGACACAAGATGTTCTCGTAGACTTGTCTTTGGATGTAGAGGATAAAAGTAGAAAAAGTATATGGAAAATATAAGAGAAAAAAAGCCTTACTTTCCCTTTGGAATTGTTGGACTTTCTTCTTCTGCATCTTTCTTCAACTTGATGATGTCCACATCTTCAAACTTTTCTTCCATACCTTTTGTTCTCTTCATCTTGAAATAGCAAGCACTCTTAACTTCTTCAAATGAATTTTTCTCTTCCTCTAGTGCTAAGAGTAAGAGACAAAACAAACATGGTATATAAATGGAAGTGAACATAGAATCATGTTTTACCATCTCCTCATAACTCTGAATCAAAACTCTGTTTCAAATGTGACTGATATGATTGAATTCACCAACCTTTTCCTTGAGTTTGTTGAATACTACATTACCTCTGTAAGTACAAAATATGGTCAAAACACTTTCAACCTTGTGTTGGCTGAAAACAAAACTGATCTAATCTCCAAATTTGTCTTCTTAGATGAGCTTTCTTGCCATGAAAGAGATCTATCAAAACTGTCAAGAACAATCTCTAGATACCTGTTCTAGATACCTATTTTGATGTAGCTAATGCTTTAACTTTCAAAGTAATGAAAGTGTTTAAAAGCACTCTTTGAATCCTTCAAATCTCTTCATAACTTCTCTTCTAAGATACGACCTGCAAATGACAATCTGATAGTAGAAACTAATACCTGTGATTTGATGTTGATTTGGTTGCTTCATCTTCTCCAAACCATTGTTTTTCCTTGAATTTGAAGTAGCCTTCTCTTCATCAAGTCTTGGTTTTCAAGCAATACTCCTGTAGAGTATCTTTACTCTTCCAAAAGTATTTGGAAGCTAACAGATTATCAACTTCAAACTCCACATTGATAAATTAACATGTGACTGAATTGTCTAATTCTCAAATCTCTACTCATCTAGATTAAGTGTGTATGTTATATGTCAAATGTTAGAAGATGCACTGAAACCATATGTTGTAAACCTGGGATTCTAGGAACCTCGGAGCTCTGATACCAAATGTTGGAAATTAGGTAGGCCAATAATCTAATTCCAGAGGTCCCATAGGTCCAGGATCAACAACACAGATTCCAGCATCTTCCAAAGTTGACAAACATGAACATACCACACTTAATCATACAATGATTAGACAAAGAGAGAGAGAGATTAGACAACATGTTCAAAGTGCTACGTAAGTCACTCCTTACTCACACCATTATATTTACAAATGTCAAATTACAATGTGGGAGTCAAAACCTCAACCACTCTATGTGAACAGAAATAGATGAAGAGTGTATGTACAAAATTTACAAGTATATTCAGATGTAGGGACAGAAGTCTGAATATGTATGAGATGCATGACCAGATAGGTTGTAGAAGAGTGTATATGAGTGACAGAAAGAGGAAAAATCAGTTTGAAGCTGATATTCAGCAAAACCAGCAAACCCTAATCTGACTTTAGGCTATGGAAGACCCTAAATCAGATGTGTGTGTGAAAGATCACATACTTACAATGCTAACATGTTGCTGACAGAAATCCTCATCCTCATGTGGAAACACTTTCTCTAACACCTCATCTGAATGCATGTAGCATGCATGTACTGATTCTCCTTTATGGATGCCACTGCCTCCATGTATGTCGAATAAGACTCCTCTAGATATGGATGCCATCGCCTCCATAAGCTCCAAGTAGTACCTATGTGCATAAAGAGAATATATACATGAATAGTTAACATAAGATGCAATCTTATGTTAAGCTCCATCCAATGTCTTTGAAGTACTCCATAATCTTCATGTAGAAGATAATCTTCAAATACATCATGTAGATGGTTGATCCAAACCACCAAGCTTCTAATAGGTAAGTCCTCCATAAGCAAGAGTGTGTGCTCACTCTTCTCCAAGAAAAACTCCAAGTCTTCTCCTCAACATGACTCCATAGCTGCTCCTAGAGTGCACCATGGCTGCCCCATGAGTGCAACAGCACCACCACCTCAAAGAGAGGCCTAAGCTAGCGTTAGCTTGCGTTGGGATGTCTAACAAACTTGCCCAAGACTCTCTTATATAGGTTTTAAAGCTCCATGCGAAAAACTCACCCAAAAACACTTTATTTTAATCTTATCGCTTTTTAGATTTCTTTTGCTTTATTTTAATTTCATCGTTAAAAAATGCTTCTGGCTTGCTTTTTCACACTTCTGACCACCGGATGAATGATCTGAAGACATTTCAAGGCCAAATCCCAATATGAAAGTTGATTCATCAAAGCATAAGTGCATAGCATATTGATGTGAATTCCCTAGTTTGAGTGAAACATATGGTGAAAAAGGACATCTATAATTAGCAATTCAAACTTCATTTTTTCCAAGCATAATAAAGAACAACCATTCTAATTAATATTCCTTTTACATTGAACTAACTTAAAAGAAGTGAGAAAACTTGAAATGAATTATGAAAATTGACCAACCCCACAAGGTAAATCATTGAAGGTGATATATAATTGAGGGAAAAGGCATGGAAATCCTTGAAACTCAAATTATTTCTGTAAAACAATGAAACCCCCTGAAGAGGCCTGTCTACATGAAGAAAACTTGCTCGTCTAACAGCCTATTGTTGCTTATAACAAAAATTTCTACCACTAAAAATTTATATGGAACATTGGTTTCAATTAGGATGATGATTACAAGGTTTCTTAAAGTGGATCATAGTCCACAAAAGGCCTTTACAATTCAAATCCATACTTATTTTGCAAAAGATCAGCATATAGGACCAGGTGTGGGTATATAGTGTGTAGACAAGGATATACAGTTGACAAGTTTAAAGAGCAAGGGATGCAGAGTGGATGGTAGCACTTACCAAATTGCTGCAGGATATTGTGTGGGACCAGAGTACATTTCCCTTAAACTGATTGGGTCCTTTTGAAATCTCTAAAGCTGCAAGCGCAAGCTTCGTCTCCCAACCACTTTTGGGTATTTCCCACAATACATATAATTTTCCACCCACGTTTGTAAGCATGGCACATGATGCAACCTTGGGTACATCCTTCTGCCAACCCTGCACTTCCAGCCAGGTATCTTCTTGAAGGTTATAACCAAACAACTTGCCGAGGTTATTACAAGAAAATAGAATGTCATTCACAACTGCCGCCCTTCCCCTCCAACCTGCATCAAGATTGCAGGGAATGGAATCCCATGTTGAATGCAGGGGATCATAAACAATGCCTCCCATGTCTGCAACTGCGAACAGCTTATTCTGAAGCACTGCACTTCCATGAAACCATTTATACCTCTTCTCTGGCGGGCTGGGGATGCTTGTCCATTCGTTTGTGTGAGGGTTATATGTCTCCGCCCAGCTGGCAGATGCATGGACAGATGAGCTAGGTATGCAACCACCCAATACATGGATCTGTCCCGCAAGTACACCAGCAGCTGCGAACTCACGTGCTACCTTCATTGGTGCCACACTCTGCCATGAATTAAAACGAGGGTCGAATGCCCACACGCTTCTGCACAGACGTTCTCCCTGTGAACCCCCAATCATGTAGAGCTTTCCATCGGCAACAGCGCAGGCGGGCCCTATCTTGGGTTCTGGCAAAGGCGGGAGAGGAAGCCATAGGTGGCTCCCGTCAATGAAAGAGATCCACTTGTATTCACCTGTGGACGTGCGCAGCATGACGTAAAGCCATTCCTGGGACAAATTGTGTTTGATGCGAAGATCGAAAAAGGTTGGCAAGGAGAGAAGACTACGCCAGCGGCGGCACACACATCGCAGAAGGCCATGGTGTAGACGAGATACACGCAGTAGGCACTGAATGGCTAAGTCATCAGGCAGGCCAGGTATCAACTCTGCGTTCAACAACATTTCACTGGTGCTCCGTCACCGACATGGGCTACCCAAAAGGGGGTTGTATATGCTGAGAGGAAGTTCTCGCCAAAGACCTGCTAGGCCACCAGACAATCGAACAGGATTTAGCCATCTCAAAGGAAGGAGATGTTACATTGCATTACAAACAGACCTGTATATCTAATGCCTTCTTGTCCACCGGGTTGATGTCGGCCCCTTCTTCCTCGTAAGCATAGAATGAAGCTTTTGGTTAAGCTCCATCCCCACGGGAGTTCGCTCAATATCACACGAGGAACGCATAAGCACGAGGAATCTAAGAACGTCACTCATAGTGTGGTTAGATCCTATACGAAGAACATAATATATTAGCCAATAGAACATAATTTGCTTATAATCCATCATTGAAATATGTGTATCGACTTTGTAAATTTAGATCATGGATTTGCCTTAGAAACCTAGTGAATCATTGTGACAAAGTGTACACATGATAAAAGTCTTGGTGGAAAGTACATTCTCATGCTACTTTGTGTTAGTCGAGGAGTCCATTGATTGTATGGAGTTCTTCTCATATGTAAATGTGCAATTATCCTTTCAATAAGCACAAGTTCAACGATATTTCAATAAGCACAAGTTCATATCGTTGGAGCAATTAGGTGCAAGCACTACGGATTCAAAAGAAATGTCTATATAATTTGAGCGATATTCTTAGTCCATTAGGATTCAAAAGAGTAGTACACAATTTGAATGATGCCCTTAGTCTCTTAGGATTCAAAAGAGAAGTGCACAATGTGAATAATGCTCTTAATCACTTAGGTAGGTATCGTGGGTATCCAAGTCTAAGAGACTGAAAATTATGTGTCTTAGACTCACCTCCTAACCAATATATAGCCCTAGCCTCATCATCATCTATAGTCCACCATGTGGTCTCACTATTCATCTGACCATGAACCAACCATCGAACTCATGGTTTTCGACCTTGGCTATCCCCTGATCAAGAAATTCCTCATTCCTTTAAGCATGTATGTCTCTGAAATATAACACTCTCTCCCCCTTCTAAGAGACTGAAAATGATGTGTCTTGGACTCACCTCCCAGCAAATATATAGCCTCAACCTCATCACCACTATTCATCTGACCATCAACCAACCATCGAACTCATGGTTTTTGGCCTTGGCTATCCCCTGATCAAGGAATTCCTCATTCCTTTAGGCATGTACATCTCTCAAATATAACACTCTTTGCCCCTTCTAAAGATCATTGTCCTCAATGATATAGATTTTCATATGTTCCAGTAATGATGTGTGTGAAGGCATGGACATCTCTCAAATATAACACTCTCTCCCCCTTCTAAAAATCATTGTCCTCAATTATATAGATGTTGATATATTTCAATAGTGATGTATGTGAACACTCTTAATATTGTTGGGGCACATATTTCCCACTTTAGGAGGATTTTTTCCCCCAATTTGTATATACACCTATAACCTTAATGGGTCACTTATCTTTATACATTTTCTTGGTAATACAATCAGTGTTGTATTATTCTCCAAGCTTCTTCTTTCTCCTTATGCTATTTATGTGGTTCTACAATCCTCGATCTCCAATAATTGTTATCAGAGTAGGCTATCACTTTCTCAAGGGCATCATCGACACCCTTCTGGTCACAATCTCAAAATCACACAAAAATTGGTGAGCATACTCAAGGTGATTAGGAGTTCAAAACGATTTTGTTTTGTGGCATGGAAATTTTTATTTGAGCTTCTTTCGCCTCAGAACACACTATCATAATGATTGTGTAGGCAATTTTGTCCTTTTGTGCCAAACATATATATAGTTTTCGGATTGGCAATACAAGCGCTTCAAGTCTTCTACATGTCTAGTGGGTCTTGATTGGGTATGTTTGTTCAACTTTTTGAGAAATAGTCAATTTTTTGCATCATGCTCTTTAATCATTGGCCATGGTTGAAAGCAATGATGCATTTTGTATGTTGGTTGTTGAGGATAAGTTGGATAGTTCTAATTACCCAATGTGGTCATAAATGATGAACCATGTATTGGTAATAAAAGGCTTGTGGAATATTGTCCAAGGTGTTTAAAAACATTCTACTATACTTGAAAATATAATAACTCAAGGTGAGACAAATGGTGTTGATTGTAACAGTCAAAGAAGGAAGACAACGATGATAAGAAGATAGAAATGTGTAAATATTTTTGCAAGTACTATAAGGCAAGTAAACATGTCATTAAGAGTTTTCCTAAACTAGCTTCAAAAGAGGCAAAGAAGAAAGAGGTTGGAATGGTTATTAGGCCTCTACACCTAAAACATAGTCTACTAACCTTGTTCAGAATGAAGAATGGGCATCTATTACTCATTGTAACTATGACCCATATTCTCATAAGCAGTGCATGTCTATAATAGACTCAGATGTTTTGTACTTTGATCGTGGAGCAACTAGACATATTACCTCATGTCATAGTTTCTTCACTTCACTTGAGCTTGCTTCTACAGGGAATATTGTCACATGTGCAAACAAATCCTCTTATCCTATCATGGTAATTGGAAAGATCATTCTCACTATTGTTGATGGTAGTTCTTTCATAATTTCAAATGCCTTATACATACCATGGATCAACAAAAAATTGTTATCAATTTCGGCACTAGTCAAGATTGGCTTGGTTGTTAAATTTGTTGATGATAGATGTACAATTTATGATCTCTTGAATGGTGACGCTATCATTTCTTATAGCATTTTATGTTGTGGGTTATATAAGCTCAAATTATGCAAGATTTGAGAATGATTCAACATTTGTAGTTCATGATTCTCAGGCTATTTCATATCCAAAACTCTCGCATGCACACTTAGTCATCTCATTTGCTAGTTTGCTTTGCCTATAGAAATCTAAAATGGTGTCCTCTCTTCCCAAACTTGAGGTATCTTTTAAGCATGTCTACAAGAGTCTTCCTTCCCCAAAGATTGTTCAATCAATGTTGGGCATAAATTGAAGCTTGTTCATAATGATGTTTGTGGTCTTATGCAGACACCTTCATTTGGGAATTACCTATACTTTGTGACCTTCATTGATGACTTTTCATGGCACGCATGGGTTTATCCATTGAGAGAAAATCCTAAAGCATTTATGTGCTCTAAACAGCTCCTAGTTATGGCTGAAAATTTGTCAGCATGTAAATGGGCACCCTCCATTCTGATCGGGGGGGAGGGAGTTATATGTCTTTTGAGTTTAATGCATTTTTAGGTGAGCATGGGATAAAACATTGATGCACAGTGTCGTATACACCTCAAAAAAATAGGGTTGTTGAGGGGAACAACATGTCTCTCATGGAAATGGAAATGTGTATGGTCAACACTCAAGCTTTACTACATAGCTTTTGGCTTGAGGCTATTATGTGTACAACATATGTACTTACTAGGTGTCCCACCAAAGCATTATAATCTATCACTCCATATGAGGATCGGCATGATTGAAAGCCATCTATTGCTCATCTGCATGTTTTTTGTTGTCTAGCATATGCATTATTGCTTAAACAAGAATGCAAAAAATTGAATGATAAGGATGTGAAATGTATTTCCATTAAGCATAGGTATGAAACAAAGGCTATCATCTATATAATCCATGACATAATGCATTTCAAAACCCTTTATACCAATACACACATATTTCAAGAATCAACTAAAATTATTCAATTTTTTGACAGTTTTTGAAAATCTTCAAGCTCAAAACATGCCAAAAAATTTGAATTAAGCATAATGACATTTTGAGAAGCTATATGAAAAATATAGAAGAGATTAAAAATTTCATATTGTAGATAAAGAATGAAACTTGTATCTGAAGGAGGATTTGGATAGTGAATTGAATATGCTATAGAACATGATTTTGTCATGAGAATTGCTTTGGATAATTTGTGTAAGCAGCAAAAATTATCATAGATTTTCAAATCAAGCCACAAGTTTTTTCATCTATGTCTACACCCCCCTCATTGGATGCATTTGTTTCAGTCTTAGAGTGTTGCGATCTCTCTTCTTCTTCTTCTTCTTCTATATCAACAAGAGCCTTATCCATATCCAAGTACATACCAAGTTCTATAGGATCAAGCACATGTCTTCTTGTTTGCCTATGATTAGCTGTCTCACATAGATCTAGAAGTTTTTTCTATATTATATTGATGGTTGCTTTCCTAAAGTGCCTTGCTTTTGTTAAGGCAAAATCATAATCAAGAATACCTACTTAATCCATTTTAAGAGTAGATGTACTCCAAATATTATTTTGCTTTTTTTAACCTATTTGTTGATGTCACATACCATTTCTAAAATGTACTTGCATGTGAATGCATTACTACTTTTAATATAATACCAATGGACTCAAAGTGGCTATTTTTTCTTGATCAATATCCTTAATGACATCTAAAACTTTCACAATCCAAAATGGTTTGGCATATTCATCACCCTGAGCAAGGATTGCAATAACAACATTTATTTCTTTCAAATTTCCATATAGTCGTGCTTGAGCCTATTTTGTCATACTTGGACCTACATAAATATTCCTTTGTGGTGGATGTATTAAGCATTGAAGTGAATTTGCATACATGATCAATCCACATTCAATTTTTGTGTGTTAAAATCCATCTGAATGGAATGTATAAATCCAAAAACAATAGAATTTTTATTCTCTCTTGCAATATTATCAAGCTTCAAATATAGAGTCCATGGCAAATGAGCCTCCCATGATAACACATCTTTATGAATCACAATAACAATAAGGTTTGGATCATTATGCACATTGGGATATGTGAAGAAAACCTTAGACTTTACATTTCCATGGTATACTAGAGCACCAACCTAATGCATTTTCACAAGGAGTTCATCTCCAATATCCTTAGGAATGCAAGAAAAATGGGACAGACATGTTTTCTTGTGATCCATACCATCAATCAACAAACACATATAATTCTCTTGATTCTTGAGTGCTTTACTTTGATGATGAACTGCCTTCTTTCTTTCTAAGGCTTGACGTTCATGATGGTTCTTGAGAAGACTTTTAAAATCATCTTTTTCTAATATTGTTGTGGCCCCCGTTGCCATGTTTTTCAAAGTAGCACAAATTGAGCTTATACTTCTCATTTTTACTTTTCATCTCTCCTCTATGGACTTGAAATACTTCTCAATGTATAAAGTTATCTAACAATTGTAACCTTACAGTTGTAGGCATAACTTCACAATGCAAACTAAAATGATTCATCATCCAACTCATTGCATGACGACCAATAGATCATTTGATCTCAATTCCATAACATGTATAAAAAATGAGTCCACTGATAATCCCTTGCCAAATTTTATATATTCTTGAATTCTCCAGGCCCATCACAATTTTAAATGCAGCCCTGCAACATCAGATCCCTTGACTAAAGTAATATTCAAAAGAAACATGTGTTAGCGACATATTATCCTCAATCATTTGCATGTGAGAACAAAGGTACATATCTTGCCTCTCACTATCTAAATTATAGAAATTCTCTCTTAGTTTCCTTAGTTTCTTCATTCTTAATTTATACAAACATTTCAAACCACAACAATGCTTCACAATATCCAATGCAACTTGTATATTTGAAGTACCCATTATGATGAATATGGATTGTGCCTATTATGATCTCAAAATCACATCTGTAGATAATGATGAAGATGGATTGTGCCCATTTTAATCATTGAGTAGTCATGTCCTTACATTATGATTGACAATGGTAGTACTCATTAAAAATAAATATAATTGTGATCTATATGATGTATTGTGCATATTCAAAATGATAAGATTAAAATCATTTACAAGGTTTCATATATCTTATATCTATCTCATAATATATCAATCTCATAATATATCTATCTCATAATATATCTATCTCATAATATATCTATCATATCTCCTATCTATCTATCTCTTAATATATGTATCATTTACAAGGTTTCATATCCATTTATACTTATCCATTATATCTAAGTGTTCGTATATATATTATCATTCATGGTGAGAAAGTACCAACAATAAATTCCTATTGATCATAAAGAGACATAACATGTTCTAAATACACAAGCAAACCAATACATTCCACAAGTTTAACAGATAAAAGGGCATCAGCTATAAGATTTTTATGAGTTGAAGTAATGATCTCCTCTTGTACAAAATAAGTTAGTAGAAGAAGGATATTGACAAACATGTGGACTTTATTATGAACAAACATCCAATGTCGTAATTGAAGAGCCTATAGCAACACCAACACTTCATTTGGTAGATGTCAAGAAATGCTCTTGAATGATGATATGTTGGAAGAACTGTATATGGTTTAACCATCATTTTTGAAGATTTGAAGCACTTAAAATTATTGTGCAAGTTAAATAAAACATAATATGGATTCACACAAGCTCCTCATGCATGCCATGCAAGAGTTTCAAGCTGCCTAAATGTTATTCATTTTTGTATGGACAAAGTAGATTTATCAATGCATGTGAAGCAGACTGATCATGGTATTATGATTTTATAGATATATGTTGGTGATTTTATTTCTCCTGATGATAAAGATGATTTCATTTAAATTATGAAGGAAATTCTTGTGCAAGATTTTTAGATCAAAGACCTCGGTTTCAAAAATCTAAATTAACAAATGAAGAAAAGGTACACCTCCCTTCTAGATTTAATATGCAACATGCTTATTGGGAAATTATGATATGAATAGTCGCAAAGCCCTTATCATGCCATAATATCAGAATCCAAAATTGGATGGAATTGTAGGTGAAGCGCTGTAAAATGCTATGATGTAGAAGAATGTTATGAAAAGATTTATTTATCTAAATGAGATTTGAAACAATCACATCTGGTTGAATTCATTATTTGCTTATTTGGTTATCTAGTTGAACTTGGTTAGATCCAATCACATCTAGTTCAACTCATCCAAGTATCTATAAATAGATGAGAGAAGCTCAATCTCATTTTTCACTGATCCGAGAGTCAAGAAAGAACACAAAGAGCATAAATATTAGAGAGAGAGAGAGAGTACAAAAAATGCATGAAGTTTGGCAATGGAGAAGAAGGGTGCAGGTAGAATGTCTCATGGTTAATACAAATCTTATCACATGGAAAAAAGATTCCAAAAATATTCCAAAATTTAGATAATGAATTTCATATATTTTGTTTGCATAAATTTAATTTGGAGCCATTTTACGAGTCTATATACTTATCGCTTTCTTCCATGGGATCAATGCTTAGCATTGAGTTTGTGAGGGAAGTCGATGTGTTACAACAAAATCTAGCATAAACTCTATGTTTAAGCATCAACTTTATGTGGAAATCGATGCTGCATCAACTTCCCACATAAAGTCAATGCCTGGAATCACCTAGTTATAGGGAGACGTCGATGTCTGGCATTGACCTCCCATGTAAACCCAATGTCTGGCATCACCCTCTTGCACAAACATGATGTCTAGCATCAACTTTATGTGGGAATTTGATGCTAAGTATCAACTTCTTTCATAAAGCCGATGCCCAACATCGATTTTGTGCAAGATTTTGATGTCAAGCATCAACTCTAGTTAAATTGCTCTTGACTTCTTGTCATTAGCTTAGCACTTGCATCATATCTTTTAAGGGCTGTGACAAGCACGAACAGAAGGTTCTAAAGAAGTTTGTGTTGAACTTGAGATCTGGTAATGAAGCCAAAGAAGCACCCACTAAATAGGGGATGAGGTAAAAAAGGACCATCTTGATTGAATCCTTTGAACTAGCCAACAATCCAATGGGTCACTCATTAGGTGGTCATAGCATTGTGAAGCCCATTGAGGAAGAGGTAATGAGGAAGGAAAAGTCTAGGGAGCTTGAAATTCTAAGAAAGGACAAGCCCCTGTAGAATATGAAGAACCTTGAGTGGTGCCTCCAGTACAGAGGCAAAAAATGCAATATTGCTTGTATTTGTAGGTGCATATGCGAGGGGAAAGATAAAAACCACACAAGAGTCTCAATATGTTTTGGTATTCAAAGATGATTATGAGGATGAGGATAAAGACAACCTTGTATTCTTGGTAGAGATAACAAAAGGATTAAGAAATGTTATTTGTAGAATGAACATGCTTTGCCCAGAGTGCTATGTGCTAGAGAGGCTTGTAGAGATTTGCAGGCAATCGGAAAACCTCATTGTTGGCCTACTCCCTTGGATACAAGGAAATATCATGCCAACACAACAGATGAAGACTACACCTGTGAAGTCCAAAGGTAAGAATCTAATTCAAAAGAAGCCCTAGAGAAAGAAGAGTTAGCGCTCAAACATACAATCCATAGAAAGCTTAGACTCAAGATGATATCATTGCCACTAGGGGGGAACTCACATTTGCAGTTTTGCTTATGGAGCAGAACAAAATGAGGGGGAATCTTGTGAAAAGAAACCTTGTGAGGAAAGGGCAGCTCTCTCACCTGCCAATTACCATCGTTCATTGACCACCTGTAGACCCACTCACATGAAGGAGGCCCCTTGAGATAAGGGAGTCTCATAACCTTCATCTATAGAATTTGAAAAAAAATGAAGATTAACCCACATGCAACTATTGCGCCCTTCTTACTTATGGTTGATCCTATTTTTTGTAGTGCCATTGAGGAATGTAATGAAATTTTATTTGAAAATCACACTTACTATGTCATTGCAGGTTCACACTCTATAGAGGCCTAAAGATAGCTTGTAAAGGAGCACCCTACTACATACTTCTTTAAGTATGTTGAGCATAAAATTTATGTTGGTTTGATTATAGAGGAGGCAAAGCTCCTAGCTTGGGATCACAATAATGATAATGACTACAGGCAAAAGATGTCTTCCTTGAGCACATTCACTTTTTCCATCATGAATATGTTAATGCAATTAGAATAGATGATGGTAGACTCCATCCCAACCTGAGGAAGCAATGCCTAATGGAGGTCAAGATAGCTATCAATGAGAATTTTAAGTCAAATGCACTAAGGAAATTCAATGCATGGTTTTAGCTAGCCTTCATGATAGAAGAAGCCTAGGAGATCAAAGATAGCATATTCACCATGGGAGAACATTAGAAGCAAAACAAGGCAAAGCTTGATCCTTAGGTAGATATAAAGGGAAAAGGAAAGAGGTCAGAACTTATGATAGAAGAAGCTGTTGAAGACATGAAGCTCACCCCTTGGAGGGCTCTACAAGGCATTAAGGATGACACATTGATAATTTCAACATTATCAAGGGCTATATCGCGTGAATTGAGCCTCAAGGAGATGGTGGTGGAGCTTAACAAGTAGGTACAATTGACTTCAAGAAGTCATGGAATTGGAATCCTTTCAATAACTAACCATCTACTTTTAATGTTGTCATAAGGTTTATATGAAGATACAAGACATCATGATGAGGAGGCTTGGGTGCTTCACTTGGGATGAAGTTGAGGGAGAATACCCCACTACCTCTTCATATAAAACATTATTAGAATATTTTATATTGTTCCACAATTGGGTTGTTGATGTATTTGGGTAGTGAAGTGTGTGAACACACTAGGACCGCCGGGGCACTTTTTTCCCTCTTTAGGAGGTTTTCCCCCGGCTTGTATATATGCGTATAGCCTTAATGGGTTACTTATCTTTGTACATTCTAGTGGTAATACATTCATTATTGTGTGTTGTGCTCCAAGCTTCTTCTTCTTCCGTGTGTCGTTCGTGTGCTTCCGTAGGCATCTAGCTCCAACAATTTCAGAGCAGGTCGCCGCTTCATCTAGGGCATCGTTGACACCCCTCCGGTCACAGTCTCATAATTGCACGAAATATGGTGAGCATACTCAAGATGCTTAGAAGATCAAAACTGCTTCACTTTGTTGTCATGAAATCGTGATCTGAGCTTGTTTCGGCCTCCAAACACCCTATCACAGTGCTTATGCAGGCTATTTCATCTTTTTGTGCCAAAGATATATACAGGTTTCAGTTCACCAGTATAAGAATCTTGAAGTTTGCTAAAGGTTTAGTAGAACTCGTCATGGTAGTTCCGTTCAACTTTTTCAAATACAATCATTTTTCTGCATCATGGTATTTTAGTCAGTGGCCATGGCTGAAAGTAGTGATGTATTCTGTATGCTGGCTGTTGAGGATAAGTTGGAAGATACCAATTACCAATTGTGGGCTTATATGATGCGACATGTATTGGTTGCAAAAGGACTGTGGAACATTGTGCAGGGTGTTGAAAAATGTCCTATTACACCTACAAATACAGGTATTGAAGCTGATGCAGATGGCATTGAAGATGCTGATATTCTTCAAATTCATGTTTGTGTTGTAGCTTCTGCTGCACCTACTGTAGAGCAAATTCAATGGGATGGTAGAGATGCTCAGGCACATGCATTGATAGTCTTGTCTGTCAAATGTGCCATTATTCCTCACATTCATCTTTGCAAAATAACTAAGGATTCTTGGGATACACTTATCACATTGTACCAGGCTAGGAATGAGGCTCATGTTGCTTACCTCCAAAAATAGTTGGAGAGTGAGCATATGAA
Organism: Ceratopteris richardii; assembly: GCA_020310875.1. Classification (NCBI taxonomy): domain Eukaryota; kingdom Viridiplantae; phylum Streptophyta; class Polypodiopsida; order Polypodiales; family Pteridaceae; genus Ceratopteris; species Ceratopteris richardii. The sequence goes on from CM035427.1 coordinate 110,302,750, forward strand.
TGAAGGTGATTCTATGGATAGTTTTCTAACAAAGATCAAAGACTTGAAGGAACACTTGATTTCTGCCAATGAAGTTATACCAGATAGCTCACTTGTGCAAACCATTCTGAATAGTTTTCCTGATTCATATCACAGTTTTTCTTCTACTCTTCGTTTGATGATGAAAGGCAATCCAAATGCCTTGTCATTTGAGGAGTTAGTCTCTGTTCTGTTGCAAGAAGATCAGTCGAGGCATAACAGGTCCATTATGCGTGTTGCAGATCAAGTTTTCTTGGCTACTCAGAAGGGCAAAGGTAAATAGAGCTCATCTATTAGTGAGCAAAAATTTGCAGATGCTGCACATTCGAAGAAGGAAGGCAAAGATGAGAAGAAATCATAAAAGCAGAAATTCTTTTGTAAGTACTGTAAAGAAATGATCATGTCATAAAGAACTGTCCAAATTTGGCTGCAAAAGAGGCAAAGAAAAAAGAGGCTAGAATGGCAGAGTCCTTGGGGTCTTTATCCCCAACAACCTCCCACTTAAAGGACCAAGGAGGCTCCTTTAAGCTAAGTAACTCCCACCATCTGTATACATAGCTGATGTTGTGCCTTGGGTAGACACTTCGTGAGAGCATCTGCAGGATTCTGTGAAGTGTTGACCTTGATCAAAGTGATCAGGCCTTCCTCTAACACCTCTGTGATGAAGTGGTATCTCACATCAATATGCTTTGTGCGAGCATGAAACATAGCATTCTTTGCCAAACATATGGCACTCTGGCTATCGCATCCAAGAATAGGTGCCTTTTCAGGCATCCAAACTCAATGCAGAGGCGGGCTAACCAAATGACTTCTTTGGAAGCCTCTGTGGCTGAAATATATTCAGCCTCTGTAGTTAGATAGTGCAACTATCCTCTGAAGTCTAGAGCACCATGAAATAGCTCCACCTACAAGGATGTATACATAGCCACTTGTGGACTTGCGTGTGTCCACATCACCTGCCATGTCTGAATCACAAAATCCTTTTAACTCCAATGGACCCTTTCCATGACATAAGCATTTACTTTTGGTCCCTTTCAAATATCTCAAGATAGATTTGACTGCCTCCCAATGAGCTCTACCAGGATTAGCCATGAACCTGCTAACAACTCCCATTGCATGAGCAATGTCTGGCCGAGTGGCAACCATAGCATACATAAGTGAACCACAAGCTGATGCATATGGAAAACTCTTCATGTAATTGGCTGGATCATCATCTTTGGGACAATCATCCTTGGAAAGCTTAACATGTGGCTGCAATGGCACTCCAAGTGGCTTAGCATCAGCCTCATTAAATCTGTCCAGCACTTTGTCAATGTACTTTTCTTGGGATACCTGCAAAGTATGTTGCTGCCTATCCCCTTTTAGATGCATACCAAGAATATGCTCAGCTTCCCCAAGGTCTTTCATTGAGAATGCAGAGTTCAGCTGCTGTATTAGAGCATTCGGAGTGTTATTTTTCTTCCCAACCAACAGCATATCATTTACATACAGTACAAGAATAATAGGGCTGCCATCTTCATTCTTTTTAGTGTACAAACAGTGATCTGCATGGCTTCTTTTAAACCCATCTTTGAGCATAAATGCATCAAACTTCTTATACCATTGTCTGGGGGCCTGTTTCAGCCCATATAAGCTCCTTTTCAGTTTGCATACCACATGCTCTTTTCCAAGAATGGCATATCCTTCTGGCTGTTTCATGTACAGCTCTTCATCTAAATCACCATGCAAAAAGGCTGTTTTAACATCCATTTGGAATAATTCCAAATCCAAGGCAGCTGTGAGAGCAAACAACACACGTAAAGTGGTCATTTTCACCATTGGAGATAACACTTCTTGGAAATCAATGCCCTCTTTTTGGGCATATCCCTTAGCAACCAGCCTTGCCTTATACTTGGGTTTGCCATCAACAGTTTTGATTTTGTACACCCACTTGTTGGGAATGGCTTTCCTTCCTCTGGGTAACTCAACCAAATCCGAAGTATCATTTATATGCAATGGATGAGAGATTATGCAGGATATGTAGAGAGGAGGTGGAGGACGAGGAGCACTACACATGTAGATGCCAGGCATATGAGGACATCAGAGACCGATACCCACAACTCTTCAGGGGGGCCAGAGAGATCAGGGCTTTATTGGGGACAGAGGACCAGCGCCCTCTAGGTCGTTTCCTAGTAGAGCTCCAGCACCGCCATGCATCACTCCTCCAGTAGCAGATGGAGATACACCTTGCACCCCCCCTCAGACTTATATTACAGATTTTTTCAGACCCTCAGCCACTCGAGGACCTAGCTCGATGCAGGGTGTCACATTACACAGAGCAGAGGAGCTTAGACGACAGCGTCGACGATCGAGACCCCCAGTCCGGAAAGCCCGTCCACATCAGAGAGAGATTCAGGCGATTCACGCACGCCATGACATGGAGATATGGAGACATCAGCAGCGCACCCCTATCGATTTGGACGTTCAGAGCATTTTGAGGATCGCCATGATTTCTACCCACCGATGCATTATATCCTACACCCACTCCAGGCATTTAGTGGGTTGTGATACCATCGAGCCTCCCCTTCCTATGCATATCATATTTGTATCTCACCTATTGAGCCTATAGAGTGCATACCCATAGCACCCCACACCCTTGATGCCAGTTACTATCCATTCCTTTTTATACACGTTTGTGGTACTCACACTTTATTTTCCTTTTGGGATCACAGTGGATTGGATCATACTGATGTATATGTTTTGTCTCATAGGCCGATTTTGGCCTCTAATAGACGTTAAAAAGTCTTTCTTTCTTTCTTTCTTTCTTTCTTTCTTTCTTTCTTTCTTCTCTCTCTCTCTCTCTCTCCATCCATCCAGCCATCCACACACACACACACACACACACACACACACACATATATATATATATATATATATATATATATATATATATATATATATATATATATATATATATATATATATATATATATATATATATATATATATATATATATATATATATATATATATATATATATATATATATATATATCTTCACTCTACCTTCTCTCTATTCTCATGTGTATATTCTCGTTCTCTCTCACTATCGAAGCTCTCTTCCCTTAATCCAAAGGAGTGTTTCCCCTCATTTCAAGTTCTCTTGAGCCTCCTCACATTGGTGGTGATATCTAGTTACGATTTCTATTGCTTGTGGAGTCTCCTCCCTTTGATTGGTACCAAGCAAAGTTTAATAATACTTGGAGCTCACCATGGAGTTCTATCGCAAAAAGGGAGTTCTATCGCAAAAAGCTTCCTCTAGAAGGCAATTCTTGCATAAATTAAAGGCCATTTTAGCTTCAAAGGACTCTTGCAACCACTTTGTTTGGAGCCCATACATGATATATTTTTTAAGAAAGATGAAGGAACCAAGCTTGGGTCCTAGGCCGGCATCAACATCATATGATGATTGGGCAAACCTCAACAAGAAGGCCATGACATACATCAAAATGGCCATTATCAATGAAATACTCACAAAATGGATAAAGTTAAAGGACACATTTGAGAACAAGATGCTAGTTAATCAAGTGTACTTGATGATAAAGCTTGTCAAATTACGACTTGATATCAAAATCTACCCCGGAGCACCTTAGCACATTTTCCAATAGTCTTTATCAACTTCAAAATATAGGCTTGCCACCATTTGATAACAAGATCAAAGGAATCTTCCACCCCATGACTCTTCATGTTTCTTCAAATACATTGGTTATCTATCTCACTAACTCATAAGGTATGTTCCAAGCATCAACAATTTTCTTCTTTCAATTGGTCAACATGCCACCTCACAATATCACACCATTTTTTGAGGAAGCACACAAAAGGTACTTAAGGAATCGATGCTTATTACTAAAAGGAATAAGAAAGATATACACAATTACTTGCAAAGTTAGTTGTTGTCGACTAAGTGTCTTGCCGTATGATGGTAAATACTCAGCTTTTGAATTCTTATATATATATATATATATATATATATATATATATGTGTGTGTGTGTGTGTGTGTGTGTGTGTATGCGTTGCGTAGCATTTGCAACATTCGCAACGCAACGGCATTGCGTTGCAAAAAAATTTTTTTGCCCTCCCCCTTGAGCACAAACGGGCTCCCAGGGGAGGGCATTTCACATGCTTTCCCTTGTGCATGCACACTGCATCCGAGCCCTCAGCCCTCAGCCCTCAACCGAGAGAGAGAGAGAGAGACGATAGAGAGAGAGAGATGTGCATGTGCCATGTACATACATAATACATAAATATAGCTGCTAGCATATGCAAAATTCAAATGCATATCTTAAAATTAAAACTTGAAATTTCAGCTATACATACCAGTCACTGTAAGTCAACCTATACATACCTATCACTATATAGTATGCAATGTGCATCATGCATCATGCATGTGCCATGTGCATTCTGCCATCATCAATGGAGCATGTTGGGAGCTCCATGTTGCATGTAAAGTGACAAGTCTTTTCATATATGCCATATGGCTAATTTGGTGTAATTTTTGTCTCGCAGGTGAGTTTATATATGGTCATATCCGCCAGGCTATTTTCGATGTCGGTCAAAAGAATGTTGTGCAGGTCATTACCGACAATGGAAGTAATTGTGTGGCCATGGGTAGATTGTTAGAGGGAGAGTTTCCCTCCATTGTGTGGACCCCATGTGCCGCACATAGCATTGATCTTTTGATAGAGGATCTTGGAAAGATCCCTTGGATTCATTCTATTTTTTCCACCTACCATAAGGTGGTGTCTTTATTCACAAAGAGACCAAAACTATTAGCTATTTTCATATCATATAGTGAGTTGGATATCATGAAGCCTACGAAGACCATATTTGCTTACATATGCATAGTGATGGAGAGACTACTTCGGGTGCGGCAGGCTTTGATGCAGACAGTTGTAGCTACAGAGTGGACTGCTTGGGATGGACACGCTACCCCCAAAGAAGATTTTGTGCGGATTACATGTTTGTCAGATTCATTTTGGAGGGATGTAGAGGCACTTGTGCGTGCCATACATCCATTATATTCTGTTCTTCGCATCGTTGATATGGAGGGGAGTATATTGGGACTCGTCTATGAGTTCATGGATCGAGTTGGCGAGTCCCTTTCACGTTGCCCATAATTGACATTGGACAGGTATTTATTAAGTTATTACTTATTACTTTGAAGTTTGAATTTTTGACACTTAAAGCTCTTATTAACTTAAAAATTAGTCTCTAAAATTTTATAATTTCTTTGTTTATAGGATTGAGCAGCTTAAGGCTGTGTGGAGGGATCGATGGGATTGGTTTCATCGCCCGATCCATGGGATGGCACACTTATTGCATCCCTTATGGAGATCTCAGCGGGCCATCGTGGATGAGGAGCTCTTGAGTGCATTTTGATGTATCAACGATCATTTATTTTATGAATCATAATGTTTATTGTAATTTGTTAAAAGTTAGAAACTAGAAAATTAGGAGTTAAATGTTATGATATGATATTATGTTGTTAGAATCTAGATGATGATGTTATGATTATTGATGTTAAATCTTGATTCTTATAATTTATGATGTTCATGTGACATGTTAGATGTTA
>CM035427.1:110313379-110318379 GCA_020310875.1 Ceratopteris richardii
AACAGATCATCTACAAAGCGTCTAATATTAGAGAGTTTGTGTATAATGATAGGACAAGTATTAGCTAAAACAAGCCTTTCCATAAATTCAAATTCATAAGTAAAAAGATAAAAATTAGTAAGAAAGACAGCACAATTTGTACCCATAGGAATTCCAATACATTGTGTGAATAAAGTATCACCAACTGAAATATACAAGTTTTCTAAAAGAAAATCTAACCAAAGAAGAATGTCAGTTTCATCTACTATTCTAGTGTAACGTTTCGTTCTACTATCTATATCTATAGACTTAGATTTCAACCATAAATAATCGAAATGCAATGCAGACTTTTCTACCAAAAGAGCCTTACATCTATCTTTGGTGAATTTAAAAGAGAAAACTTTCATAACTAAAGAAGAAATCCTATGTTTTAAATCATTCAAATCTAACTTTGTATACAAAGTGGTGAAGTCAAAAGTTTGAAGCTCCAAAGGAACATATTTTTCTTGTAAAGTCCCTGAAGAGTTCAGAGACTTTATTACAGCGATAATACCTAGTGAATTATCTAAGATCCAACTAGAGGAAGTTGGCACATCTGCATCTTTGAGTAATTCCTTCCAAATATCATGAATAGTAGGTAAAATGGCTTTAAAACAATTGTTTAACCATTTGGAAACTGGTAAAATTTGATACAATTTGAAACCATAAGATTTACAAAAATCTTGATGACTTGAAATATATGTGTAAGTGCTAATTTAAAACTTATACACACACACACACACACACACACACACACACACACATATATATATATATATATATATATATATATATATATATATATATATATATATATATATAAGTTTTAAATTAGCATTTACACATATCTTCAAATCATAAAGCTCTCTCTCTCTCTCTCTCTCCCTCTCTTTGTGTGACTTCTTCACACCCACTATGGTGGGACGTGCTATTACCCGTCTACAGCATGGCAAGGCCCATGACCATTTTGGTTTACAGGTAGAGCACCTCGTCTATGGAGGCACGACTCTCGCACCGCTCATTGCCCCACCTCTTCAATCGTGAATTGGTTGAAGGGTTCCCTAACTCATGGACTGAGCATACCATAGTGCCCATTCATAAGTCAGGTGATACTATGGATCCAGCTACATACCAGACGATCATGATTGGCCCTATATTGGCCAAGTTATATGGGGTGGTACTAGAGACAAAGTTGAGTACTCTCGCTGAGAGGAAGGGTATCAGGGCTCTAGGACAGGTAGGTTTCTCTACCATTGACCACATCTTCACCTTGAGATGTCTGATCGACCAGGCAAGGGTGAGGAAGAGAAGATTATATTGCTGCTTTGTGGACTTCCGCAAAGCATTTGACATTGTCCCCAAGGAACGACTCTTCAGACAACTACTTGATATCGCAGCTCCAAAGGAGATGATATGGGGGATCTACGTCTTACACGAGAGAGTATCTGTTAGAGTCAGATGTCCAGGGGGCTTATCTGATCCACTTGCTAGCACTATCTAGGTCATAGTTAGTAAGGTACGATCCATACGATTAGTACGGTACGTATTAGTACGGTACTAGATACGTACCCTAAGATTTGGGGCTTCCCCTACGGTATTTGTACGTTCATAAGGTACGATTTTTTTTTTTTGGCTAAAAATTATATATCTCATCTTTAACATGATAAAGATCATGCTTATGAATATAATGCATCAAAATAAAGGTTAAAAACTTTATTAAGCTATATTTAATCATGTGGGATATCGCCGTCGTATCGAGGAATTGGATATCATGTATGTAGTATCTACTATCATCATTCATGTATGTACTATGATGTAAGTTGTACTTTATAACATCATTAAGAACAAAAACCATGCTATCAAATTTCATTCATTACAAATTAAAATGATCATTCATCATTACAAAAACCAATCGTTCAAATTTCTTACATCATACATGACTCATCAATGATCAATCATCGTAGTACATAAAATCAAACTTCAAGTCACATCAAACATGATCATCATGATTCATGAATCATCACCAAGAATACATACATAAATGATAAATCATAAATAACAAAATGACAAGTCACAAGTCCACAGTGGTAAATATTAAAAGCCAATGAAAAACATCATCAATCATGTAGTATGTATACATCTGTCATCAATCATCATAATGTCAATAAAGTGAGTCATGACAAGTCCAAAACTCTAATCAAAATGTCACATGGATCATGAATCATGATGAATAATGATCACTCATCATCCGCATCCTCCATCTCATCAATATCACTATCATCATAATCATCATCAAGAGAATGAGATGTTGTCATCTCATAAGTAGATGACGGTGGAGTGGGTGGATCACTGACAAGATTTCCCTCATCATCAAAACGAGGGGATAGCGGCATCGATGGTAATGTCCTCCTCCCCTTTCTCCTCGTATATGTAGTAGCTGGTGCTCGACTAGTGCTAGGTCCATCCCCATGTGAAGTGGTCGATGCACGCCGAATAATCAACCCCTTCCCACGACCATAGACTCCTCTGACCCTTCCTTTGTTGCTACGGCTTCTTGTTTGCCTCATATCTATAGAGCAAAGCTCTCTATATAGCTCGGCAAAAAGAAGCTCCTCATCATCTTGAGGCACATCATATGATGGAAGAGGAGTGTCTCTCACAGAAGGCCAAAATCTGTCCACATTCACCTAAATAAAAAAGAGAAATTAGAATCAAACCATGAATTACTTGTTTATGCAAAATCTGAAATTTATGTAAATTATTGCAAATCTGAAATTTATGCAAATTTATGCAAATCTGAAATTTATGCAAATTTACTTACTTGTTTTAGAGTCTCCATGTTAGGGATATTTTGCAACATCCTTAAATTGGTGCGACAATATATTAATTTCTCCATTTCTTGAGGACTAAGTCTATTCCTCACCTTTGTATGGATGAGAGCAAAAGCACTCCAATTCCTCTCATATGCACCGGATGAGCAATCTTGAGATAACACCTTGAGAGCATATGTGCACAAAGTAGTGAATGAAAAACCAAAATTTGCCACCAAAAAAGTGGTTTTACCATTGACTCTCTATCCCAACATGTAGGGGAAAGAAAAGCGGGATTTCCTCTCTCATCCATATAGCAATTTATTTGCTCCAACATCTCATTATGTAGATGTATGGGAACTACACGTGATATATATTGAAGCCAATCCGATAATACCTCCACATCATCATATAATTGCGGGCTTTTGAATGTTGGATGCAATAAGCCCGCAAACCCATGGATAGGTCCATGCATCCATGTCCATCTTCTCATTGTTACCTAATCATAAAAAAAGAAAGAGAGTTAAATTAAAAAATAAATAAATAAAAATTAAAATAAACATATAACATACATACTCATTGCATCATGGTTTATGGCACATCATACATGCATGCATCATTGCATGCATATTGCAATTTGCACATAGATATTAAATATCAAATATAAATACATTTATGATGTGTGATATAATTGATAAATCATAAATCATAATTTGTCAAAGTATCTTACCTCAAGTACTTCATCTCTTTGATCCTCGGTGACAAGAGTGCATTCCCTTATCTCTTCCATAGCTCTTCTCATGATATGGATGAGAAGCCCTAGAGTAGCACCCTCACAATCCGTCATGCGTAGAACTTTGTAGATAGGTGTGATGACACTCAAATTAGCCTTCACAATATCCCAAAAGCTCTCATCCAAACATAGTCTTTGTATACTTTTTGAATCCTCCAATGAGCTCTCATCCCACTCGCTCCAAAAGTAGATACCACCGTTTGTCGTAGAGGCACTTTGACTTCAAGCAACCTTGAAAGAACAATCCACATGTATGTAAAATGTGTGGTGGCGGGCTTCTTTATTTCAAGCTTGCTATGCTCTCTAAATATAGCCAACACTTTCACTTTTTGTGTGAAAAATGTAACTATGCTCGAGGCTTGTAGTGGGCTTTTACCCATGATAGCTTTCCAATATCCTCCATGAGCAAATCAAGATAATGAGTTGCACATGGAGTCCACACAATATGTGGATACTCACCCTCCAAAAGCTGCCCCATATGCCTACAATTGCTTGCATTGTCGATGACAACTTGCACTACATTTGATGGACCCACCTATGCATAAAATTAAAAAATTAATATTCAGAATCTTACGTAAATGGTAAATCTCAAAATTTATAAAACATATAAAAATAAAAATAAAAACTTACCTCTTCGATGGCCTTCTTGATATGTCGATAGATGAACACTCCGGTTGTCTTCTTTCCCTTCTTTCCAACCTCAACGACACTTAGGAAGAAAGTACCAATAGGGCATGACACAAGAATATTAATTATCCCTCTATTTTTTCTCTCTCTCCATCCATCGGAGAGGATAGTGCATCCATACCTAGACCATTTCTCATGCATAGGGACAAGTGAGAGATCTATCCTCTTCTTCTCCTCATTAATTTTGGTTGTCCGCATATCGGAGTAGCTAGGTCCATTCCATCCTTGACATGGACCCACTTCACTAATTGCTTTCACCATAGTCTTCCATGGTTTAAATTAAGAAGATTAAATGAGAGATTTTCCATAATTACTGTTCTTGCAATCTCTATGTCGGCTATCTTTTGTTTCTCCTTGATCCATGTGAGAGACGACCTTACATGCCCGGGAGCTTGCCCTAATCTGCTTTGCCTCGCATGTGATTGTGAATCCCTTTGTGTTGGTGATTGTGATGATGAACCAATATTTGAGTCTTGAAAATGTGACTCCCCTTCATGTGAAGAGGTAGAGGCCGATGCACGAGAAGGGTGGCTTGCATATCCTCTTACTGATGTAGGTAATGTGCTAGGAGAGCCCAACATTTTTTGCCTAATTTCGGATGCAATATGGTCGGGGATCTCCTTGCATGCCACTACTTGCCCTCCAAGCTTGGTTAGGTGTTGAAGTAGCCTTGTAGCCCCACTTGTGTATCT
>CM035427.1:110320879-110590879 GCA_020310875.1 Ceratopteris richardii
AATGAGATGCAACGTTGGATATCAAAGTTAATTCACCAAAGCCTAAGTGCATAGCATATTAATGTGAATTCCCTAGTTTGAGTGAAACATATGGCGAAAAAGGAAATCTATAATTAGCAATTCAAACTTCATTTTTTCAAAGCATAATAAAGAGCATCATTCTAATAAATATTCCTTTTATATTGAACTAACTTAAAAGAAGTGAGAAAACTTGAAATGAATTATGAAAATTGACCAACCCCACAAGGTAAATCATTGAAGGTGATATCTAATTGAGGAAAAAGGCATGGAAATCTTGGAAACTCAAATTATTTCTGTAATACAATGAAACCCCCTGAAGAGGCCTGTTTACATGAAGAAAACTTGCTCATCTACCAGCCTATTGTTGCTTATAACAAAAACTTCTACCACTAAAATTTATATGGAACATTGGTTTCAATCAAGATGATGATTACAAGGTTTCTTAAAGTGGATCATAGTCCACAAAAGGCCTTTCCAATTCAAATCCATACTTAATTTGCAAAAGATCAGCATATAGGACCAGTGTGTGAGTATATAGTGTTTAGGTAAGGATATACAGTTGACAAGTTTAAAGAGCAAGCGATGCAGAGTGGATGGTAGCTCTTACCAAATTGCTGCAGGATATTGTATGGGACCAGAGTACATTTCCCTTAAACTGATTGGGCCCTTTTGAAATCTCTAAAGCTGCAAGTGCAAGCTAAGCCTCCCAACCACTTTTGGGTATTTCCCACAATACATATAATTTCCCACCCACGTTTGTAAGCATGGCACATGATGCAACCTTGGGTACATCCTTCTGCCAACCCTGCACTTCCAGCCAGGTATCTTCCAACTGCTGCCCTTCCCCTCCAACCTGCATCAAGATTGCAGGGAATGCAATCCTGTTGAATGCAGGGGATCATAAACAACGCCTCCCATGTCTGCAACTGCGAACAGCTTATTCTGAAGCACTGCACTTTCATGAAACCATTTATACCTCTTCTCTGGCGGGCTGGGGATGGTTGTCCATTCGTTTGTGTGAGGGTTATATGTCTCCGCCCAGCTGGCAGATGCATGTAACCACCCAATACATGGATCTGCCCCGCAAGTACACCAGCAGCTGCGAACTTACGTGCTACCTTCATTGGTGCCACGCTCTGCCATGAATTAAAACGAGGGTCGAATGCCCACACGCTTCTGCACAGACGTTGTCCCTGTGAACCCCCAATCATGTAGAGCTTTCCATCGGCAACAGCGCAGGCAGGCCCTATCTTGGGTTCTGGCAAAGGCGGGAGAGGAAGCCATAGGTGGCTCCCGTCAATGAAAGAGATCCACTTGTATTCACCTGTGGACGTGCGCAGCATGACGTAAAGCCATTCCTGGGACAAATTGTGTTTGATGCGAAGATCGAAAAAGGTTGGCAAGGAGAGAAGACTACGCCAGCGGCGGCACACACATCGCAGAAGCACATGGTGTGGACGAGATACACGCAGTAGGCTACCCAAAAGGGAGTTGCACTACCCAAAAGGGAGTTGCACTGAATGGCTAAGTCATCAGGCAGGCCAGGTATCAACTCTGCATTCAACAACATTTCACTGGTGCTCCGTCACCGACATAGACTACCCAAAAGGGAGTTGTACATGCTGAGAGGAAGTTCTCGCCAAAGACCTGCTATAGACCACCACACAGTCGAACAGGATTCAGCCATCTCAAGGAAGGAGGTGTTACATTGCATTACCACACAGTCCACCAGGTTGATGTCGGTCCCTTCTTCCTCGGAAGCATAGAATGAAGCGTTTGATTAAGCTCCATCCCCACGGGAGTTCACTCAATATCACACGAGGAATGCATGAGGAGAAATCTAAGAACGTCACTCATAGAACATAATTTGCTTATAATCCATCATTGAAATATGTGTATCGACTTTGTAAAATTAGATCATAGATTTGCCCCATGTGCAATTATCCTTTCAATAAGCACAAATTCACATCGTTGGAGCAATTAGGTGCAAGCACCACGGATTCAAAAGAAATGTCTATACAATTTGAACGATATTTTTAGTCCGTTAGCATTCAAACGAGTGGTACACAATTTGATTGATGCCCTTAGTCTCTTAGGATTCAAAAGAGAAGTATACAATGTGAATAATGCTCTTGATCACTTAGGTGGGTATCGTGGGTATCCAACTCTAAGAGACTGAAAATGATGTGTCTTGGACTCACCGCCCAACAAATATATAGCCTCGATCTCATCACCACTATTCATCTAACCATCAACCAACCATCGAACTCATGGTTTTCGGCCTTGGCTATCCCCTGATCAAGGAATTCCTCATTCCTTTAGGCATGTACATCTCTCAAATATATAACACTCTTTCCCCTTTCTAAAGATCATTGTCCTCAATGATATAGATTTTCATATGTTTCGGTAATGATGTGTGTGAAGGCATGGACATCTCTCAAATATAACACTCTCTCCCCTTCTAAAGATCATTGTCCTCAATTACATAGATGTTGATGTATTTCAATAGTGATGTGTGTGAACGCACTTAATATTGTTGGGGTACCTTTTCTCCCCCATTTCCCTCTTAAGGAGGATTTTTTCCCCCAGTTTGTATATATACCTATAACCTTAATGTGTCACTTATCTTTATACATTTTCTTGGTAATACAATCAGTGTTATATTGTTCTTCAAGCTTCTTCTTTCTCCTTATGCTATTTATGTGGATCTACAATCCTCGATCTCCCATAATTGTTATCAGAGTAGGCTATCACTTTCTCTAGGGCATCGTCAACACCCTTCTGATCACAATCTCAAAATCACACAAAAATTGGTGAGCATACTCAAGGTGATTAGGAGCTCAAATTTTGTGGCATGGAAATTTTTATTTGAGCTTCTTTCACCTCAGAACACACTATCACAATGATTGTGTAGTCAATTTTGTCCTTTTGTGCCAAACATATATATAGTTTTCAGATTGGCAATACAAGCACTTTGAGTCTTCTACATGTCTAGTGGAGCTCGATTGGGTATGTTTGTTCAAATTTTTGAGAAATAGTCAATTTTTTGCATCATGCTATTTAATCATTAGCCATGGTTGAAAGCAATGATGTATTTTGTATATTGGTTGTTGAGGATAAGTTGGATGGTTCTAATTACCCAGTGTGGTCATAAATAATGAACCACCTATTGGTAATAAAAGGCTTGTGGAATATTGTCCAAGGTGTTTAAAAACATTCTACTACACCTAAAAATATAGTAACTGAAGGTGAGACAAATGGTGTTGATTGTAATAGTCAAAGAAGGAAGACAAAGATGACAAGAAGATAGAAATGCGTAAATATTTTTGCAAGTACTATAAGGCAAGTAAACATGCCATTAAGAGTTGTCCTAAACTAGCTTCAAAAGAGGCAAAGAAGAAAGAGGTTGGAATGGTTGTTAGGCCTCTACACCTAAAACATAGTCTACTAACCTTGTTCAGAATGAAGAATGGGCATCTACTACTCATTGTAACTATGACCCATATATCTCATAAGCAGTGCATGTCTATAGTAGACTAAGATGTTTTGTACTTTGATCGTGGAGCAACCAAACATATTACCTCATGTCATAGTTTCTTCACTTCACTTGAGCTTGCTTCTACAGGGAATATTGTCACATGTGCAAACAAATCCTCTCATCCTATCATGGTAATTAGAAAGATCATTCTCATTATTGTTGATGGTATTTCTTTCGTATTTTCAAATGCCTTATATATACCATGGATCAAGAAAAAATTGTTATCAATTTCAACACTAGCCAAGATTGGCTTGATTGTTAAATTTGTTGATGATAGATGTATAATTTATGATCTCTTGAATGGTGATGCTATCATTGCTTATAGCATTTTATGTTGTGGGTTGTATCAGCTCAAATTATGCAAGATTTGAGAATGATTCAACATGTGTAGTTCATGATTCTCAGGCTATTTCATATGCAAAACTCTGGCATGCACACTTTACTCATCTGAATTTTGCTAGCTTGCTTTGCCTATAGAAATCTAAAATTGTGTCCTCTCTTCCCAAACTTGAGGTGTCCTCTCTTCCCAAACTTGTCTACAAGAGTCTTCCTTCCCCAAAGATTGTTCAGTCAATGTTGGGCATACATTGAAGCTTGTTCATAATGATGTTTGTGGTCTTGTGCAAACACCTTCATTTGGGAATTACCTATACTTTGTGACCTTCATTGATGAATTTTCATGGCATGCATAGGTTTATCCATTGAGAGCAAATTTTGAAGCATTTATGTGCTCTAAACAGTTCCTGGTTATGGCTAAAAATTTGTCAGCATGTAAATGGGCACCCTCCCTTCTGATGGGGGGGGGAGGGGGGGGGAGGAGGGGGGGGGGTTATATGTCTTCTGAGTTTAATGCATTTTTAGGTGAGCATGGCATAAAACATTGATGCATAGTGTCATATACACCTCAAAAAAATGGGGTTGTTGAGAACAACAACATGTCTCTCATGGAAATGGAAATGTGTATGGTCAAAACTCAAGCTTTACCACATAGTTTGGCTTGAGGCTATTATGTGTACAACATATGTACTTAACAGGTGTCCCACCAAATCATTATAATCTATCACTCCATATGAGGATCGGCATGATTGAAATCCATCTATTGCTCATCTGCATGTTTTTTGTTGTCTAGCATATGCATTATTGCTTAAACAACAATGCAAACATTGAATGATAAGGGTGTGAAATGTATTTCCATTAAGCACATGTATGAAAGCAAAGGCTATCATCTATATAATCCATGACTAAATGCATTATGGTTAGCCATGATGTTGTTTTTGTGGAAGATGCTATTCATCCCTTACTTTCATGTACCAAGGAGACATCAATTGGCTCAAAGGATATGTATGACACTTTGTTGCCTCTTTTTCTAGGTGAGGTGATTCTCAGCCTCTACAAGTTTCAAATGATGATGTAGATCATTCCATTTCTAATGCATGTTTACATGATACATTTATTGACAAGAGAGCAAACATAAAAGAGGCAAAAAATATGCCTAAACGGATGGTGCACACTTTGAGAGATAGAAAATTACATGCATCTTTCACATTTCATACTCATTTAGGATCTCGTAATGCTTGTTTTGCATCAAATTGTTCTGCAATTTTTGTCTCTAGTCTTTGTGATGAGAATGAGCCTGTTTCTTTTGATGAAGCACAAAATTCAAAAAATTGGATGGTTGCTATGCAATTGAAATATGATGCTATCATGAAGAATCATACTTGGTATATATGTGATTTTCCTCCAAACAAAAAATCCATTAGCACTAAATGGGTATGCAAGTCGAAACATAAGCTTGATGGAACAATTGATAGGTATAAGGCTAGGCTTGTTACCAAAGGTTATGCTCAACAGAAGGGCATTGATTTTGATGAGATCTTTGCTCCCACATGTTGAATGACCATCGTTTGTAGCATATTTCACTTCATAAAGGTTGGAATGCACATCAATTAGACATTAATATTACATTTTGTATGGTGATTTACATTAAGAAGTGTAGGTATTTTAGCTCCATGGTATTGTGTAGAAAGGGCATGAAAACAAAGTGTGCAAGTTGAAAAGGACATTGTATGGATTGAAGCAAGCACCATGTGTTTGGTATGAAAAGATACATGCCTAATCCATAGCACATGGATTTGAGAATAGTCCAACTAAAACCACCTTGTATGTCAAGCATGCAAATGACGTACTTTTGATTGTTTTTGTATATGTTGTTTATATGCTACTCAATGGTCCTAACGAGAAGCATATTGCTAAATTCAAGGATAATTTGCATGCCTCTTTTGAGGTCTCATATTTGGGGCACTTGCATCATTTTTTGGGCATTCAATTTATGCAAGTTGATGGGGGAATAGATTTGTGTCAAACAAAATACATAGACACATTTTTGGCAACATTTTGGCCTTGAAGATTGCAAACTATTGCCACCCCCATGAAAACAAGTTTGTGATTTAGTTCATGATGTTGGAGATGCATTTGATGTTGTTCTCTATCAATAAGCTATTGGATGCTTGAATTGCTTATGCATAACATGCTTTGATATTCGATTTGTTGTCTCTACGATGAGCAAGTTTATGCATAGCCCAAGTTTCAAGCATTGGTAAGTGATTAATGCACATCTTTTGCTGCTTGGGTGGTACCCGACTACTTGGATTGTTTTATCCCAAGGACGGATAATTACTACTAGATTTACATGATTTTTATGACTTAGATTGGGCTGGTTGATATGAGACTTGTGTATCCACTAGTGGTTTTTGCTTTATGCTTGGTAACTCATGCATATATTTGTTGAACAAAAAGCAACCTATTGTGGCCAACTGTGAGTTGTAACAAATGAGAACTATGTCGATCAATGAGAAACCATGAGTCAAGAAACAAGAAAATTATGCCTTATTTTTCAAAACCCTTTATACCAATACACACATATTTCAAGAATCAGCTAAAATTATTCAATTTTTTTTGACATTTTTTGAAAATCTTCAAGCTCAAAACATGCCAAAAATTTTGACTTAAGCATAATGACATTTCGAGAAGCTATATGAAAAATATACAAGAGATTAAAAACTTCATATAGTAGATAAAGATGAGACTTGTATTTGAAGGAGGATTTTGGATAGTGAATTGAATATGCTACAAAATATGATTTTTTCATGAGAATTACATTGGATAATTTGTGTAAGCAGTAAAAATTATCATAGATTTTCAAATCAAGACACAACTTTTTTCATCTATGTCTACACCCCCCTCATTGGATGCATTTGTTGCAGCCTTAGAGTGTTGCCATCTCTCTTCTTCTTCTTCTTCTTCTTCTATATCAACAAGAGCCTTATCCATATCCAAGTACATACCAAGTTCTATAGGATCAAGCACATGTCTTCTTGTTTGCCTATGATTAGCTGTCTCACGTAGATCTAGAAGTTTTTTCTGTATTATATTGATGGTTGCTTTCCTCAAGTGCCTTGCTTTTGCTAAGGCAAAATTATAAACAAGAATACCCACTTAATCCATTTTAAGAGTAGATGTACTCCAAATATTCTTTTGCTTTTTTTAACCTATTTGTTGATGTCACATACCACTTCTAAAATGTACTTGCATGTGAATGCATTACCACTTTTAGTATAATACCAATGGACTATCAAAGTGGCTATTTTTTCTTGATCAATATCCTTAATGACATCTAAAAGTTTCACAATCCAAAATGGTTGGCAGATTCATCACCCTGAGCAAGGATTGCAATAAGTGTTCCAACATTTATTTCTTTCAAATTTTTATATCATCGTGCTTGAGCCTATTTTTTCATACTTGGATCTACATAAATATTCCTTTGTGGTGGATGTATTAAGCTTTGAAGTGAATTTGCATACATGATCGGTCCACATTCAATCTTTGTGTGTTAAAATCCATGTGAATGGAATGTCAATCAACCAATGTCCTTCAGTGTTATTCTTTATAATCTCTTATTGAGTGTTAGAAAAAACATCCCACCAAGATAAATCTTGATCACTAGCATATTTCTTCGCATGCTCATTCTGTCTCTTCTTTTCAATATGTATGTGCATCCACCTTTTACTTTTCTCAACCACATTTCCACATTTTTCCATATTTTTTTTATCTTAGTATGGTGATTTTTCTGCACCATAAGCAATCAAATTAGGAACATGCAATAAAAATATTCATCCATCTTTGGGCTCCCACCCATGAGAAGATGAAGATTGCTTTGCAAATAAAAGATTTATGTCATCATGCCTCCTCATCAAGAATACATGGTTGAAACTAATATTGTGCAACGGTGCCAAAATCTTAGTAATGTTATCGAGATGTGTTGAGAAAAAATGCTTAAAGTCACAAATTTTTGTAAGATATTGAACTTCAAGTTTGGAGTATACACTTCATAAATCGAGAGAGATAATATTGGAAGAGCAAAAGCATTATGGTGTGCCAATTCCTTAGAGAATGTACTGAACATTTGATCAATGTGATCATGAGTGTGCCCAACTAAAAGAAAATTTACCTTACCCATATGAAAGACTTGTCTATCAACAAGCATGCATAAATAAAAAAACTATAGAATTTTTATTCTCTCTTGCAGTATTATCAAGCTTCAAATATAGAGTCCGTCGCAAATGACCCTCCCATGATTAGATAACTTTATGAATCACAGTAACAGTAAGGTTTGGATCATTATGCAAATTGGGATATGTGAAGAAAACCTTAGACTTTACATTTCCATTGTATGCTAGAGCACCGACCAAATGCATTTTCACAAGGAGTTCATCTCCAATATCCTTAGGAATGCAAGAAAAATGGGACAAACATGTCTTCTTGTGTTCCATACTATCAATCAACAAACACATATAATGCTCTTGATTTTTGAGTGCTTTACTTTGATGATGAACTGCCTTCTTTCTTTCTTAGGCTTGACTTTCATGATGGTTCTTGAGAAGACTTTTAAAATCATCTTTTTCTAATATTGTTGTGGCCCCCTTTGCCATGTTTTTCAAAGTGGCACAAATTGAGCTTATACTTCTCATTTTTACTTTTCACCTCTCCTCTATGGACTTGAAATACTTCTCAAGGTATAAAGTTATCTAACAATTGTAACCTTACAGTTGTAGGCATAACTTCACAACACAAACTAAAATGATTCATCATCCAACTCATTGCATGACGACCAATAGATCATTTGATCTCAATTCCATAATATGTATAAAAAATGAGATCTCCACTAATAATCCCTTTACAAATTTTATATATTCTTGAATTCCCCAAGCCCATCGCAATTTTAAATGAAACCTTGCAACATCAGATCCCTTGACTAAAGTAATATTCAAAAGAAACATGTGTTAGCGACATATTATCCTCAATCATTCGCATGTGAGAACAAAGGTATATATCTTGTCTCTCACTATCTAAATTTTAGAATTTCTCTCTTAGTTTCCTTAGTTTCTTCATTCTTAATTTATACAAACATTTCAAACCACAACCATGCTTCACAATATCCAATGCAACTTGTATATCTGAAGTTAGGAATTGAATCTTCTTTAATTACTTCGCGAGGCCTTCGTTTAAACTTGATGGACATGCTTTGTCTACTCTCCCTCTCTTTGTTGATGTCTTTTGATCCACATGCACTTGAACCCGAAGAGAGATGAATAGGTGGGTCGGGATCAACATTGATTGGATAAGCATTGCTGCATTGAGAAGCTAACGTAAAGGACTATTGAGAACAAAGAATGATCGTTGATACATTCTAAGAAATGGACACCTTTCATGAAAGGATGAACAGAAAACGATGAATTTGAAAGTCTATTGGGCTCAATAGAGACAAGATAGATCCAAGCATCTACAAAAAAAGGGAGATCATCTTGATTAGAAAGAGAAATGGGCAACCATTTCCTTTATAGTATAAGCAATGAAAATGTTACATCAAGTGGTTAAATGATCTCCAAATCATGTCTCTAGATAATGATGAAGATGAATTGTTCCCATTATCATGGATTGTACCCATTATGATGAATATGGATTGTGCCTATTATGATCTCAAAATCACATATGTAGATAATGATGAAGATGGATTGTGCCCATTTTAGTCATTGAGTAGTCATGTGCTTACATTATGATTGACAATGATAGTACTCATTAAAAATAAATATAATTGTGATCTATATGATGTATTGTGCTTATTCAAAATCATAAGATTAATATCATTTACAAGGTTTCATATCTCTTATATCTATCTCGTAATATATCTATCATATCTCATATCTATCTATCTCTTAAGATATGTATCATTTACGAGGTTTCATATCCATTTATACTTATCCATTATATCTAAGTGTTTGTATGTAGATTATCATTCATGGTGAGAAAGTACCAACAATAAATTCCTACTGATCATAAAGAGACATAACATGTTCTAAATACACAAGCAAACCAATACATTCCACAAGGTTAAATAGATAAAAGGGCATCAACGATAATATTTGTATGAGTTGAATTAATGATCTCCTCTTGCTTGGAATGACTAGGTACAAAATAAGTTAGTAGAGGAAGGATATTCACAAACATGTGGACTTTATTATGAACAAACATCCAATGTCGTAATTGAAGAGCCTATTTGTGTACCACTTTTATTTGTAGCAACACCAACACTTCATTTGGTAGATGTCAAGAAATGCTCTTGAATGATGATGTGTTGGAAGAACTGTATATGGTTTAACCATCATTTTTAAAGATTTGAAGCACTTAAAATTATTGTGCAAGTTAAATAGAACATAATATGGCTTCACACAAGCCCCTCATGCATGACATGCAAGAGTTTCAAGCTGCCTAAATGTTATTCATTTTTGTATGGACAAAGTAGATTTATCAATGCATGTGAAGAAGACTGATCATGGTATTATGCTTTTATAGATATATGTTGGTGACTTTATTTCTCCTGATGATAAAGATGATTTCATTTAAATTATGAAGAAACTTCTTGTGCAAGTTTTTGAGATCAAAGACCTCGGTTTCAAAAAAATCTAAATTAACAAATAGAGAAAAGGTACATCTCCCTTCTAGATTTAATATGCAACATGCTTATTCGGAAAGTATGATAGGAATAGTCGCAAAGACCTTATCATGCCATAATATCAGAATCCAGAATTGGATGGAATTGTAGGTGAAGCGCTATAAAATGCTATGATGTAAAAGAATGTTATGAAAAGATTTATTTATCTAAATGAGATCTGAAACAACCATATCTGGTTGAATTCCTTATCTGCTTATTTGGTTATCTATGTGAACTTGGGTAGATCTAATCACATCTAGTTCAACTCATCCAAGTATCTATAAATAGATGAGAGAAGCTCAATCTCATTTTTCACTAATCCGAGAGTCAAGAAAGAACACAAAGAGCATAAATATTAGAGAGAGAGAGAGTACGAAAAATGCATGAAGTTTAGCAAATAAGGGTGCAGGTAGAATGTCTCATGGGTAATACAAATCTTATCACAAGGAAAAAAGATTCCAAAAATATTCTAGAATTTAGATTATGATTTTCATATATTTTGTTTGCATCAATTTAATTTGGAGCCATTTTACGAGTCTATATACTCACCGCTTTCTTCCATGGGGTCAATGCTTGGCATTGAGTTTGTGAGAGAAGTCGATGTGTTACAACAAAATCTAGCATAAACTCAATGTTTAAGCATCAACTTTATGTGGAAATCTATGCTAAGAATCAACTTCCCACATAAAGTCAATGCATGGAATCACCTTTAGGGAGACATCAATGTTTGGCATTGACCTCCCGTCTAAACCCAATGTCTGGCATCACCCTCCTGCACAGACATGATGTCTAGCATCAACTTTATGTGGTAATTCGATGCTAAGTATCAACTTCTTTCATAAAGCCGATGCCCAACATCGATTTTGTGCAAGAATTTGATGTCAGTCATCAACTCTAGTTAAATTGCTCTTGACTTCTTGTCATTAGCTTAGCGCTTGCATCATAACTTTTAAGGGCTCTGACAAGCACGAACAAAAGATTCTAAAGAAGTTTGAGGTGAAGTTGAGATCTGGTAATGAAGCCAAAGAAGCACCCACTAAATAGGGGATGAGGTAAAAAAGGACCATCTTGATTGAATCCTTTGAACTAGCCAACAATCCAATGGGTCACTCATTAGGTGGTCATAGCATTGTGAAGCCCATTGAGGAAGAGGTAATGAGGAAGGAAAAGTCTAGGGAGCTTGAAATTATGAGAAAGGACAAGTCCCTTTAGAATATGAAGAACCTTGTGTGGTGCCTCCGGTACATAGAGGCAAATCTAATTCAAAAGAAGCCCTAGAGAAAGAAGAGTTAGTGCTCAAACATAGAATCCACAGAAAGCTTAGACTCAAGATGAGATCATTGCCACTAGGGGGGAACTCACATTTGCAGTTTTGCTTATGGAGCAGAACAAAATGAGGGGGAATCTTGTGAAAAGAAACCTTGTGAGGAAAGGGTAACTCTCTTACCTGCCAATTACCATCATTCATAGACCACCTATAGACCCACTCACATGAAGAAGGCCCCTTGAGATAAGGGAGTTTCATAACCTTCATCTATAGAATTTGAAAAAAAATGAAGATTAGACCACATGCAACTATTGTGCCCCTCTTAGTTATGGTTGATCCTATTTTCTGTAGTGCCAGGAATGTAATGAAATTTTATTTGAAAACTACACTTGTTATGTCATTGCAGGTTCACACTTTGTAGAGGCCTAAAGATAGCTTGTAAACGAGCACCCTACTACATACTTCTTCAGGTATGTTGAGCATAAAATTTATGTTGGTTTGATTATAGAGGAGGCAAAGCTCCTAGCCTGGGATCATAATAATGATAATGACTATAGGCAAAAGATGTCTTCCATTGAACACATTCACTTTTTCCATCATGAATATGTTAAGCCAATTAGAATAGATGATGGTAGGCTCCATCCCAAACTGAGGAAGCAATGCCTAATGGAGGCCAAGATAGCTATCAATGAAAATTTTAAGTCAAATGCACTAAGGAATATCAATGCATGGTTTTAGCTAACCTTCATGATAGGAGAAGCTTGGGAGATCTAAGATAGGATATTTACCATGGGAACATTAGAAGCAGAACAAGGCAAAGCTTGATCCTTAGGTAGATATAAAGGGAAAAGGAAAGAGGTCAGAACTTATGATAGAAGAATCTGTTGAAGACATGAAGCTCACCCCTTGGAGGGCTCTACAAGGCATTAAGGATGACACATTGATAATTTCAACATTATCAAGGGCTATATCACGTGAATTGAGCCTCAAGGAGATGGTGGTGGAGCTTAACAAGTAGGTACAATTGACTTCAAGAAGTCATGGAATTGGAATCCTTTCAATAACTAACCATCTACTTTTAATGTTGTCATAAGGTTTATATGAAGATACGAGACATCATGATGAGGAGGCTTGGGTGCTTCACTTGTGATGAAGTCAATGGAGAATACCCCACTAACTCTTCATATAAAGCATTATTAGAATATTTTATATTGTTCCACAATTGGGTTGGTGATGTATTTGGGTAGTGATGTGTGTGAACACACTAGGACTGCCAGGGCACTTTTTTCCTCTTTAAGAGGTTTTTCCCTCGGCTTGTATATATGCCTATAGCCCTAACGGGTACCTTATCTTTGTACATTCTAGTGGTAATACATTCAATGTTGTGTGTTGTGCTCCAAGCTTCTTCTTCTTCCTTGTGTTGTTCGCGTGCTTCCGCAGACATCTAGCTCCAACAATTGGTATCAGAGCAGGTCGCCACTTCATCTAGGGCATCGTCGACACCCCTCCAGTCACAGTCTCAGAATCGCACGAAATTTGGTGAGCATACTCAAGGTGATTAGGAGATCAAAACTACTTCACTTTGTCGTGACGAAATCACGATCTAAGCTTGTTTCGGCCTCCAAACACCCTATCTTAGTGGTTGTGTATGCTATTTCATCTTTTTGTGCCAGAGATATATACAGGTTTCAATTCACCAGTATAAGCATCTTGAAGTCTGCTAAAGGTTTAGTAGAACTCGTCAAGGCAGTTCCATTCAACTTTTTCAGATCCAGTCATTTTTTTGCATCATGGTATTTTAGTCAGTGGCCATGGCTGAAAGTAGTGATGTATTCTGTATACTGGCTGTTGAGGATACGTTGGAAGCTACCAATTACCAATTGTGGGCTTATATGATGCGACATGTATTGGTTGCAAAAGGACTATGGAACATTATGTAGGGTGTTGAAAAACATCCTATTACACCTACAAATACAGGTATCAAAGCTGATGCAGATCGCATTGAAGATGCTGATATTCTTCAGATTCATGTTTGTGTTGTAGTTTTTGCTACACCTACTGTAGAGCAAATTCATTGGGATGGTAGAGATGCTCATGCACATGCATTGATAGCCTTGTCTATCAAATGTGCCATTATTCCTCACATTCGCTCTTGCAGAACAATCAAGGATGCTTGGGATACACTTACCACATTGTACCAGGCTAGGAATGAGGCTCATGTTGCTTACCTCCAAAAACAGTTGGAGAGTGAGCATATGAATGAAGGTGATTCTATGGATAGTTTTTTAACAAAGATCAAAGACTTGAAGGAACACTTGATTTCTGCTGATGAAGTTATACCAGATAGCTCACTTGTGCAAACCGTTCTGAATGGTTATCCTGATTCATATCATAGTTTTTCTTCTACTCTTCATTTGATGATGAAAGGCAATCCAAATGCCTTGTCATTTGAGAAGTTAGTCTCTGTTGTGTTGCAAGAAGATCAGTTGAGGCATAACATGTCCATTATTCATGTTGCAGATCAAGTTTTCTTGGCTAGTGAGAAGGGCAAATGTAAATAGAGCTCATCTATTAGTAAACAAAAATCTGCAAATGTTGCACATTTGAAGAAGGAAGGCAAAGATGAAAAGAAATCAGAAAAGCAGAAATTCTTTTGTAAGTACTGTAAAGGAAATGATCATGTCATAAAGAACTGTCCAAAATTGGCTGCAAAAGAGGCAAAGAAAAAAGGGGCTCCAATGGTTCTTGTAGAGGCCTCTACACCAAAAATAGAGTCTCCTAATCTTGTGCAAAATGAAGAATGGGTGTTTACTACTGTTTGCAATTTTGACCCATCTTCTCCTGAACACTATTGTATGTCTGTAGTAAACTCAAATGTTTAGTACTTTGATAGTGGGGCAATCAAACATATTACCTTGCAGCGTAGTTTCTTCACTTCACTCAAACTTGCCCCTACAGGAAATACTGTCATATGCACCAACAACTCCTCTTATCCTATCATGGGAGTTGGTAAGATCATTTTGACTACTGCTAATGGTAGTTCTTTCACTTTGTCAGATGCTTTAATTGTGCCAGGGATCAAGAAAAATCTTTTATCAATTTCTGCATTAGCCAAGATTGGCTTGGTTGTGAAATTTGTTGATGACAGATGTACAATTCATGATCTATCAAATGGCAACATGATTATTGCTTTTGGCATTTTACGTCGTGGGCTATATAAGCTCATAGAGTGTAATAAATCTATGAATAATCTAGCATGTGCAGTAATGATTCTCAAGCTATGTCAGATGCGAAGCTTTGGCATGCACACTTTGGTCATCTGAATTGTGCTAGTTTGTTATGCCTGTAGAATGCTGAAATGGTGTCCTCTTTGCCCAAACTTGAGGCACCTGAAAAACATGTGTGTGAAGATTGTATTTTGGGCAAAATGAAGTGTTCCTCCTTTCCAAAAGATGGTTTAGTTCGAGCAACTCAGAAATTGTAGCTTGTTCATAGTGATGTCTGTGATCCTATGCAGACACCCTCTTTTGGAAACTATCTTTACTTCGTGACTTTCATTGATGATTTTTTCAGGCATGCATGGGTATATCCATTGAAAGCAAAGTCTGAAGTGTTCATATGCTTCAAATAGTTTTTGGTTTTGGTTGAAAATCTATTAGTATGTAAAATGGGCACCCTCTGTTCTGATCGAGGGGGGGAATATATGTCTTCTAACTTTAATGCATTTCTGGCTGAACATGGGATAAAACATCAGTGCACAGTGCCATATACACCTCAATAGAATGGAGTTGCTGAACAGAAGAACATGTCACTCATGGAGATGGTGAGGTGTATGGTCAAGAGTTACATAGTTTCTGGCTTGAGGTTGTCATGTGTGCAACATATGTATTTAACATGTGTCCCACTAAAGCACTGCAGTCTATCACTCCATATGAGTCTTGGCATGGTCACAAACCATATGTTGCTCAGCTACGTGTTTTTGGTTGTCTGGCATATGCATTAGTGCCTGAACAACATCACACGAAACTCGATGATAAAGTAGTAAAATGTATTTTTGTTGGGTACAGTTCTGAAAGCAAAGGCTATCGTCTATATCATCCATAAACTAAATGCATTCTGGTTAGCTGTGATGTTGTTTTTGTGGATGATGTTATTCAACCTTTACTTTCATGTACAAAAGAGACATTTGTTAGCTCCAAAGACATGTATGATACTTTGCTACCTCTTTTTACAGGTGGATAGTCTAGTGCTGGTCCTAATGAGGAAACTTCTCGGTCTTTACATGTTTCATGTGATAATGCAGATCATTCTATTTCTGATGCAATTTTACATGATGCATTTTTGGTGAGAGAGCTCATATTGAGGAGGTAAAAACTATGCCAAAATGGCTGGTGCAGACTTTGTGTGGCAGTAAATTAGATGCACCTCTATCATACCGTACTCATTCAGGCTCTCATAGTGACTCTTTTTCATTAGATTGCTATGCTATGGCTACCTCTAGTCTATGTGATGAGACTCAACCTGTTTTGTTTGATGAAACACAAAATTATAAACATTGGATGGCTCTTATGCAATCTAAATATGATGCTATAATGAAGAATGGTACCTAGTCTTTATGTGACTTGCCTCCTGAGAAGTAGGCCATTGGCACTAAGTGGGTATACAAGCTGAAGCGTAAACTTGATGGAACAATTGACAAGTATAAGGCTAGGCTTGTTGCAAAAGGTTATGCGCGCGAAAGTGGCATTGATTTTGATGAAACCTTTGCACCTACATGCTGAATGACTACTGTTCATAACATTTGTGCACTTGCAGCTCATCATGGTTGGAATGTACATCCATTGGACATTAAAACAACATTTTCGAATGGTGACTTGCATGAAGAAGTGTATGTTTTTCAAGCCCGTGGCTTTGTGCAAAAAGGGCATGATGACCAGGTGTGGATGTTAAAGAAAGGCATTATATGGTTTAAAGCAAGAACCCCATGCTTGGTATGAAAAGATACATGCTTATCTAATTGCACATGGTTTTGAGAACAATCCAACTAAAAGCACCTTATATATTAAGCATGCTAATGATGTAGTTCTGTTCATTATTGTTTATGTTGATGACATGCTACTCACTAGTCCTCATGAGAATCATATTGCTGATTTTAAGGCTAATTTGCATTCCTCATTTGAGATGTTTGATTTGGGGCATTTGCATCATTATTTGGGCATTCAGTTTGTGCAAGTTGATGGCGGAATAACTTTGTGTCAAATGAAATATATTGACACATTATTGCACTGTTTTGGTCTTGAAGACTGTAAACCTATTGCCACTCCTATGGAGATAGGTTTATAATTGAGTCTTCATGATGCTAGAGATGCATTTGATGTTGTTCTCTATTAGCAAGTTGTTGGATACTTGATTTACTTATGCATTACTCGTCCAGATATTCAGTTTGCTATCTCACATATGAGCAGGTTTATGCATTGCCCAAGTGTCAAGCATTGGCAGGCAGTTAAGCGCATCTTTGGATACTTGAGTGGTACCTGACTACTTGGGTTGTTTTATCCTAAGGGGGATCGTTACTGCAAGATTTGCATGCTTTTTCTGACTCTAACTAGGCTAGTTGCTATGACAGTCGTGTGTCCACTAGTGGTTTTTGCTTCATGCTTGGCAGCTCATGCATATGTTGGCTGAGCAAGAAGGAGCCTAGTGTGGCCACTTCCAGTTGTGAGGCTAAGTATAGGGCAGCTTTCACAACAATTTTTGAGTGTGTGTGGCTCAGACACCCTATGGCTAATTTGGGTGTTGGTTAGTCTTTTGCCACCACCATCTTTACTGGTAGTCAGAATGCATTGGCAGTTGTGAGGAACCTTGTGTTCCATGCTCGCACTAAGAACATTGAGGTGCATTATCATTATTTCATGGAGATGTTCTCTGCTAGAGAGATCAGCTTGGCATATGTGCCCACGCAGGAGAACATTGCATACCTTTTCACAAAGGCTCTGCCTAGGGAGAAGTTTGAAGCTTTCCCCAAAGCTTTGGGCTTACTTCCTTTTGTGGATTGATTCCACATAGCTTGGCACTTCTTTATACATGAGTGCCAAGTCCTTGTTCACCGCATCACTCTCAGGGGGGATTTGTTGATATATTTAGGTAGTGAGGTGTGTGAACACACTATGACTGCTGGGGCACTTTTTTCCCTCTTTAGGGGGTTTTTTACCCCCCCCCCCCCCCCCCCCCCTTGTATATATGCCTATAGACCTAATGAGTTACTTATCTTTGTACATTCTAGTGGTAATACATTCAGTATTGTGTGTTGTGCTCCAAGCTTCTTCTTCTTCCTTGTGCTATTTGCATCCTTCCACAGACATCTAACTCCAACATGGGTGAGTACTCCTTTTATTTGAAAAAATTGATGATGCTAGATAATTAATTCTAGGCTGATGCTAGGCAATGGTTTATGTAGATAGTCGATGCTAGGCCTTGACTTCATGTAAGGTCGATGTTAGGCATCTCTTTTATGTAGAAAATAGATGCTAGGCATTGAGGTCTTGCGTTAGGCATTGAGTTTTTGGATAAGATTGTTGCCTATCATGGAATTTATGCAATGATTCAATGCCAAGTATTGAGTTCAAACATGAATGTTGTACTTTGAATGCGAGTAGAATCACATTATGCATCGAGATAGTTCAATCATGTAGTTCCTACAACCTTAGACTCACATTATTTGCTTCTTTGTAGAAACCCTCAAGAATTAAGAGGAGTGCTCAGACCATGGAGGATTGTCTTGCATCTTTCCTCACACATATTCAAAGGGCAAGGCATGAGAATTCTAGATTAAAGGCTAAGGGGATGCAATTTGATGATGATTTCTCGATACTAAAAAGTTTTTCAAACCCAATAGACCCTTTACGGACACTTTATTACAGAGTATTTTGCAAGGATGTGTACTTACTAGGAAACATTTTTCCATTTTGATAGCAAATATCCCCTATGGATTTAGGATGAGCAGGTTAGTTAATGATGATGATCCATTTAAGAACCCAGAAATTTGCAAAATTTTCCATAACAAGGATCAATTCTTCTGTGTTCACGTGAATACTTTTTACTTATAGTATTATTTGCAGGGTCAAGAAAAATATGAATCGCAACCTAGGCCATAGTTTTGTTAGTGCAATCGAGTACTTGACAATGGGATACTATGATGAAGTTAGTAAAAGAAGAGTGAGGGAACATTGCAATGAGGATGGAATTCCAAATGTTATGATGTTCCCTACAATAACAAAGAAGCTTCATCACGTGGTAGGGGACAAGTCATTAGTCAATCCTTACCAGAATCCACAAAAAATTATAATGAGGTTCATACAATTATTTTCAAATGATGAAGAATGGGTCCTCGACTTGTTTTTTGGCATAGGTAATTACTTTGTCTGTGTCGAGCCACTTCGCTTTTGAGATCACCTCTAATTCAACTATTTGTTTCCAAGGGCAACATTGGCATGTGCTGTTAACATGTTTTGGCATTGTATTGCTGTAGACAGATGAAGCCCAAGTCAACTTCATTATAATGTGAATAAATGGTCTTAATGAGTGCTTCAATGAAGACCAAGAGGCGGATACAAAGCATATTGATGACACTGAAAGATTCTAGCCTTTCTCAAGGGAACTGGTGCCATCTTTAACAGATGAGCCTAGAGACATGGCTGAGCTTGAAGAGCTAGTTCTAGATGAAGAAAATATAATTAAGCCTACTCAAGTGACTAAAGATGACATAATGCATGAAGATGAGCAGACATACGATCAGCTTCTATTGTAGAAGACCTAGCTAGCTTTGTAAAATTGCTCTTATGTATCAGTTCATTCATTTGAATGTAATATTCATACTATGTTTCCATGTTGGTGATATCTATATCCACACTTTCTCCTATGTTTTGTATTATGTGAATATGGTTTATTTTATTATGACTATGATCTTCTATTCTCTAAGTAAGCCATTGGAAATCTATTTGAACATCCAATAGAAGTATGGAAAAAAGATTCTCTTTATAAATTTTTAAGATTAAATGATGTGCTATAATCCATGTGGGTATTTGATTATCCCATGGAGTTATGGAACTAGTATATATCAGGGAAATCAACTATTTTATGGTTTTGAAATAAACAATATATTAGAGATTTTTCTATTTCATTTTGTTTGGGCATTATTTGACATGCTCTATGGACTGTGAAGCTCTCATAACATGTTATTTGATGCTCTATGCATGGCCAAGGAGAAGAGGAATATAGTGATAAAGCTAGCCAAAGAAGTAAATCCTAGAAAAGATAAAAAAAAAATAAAGGAAGAAGAAAGTCATTCCCATACAAGATGAAGAGGAAATTTGAATAGCTAACACCTTTATTGTTGGAGGCACCTCCAAATTTGCTACCAAGAAGATCTGTACCTATGCATAGAATGGATCAATTGATATACATACCTCAGCCAACAGAGGATTAAAAAAGTCCATACCAAGATAGAGAGCACAAAGAATTTAAAGAAGAAAATATTATTCCAATCAAAGAATAGGTCAACACTGAAGAAGAATAGGGCAAAAAAGAAATAAAAATGATTAGATAATAGTTGAAGCATCAGAGGACTTCATGAAAAGCAAAATAAAGTAGATATGAAGTTCAAAGAAGTCAAAAAAAAAAAATCAAAATATTCGATAAGAAATCAAACAAGAACAAATGACCAAATTACAAGTTGAAGAGAGGTGATCAAAGATTACTTAAACTGTGTATTTGAAGGTTAAAAATTAGATATAATGTCTGACATAAGCATGGAGGAAGAAAATAGAAGAAATCTAAATGAGAAACTTCAAAGTAGGAACAAGTAACGAAGGTGCAAGAGGAAAATAAGATTTTCTTGGAAGATAATTCCTATCTCTGAGATGAAATCTTAAAGATGACACAAGAGGTGGGTTAGCTATTCAAATCAAATCAAAATACTCGCTGAAGACAGTAGAGCTTAGAGAATGAAGTGGAAAGGAAAACTCAAGTCATACATAAAAGAGAAGATGATATAGAAGAACAAAAACAAGTAATTCAACAAAAAGAGGAATTCATTCAGATACAAAAAGAACAAATCCATCAGAAAGAAGAGGAACTTACTAATCAGGACAAAGATATTGAGAATTTCAAAAATTTCAAGGAGCACAATGAAGAATTGCTATCCATGTTAGATCTTGATAACAACACAGCTATTTATGGCAATGATGATAGAAGAAGGATGGAAGAAATGAAAAAAGGGATTGGAGGAATTAAGAAAGGAAAATAAGAAGCTAAAGACAAAGTTCAAGTCATAGAGAATTAGAAAAGTAAACAAGCAAAAGAATATATAAGAAAAGAAGTGGAAGCGTTTAGAATAAAAATGAAGCTATCTTATGTGCAAGAGTATATTAGAGAATATCAGATGAGTATTTGAAAAAGAACCATATATTTTTTTGGAATATTCAGATAGCGAGTTTGTCTTGACAAAAGATTTTGTTTCATAAAGCCAACTATGTATGGAGGAGAATTTTTGGCTAACCATAAATAATCCAGACATGTTTGGATAGAGGCAACATCATTGCTTTTAGCCATGGCCACTGACTAAAATACCTTGATGCAGAAAAATGATTGTATCTCAAAAATTTGAACACAACTACCCTGTCGAGTTCTGTTAAACTTGTAGAAAACTTCAAGGCGCTTATACTAACAAACCAAAACTTGTATATATCTTTGGCACAAAAAGAAAAAATTGCTTGCATAGGTGCTATGATAGTGCATTTGGAGGCCAAAATGAGCTGAGATCAAGATTTCGACACTACAATGTGAATCAATTTCAAATCCTAATGGCCCTAAGTATGCTCACCAATTTTAGTGCAATTCTGAGATTATGACTAGAGGGGTGTTGACGACACCCTAGATGAAGCAACAACTTGCTCATACAATATTGAATGTATTACCAAGAGAATGTACAAAGATAAGTGACCCATTAGAGTTATAGGCATATATAGAAGTCGGGGAAAGAAACCTCTTAAAGAGGGAAAAAAGTGCCCCGTGGGTCCTAGAGTGTTCACACACATCATTACCTAAATATATCAATGGTTTTGCAATCTTTGAGGCCAAGACACTACAACAATGTGCCAATAAATTTTGTTTGACATAAAGCTATTCCCCCATCAATGTCATAGGACAAATGCCCAAATAATGATGCAAATGCCCCAAT
Organism: Ceratopteris richardii; assembly: GCA_020310875.1. Taxonomy (NCBI): domain Eukaryota; kingdom Viridiplantae; phylum Streptophyta; class Polypodiopsida; order Polypodiales; family Pteridaceae; genus Ceratopteris; species Ceratopteris richardii. The sequence continues at coordinate 110,342,991 of CM035427.1, forward strand.
CTAAAATCTCAAAAGAGGCATGTAAATTAGGCTTAAATTCAGTTATATGCTACTCATTAGGATGAGTGAGCAATATGCCATCAACATATATTAAAATGATGAGAACTACATTGTTTGTATGCTTAACATATAAGCTGCTCTCAATTGGACTCTTCTCAAAACCATGTGCAATCAAGTATGCACATATCTTTTCATACCAAGCATGCAAAGCTTGCTTCAACCCATATAATGACTTTCTCAACTTGCACACTTTTGTTTTCATACCCTTTCTCCACAAAACCACGGGGTTGAAATACATATACATCTTCATGTAAGTTTTCCTTCAAAAATGTAGTTTCAATGTCCAATTGATGTAGATTCCAACCATGATGAGCTGCAAGTGCGCAAATGCTATGAACAATAGTCCTTTGGCATGCCGAAACAAAGCTCTCATCAAAATCAATGCCTCTCTCTTGAGCATAACCTTTGGCAATAACTCTCACCTTATATCTCTCAATTGTTCCATTTGGCTTACATTTCCACTGGTATACCCACTACCAATGGCCTTTTTGACTAGAGCCAAATCACATAAAGATGAAGTATCATTTTTCATAATAGCATCATATTCTGATTGCATAACAACCATCCAATTTTTTGAATTTTGTGCTTCATCAAAAGAAACATGTTTGTTCTCATCACAAAGACTAGAGGCAAACATTGCATAGCAATCTGATGCAAAGGAAGCATTATGAGATCCTGAACGAGTAAGATATGATAGAGATGCATCTAATTTTCTCTATCTCAAGGTCTGCACCAGCCATTTAGGCATAATTTTTGCCTCCTCTATATCAACCCTCTCATCAAAAGTGCATCATGTAAAGTCGCATAAAAAATGGAATGATCTACATCATCATGGGGACCCTATAAAGGCTGAGAAATTGCCTCATTTGGACCATCGCTTGACTTTCCATGTGTAAAAAGAGGTAGAAAAGTGGCATACACATCCTTGGAGCTAACTAATGTCTCCTTGGTACATGAAAGTAATGGCTGAATTGCATCTTCCATAAAAAAAACATCATGGCTAACCAAAATGCATTTAATGTGTGGACGATATAGATGATAGCCTTTGCTTTTCAAAACTGTACTGAAAAAAAAACACATTTTACTGCTTTATCATCCACCTTCCTACATTGTCTTTTAGGCACTAATGCATATGCGAGATAATCAAAGACACACAAATGAGCAACAGATGGCTTGTGACCATGCCAAGGATCACAGGGAGTGATCAATTAGAGTGCTTTGGTGACACATGTTAAGTACATATGCTGCACAAATAATAGCCTCAAACTAGAAGCTATGGTGAAGCTTGACTTTTGACCATCCACCTTATCATCTCCATGAGAGACCTATTCTTTCTTTCAGCAACTCCATTTTTTTAATGTGTATACGACACTGCACACTGATGTTTTATCCCATGCTCAACTAAGAATGCATTAAGATCAGAAGACATGTATCCTTCCCCCCCTCGTTGATAGATTTTCAACCAAAACCAAAAGTTTTTTGAAGAACATAGAAACTTTGGAGCTTGCTTTCAATGGATACACCCATGCATGCCTAGAGAAATTGTCAATAAAATTCATGAAGTAAAGGTTGTTCCCAAAAGAAGGTGTCTGCATAGGACCACAAACATCACTATGAACAACCTGCAACTTATGAGGAGCTCAAATTGAACCATCTTCTGTGAAGAAGGAATGTTGCATTTTTCCCAAAACACAACCTTTAGAGACATGTTTACAAGGTGCCTCAAGTTTGGACAGAGAGGACAACATTTTAGATTTCTGCAGGTGTAGCAAACTGGTAAAATTTAGATGAACAAAGCATGCATGCCAAATCTTTGCATATAAGATAGCTTGAAAATCTTGAACTGCACATGCTAAATCATTCACATATTTTGCATAGTCTATGAGCTTACACAACCCATAAAATCAATTCCCTTAAGGAATAATAATATCTCCATTTGAGATATCATGGATTGTACATCTATCATCAACAAAATCGACAACCAAGTCAATGTTGCCTAATGCTAAAACTGACAATAGATTTTTCTTGATCCCTAGCACATATAAAGCTTTTGACAATGTGAAAGAACTCCCATCTACAGTAATAAGAATGATCTTACCAAGTCCCATTACAGGATAAGCAGGTTTAAGTGAACAGAAGAAACTACATTGCGAGGTAATATTTTTTGCTGCCCCACTATCAAAGTATGAAACATCTGAGTCTATTACAAACATACACTTCTGATGTGAGGATGATTCATAGCTTTGAATAGTTGTAGATGCCAGTTCTTCATTCTAAACAAGATTAACAAACTCTGTTTTAGGTGTAGAGGCCTCTACAAAAACTATTCCAACCTCTTTCTTCTTTGCCTCTTTTGAACCCAGTTCATGCAAACTCTTTAGGAAATGATCAATTGTTTTACAATATTTGTAGAAATATTTTTTCTTTTTTGTTTTCTTCTCACTGTTGTCTTTCCTCTTTGACTGTGTAGCATCAACAGATTCATGTTACTAGTAGATGGGCTCCATCTACCTTTGCCCTTATGACTAGCTAAGAAAGCTTGATATGTCCCATGCATGATTGACCTGTTCTGCTTGGATTGATCTTCCTACAACAAAATGGAGACTAACTCTGCAAATGTTAACGCATTTGGATTTCCTTTCATCATCAACCAAAGAGTACAAGTGTTCCTTCAAATCTTTGATCTTTGTAAAAAAAATTCCGTAGAATCTCCTTCACTTTTATGTTCACTCTTTAACTGTTTTTGAAGATAAGCAATATGAGCCTCATTTCTTACGTGGTATAAAGTTGTAAGTGTATCCCAAGCATCCTTTGTTGTTTTGTAAGAGTGAATGTGAGGGATAATGGAACATCTGACAAAGAAAGATATCAATGCATGTGCCTTAGCATCTCTGGCATCCCAACAAAGTGCCCTACAGTAGGTTCATCACTAGCCAGAACACGAATAGGAATTTGAAGATCATAATCTTCAATGCCATCTGCATCACCTTAAACAGTTATATTTGTAGGTCTAGTAGGATGTTTTTCAAAACCCCACACAATATTCCACAACCCTTTGCTATCAGTACACGATACATCATATATGCCCATAATAGGTAATTAGTACCATCCAATTTATCCTCAATAGCCAACATATGGAATACATCATTGCTTTTAGCCATGGTGAGTGTCCAAATACCCTGATGAAGAAAAATTATTGTATCTCAAAAATTTGAACACCCCGTCAAGCTATAGTAGACTTTGAGGTGCTTGTACTGGAAAATCAAAACTCATATATGTTTGGCACAAAAGGAAAAAATTGCCTATGCAATCATTGTGATAGTGCATTTGGAGGCCAAAAGGATCTCATATCAAAATTTCAATGCCACAATGTGAAGATGTTTTGAACTCCTAGTATGCTCACCAATTTTTGTGCAATTATGAGAGTGTGACTAGAGGGGTGTCGATGACACCCTAGATGAAGCAGCGACAAGCTCTGATACCAATTGTTGGAGTTTGAGGTCTATGAAAACACATGGACATCACAAGGTAAAAGAAGAAGCTTGGAACACAATGCAACACATAATGTATTCCCAAGTGAAATGTACAAAAGATAAGTAGCCCCTTAGAGTTATAGCCATATATATAACAAGCCAGTGAAGAAAACCTCATAAAGAGGGAAAAAAGTGCCTTGGAAGTCCTAAGTGTGTTCTCACACAGCACTACCAAAATATATCAACAAAGAATGCATTGTATGTACCCGATATCCACAAAAACCTGATTTTGTTTCCTATTTTTGCTGGTGTGGGACTTCAGGTACACTTTGTTGATAAAATATGCATGGTTCATGATTTCAACAATGGAAATGTTATGAAATGGTTTGGATATCTTGGATACACATAAGAGATTTACCTCAAAGGCCTTGCTTACTCATACTTCTTCTATGGTTGAAATGGACTTATGGCATTCTCCTTTTGAACTTGAATAAAAGGATATGGTTATTGGTGCTCTAACACTTGAGTTCATTGAAAATACACTTAGTTCCATTGAAATCATGCATGTGAAGGTTATATACTTGGAAAAATGCATCATACTACTTTAACCAAAGATGGTGCTACACAAACTATAGGAAAATTACAACTTGTTCATAGTGATGTATGTGGTTCAATCAAAACTCCATCTTAATATTTGGATGGAAATTTGATGGTCTTCTAAATTTGTAATCATCAGAGTTAGTACATTGGTATCCCCCCCCCCTTTTTTACTATTGTCACAAACTCAAGGCATCTTTGGAAATCTGGCTAGAGGAGGAGGTGTAAGCAAACCATTTAATCCTACCTCATGCCAATAGGCTCTCATTGTGGTAGTGATGCTTTCTCAAACTTTGAGTACATGAAGAATAAGTTGGCCTTGTCTTGGGAATTCATTTCAAACTTAAAAATGAGTTGTGTCATCTTCTTATGCGATTGTGAATCATTTTTTTATGACAACATATACTGAGTGGTTTGGAGGTTCTCAAGGATTAAACCTTCCCATTATCATCCTCATACTCTAAATTGCAGGCATACTCAAAACTCCACACATGGAGTTGCTACCAACCCTAAAGATAGATGACCTTGTACTATTTTTTTGTGAATTTTAGCGTTTTTTTTGTAACATTTCTAATGATTCAAAGAAAAAAACAAAATTTATACATATATACACCAATGTTGCATTTAGGGTTAAGTGCACAATTGATCTTTCAATCATGATATGCAAAAAAGCATTGCCTTTAAATTTTGTGTATGATTAGTATAGTGAGTCATGAATTTTCTTATCACATTTAGGGGAGATTGTACTTGTGGGACTATAGGTTAATTTTATTATTTCTTTATAACCCACATAGTATGAGTTCTCATATTGTGTTTTGTTTTTCCTTCCTTCCTAGATTGTCATGGTCTACGTGTCATTGGCTTTTTTTGTGGTAATGGTACATTGGGATGAAGCACACTATTTTGGTATCCATACTTGGCTAGATGTGCATTGTATATCTATGATGGACTTTGGACCCATATTTTCTTCACTATCTGCTTTAGTAGTGGTCGTTCAGGCTATGGCTGAGCATTCTTTAGTAGCTATTGCTTGTTTTGTAGGAGAGTTATTCTTAGTTTTTGGGACCTAGATTTGTGTTGTATGTGATTACTCTTTGTCATGGCACATATTTCTACCCACTTTGCCAGATAACTTGTAGCAATAATGGTGTACTTAGCAAGAGAAAACTTAGTAGGAGGGTTGATTGTCCTATGAAATCAATGTCTCACTTCGCAAAGATGTGTCCTTCCATCATTGGTCATAGAGGCATCTGGCCTTCGTTCAAAGGATACTTTGCTCTTTCGCATGTCTCACATCTATGCATGAATGTTTCAACATCCATACAAAGAATGGGTCACCATAGACCTACAAACATGACCATATTTACACTATGATCTGAGGAGAAATTACCACCAACAACACCTACATGTGCTACTTCAAGTAAAGGAAAGTATCTATTCTCATGGATGTGGAGGTGAAGGAAGTTATCCTTTCTTCCCTTGTAGTGAATGTTTCCAATAAAAGAAAATTCTCTGCTTTGCTTTATCAAAAGTTTCTATCACATTGAGATCATGCCTACTAAAAATGTAACATTTTTGAGGAAATACACTCTCATCTTGCTCCGATTGGTGCATGCAAATTCAAATTCATTCATCCATTCAAAATTTTTTAACAACCCATAAAGTGCCTTTTCTATGATAACAAACATATTGTGAATTTTGTGGAGAATTCCATCTATGTTGATCTTTAGGTGCAATAGTCACTTGATTATACCTTGAAAAGGCATCTAGAAAGTAATAAACATCTTTGTCCACTACACTATATGATTAGTAATTGGAAAAGGATAGTTGTCTTGGATCTTTGTTGCATTAACCTTTTCAAGGTTTATGCATATACATAATTATCATTCTTTTCAAGAACTGCCACAATCATATATGCCCATCGATTTGTTTGATTTCATATATGAAACCCATAGCCATACATTTATCAAATTCTTCTTTGATTTTTGCTTAGTATAATCATTGAATGTGTAGGGCCTTTGTTTTGAGGGCTTAGCATCCTCTTATAGGTATAGGATGGGCACAAATTTTTAGAGCAACCTCTCTTAGGTCTCTATAATTTCATGCAAATTTTGTTGGAGTTCACGGGCTGCGAAGGCACATGAACAACACAAGGAAGAAGAGGAAGCTTGGAGCACAACACAATACATAATGTATTACCAAGTAAATGAAGAGAGGTAAGTGACCCAATAGGGTTATACTTGTATATACAAGATGGGGGGAAAAACCTACTGAAGAGGAAAAATAGTGCTCTGAAGGTGCTAAGTTTGTTCACACACATCACTATCAAAATATATCAACAATTCCCCTAGGAGTGATGTGATGAACAAGGAGCTAGTAACTCATGTTTAAGGAAGTGTCTATATGGAAAGAGATCAATCCACAAAAGGAAGTAAGCCCAAAGCTTTCCAAAAACCTTCAAATTTCTCCCTAGGCAGAGCCTTTTTGAAAAGATCTTTATCCTATGTGGGCACATAAGCCAAATTAATCTCTCAAGTAGAGAAGCTCTCCCTGACATAATGATAGTGCACCTCAATGTTCTTTGTGCAAGCATGAAACATAGGGACTCTTAGTGAAGATGGTAGTGGCAAAATATTGGCCAACACTCAAATAGCCAAAAGGTTTCTAAGCCACACGCACTCAATAGTCCTTGTGAAAATTGCCCTATACTCAACCTCACAACTAAAAGTGGCCATAGTAGGCTAATTCTTACTCAATCAAGATATGCATGAGCTATCAAGCATGAAGGAAAAAACCATTAGAGGACACACAAGTTTCATAGTGACCAGCCTAGTATGAGTTAGAAAAGCATGTAGATCTGGTGATAATGACCCCCTTGGGATAAGACAACCCAAGTATCTGAGTACCATTCAAGTAGAAAAAGATGTGCTTAACCACTTGCCAATGCTTGACATTGGGGCAATGCATAAACTTCATCATCTGATAGACAATAAATTGAATATCAAGTCACATTATGCACAAGTATATCAAGCATCAAACAATCTGTTGATAGACGATAACATTAAGTGCATCTCTAGCATCATGAAGGCTCAATTGTAATCCTATTTCCATGGGAGTGGCAATAGGTTTGCAATATTCAAGGCCTAATGCTAAAGTAATGTGTCAATATATTTTGTTTGACACATGTCTATTCCTACATCAACTTGCATAAATTGAATTCCAAAATCATGATGTGAATTATTGATATATTTAAGTAGTGATTTGTATGAACACACTTAGGACTGTCGGCGTACTTTTTTCCCTCTTTAGGAGGTTTTTTTCCCCGACTTGTATATATGCCTATAGGCCTAATGAGTTACTTATTTTTGTACATTCACTAGTGTGTGTTGTGCTTTGAGCTTCTTCTTATTCCTTGTGTTGTTCATGTGCCTCCGTAGACCTCAAACTCCAACAATTGATATCAGAGCAGGTCATCACTTCATCTTCAAAGGCGTCTTCAACACCCCTCTGGTCATAGTCTCAAAATCACACAAAAATTGGTGAGCATACTCAGGGTGATTAGGAGTTCAAAACAACTTTTCTTTGTGGTGCTGAAATTTTGATCTAAGCTCGTTTTGGTCTCCAAACACACTATCACAATGCCTATGTAGGCATTTTTTCCTTTTGTGCCAAACATATATACAGGTTTGGGTTCACCAGTACAAGCATCTTGAAGTCTACTATAGGTTTAGTAGAGCTCAATAGTGTAATTCTATTCAAATTTTTGATATACAATCATTTTTCTACATCAGGGTACTTTAGTCAATGGGCATGGCTGAAAGCAATGATGTATTTTGTATGTTGGTTGTTGAGAATAAGTTGGATGGTAATAATTACCTCTTAAGGGCATATATGATGCATCATGTATTGGTAGCAAAAGGGTTGTGGAATATTGTGCAGAGCATTGAAAAACTCCCTACTACATGTGCTAATATAGTTATTGAAGGTGATGTAGATGGTGTTGAAGATGATGATCTTTAGGTTCTTGTTCATGTTTTTGTTCTTATTGCACCTACTATAGAGCAACTTCATCAAGATGGTAGAGATGCTTAGGCACATGCATTGATAGCTTTTTCTATCAAATGTGCCATTATCCCTCACATTTGCTTTTGCAAAACAACAGAGGATGCTTGGGATACACTTACCACTTTATACTAGGCAAGAAATGAGGTTCATGTTTCGTACCTCCAAAAACAGTTGGAGAGTGAGCATATGAATGAAAGAGATTCAATAGACAACTTTTTGACAAAGATCAAAGATTTCAAGGAACAATTGATTTCTATTGATGAAGTCTTGCGAGATAGTTCAGTTGTGCACATTGTTCTTAATGGTCTTCCATATCCATATAAGAGTTTTGCTTCTACTCTTTGATTGATGATGAAAGGCAATCAAAATGACTTAACATTTCAAGAGTTAATCTCTGTTTTGTTGGAGGAAGATTAGTCAAAGCAGAACAGGTCCATTATGTGTGTTATAGATCAAGATTTCATAGTTACTCAGAAGGGCAAGAGTGAATGGAGTTCATCAACTAGTAAGTAGAAATCTATTAATGCTGCACAGTTGAAGAAGGAAGACCAAGATGGAAGAAAACAAAAAAGCAAAAACAATTCTACAAATATTGTAAAGGAAATTATCATGTCATAAAGATTTATCCAAAATTGACTTCAAAAGAGGCAAAGAGGAAAGAGGCTAGAATGGTTGTTGCAGAGTTGGTAAGATCATTTTGACTAGTTTTGATGGTAGTCCTTTCACATTGTCAGATCCTTTGTTTGTGTCAGGGATGAAGAAAAATATCTTTTCAGTTTCAACATTAGCCGAGATCGGCTTGGTTGTCAAATTTATTGATGAAAAATGTAAAGTTCATGATCTATCAAATGACAATGTCATTATTGCATCTGGCATTTTATGTCAAGGGCTATATAAGCTCATAGGTTTTACGCAAAACTTGTGAATGATTCAACATGTACAGTACAAGATTCTCAAGCTCACAGTCTCCGACTTGAGCTCGTTTCAGCCTTCAAACACACTATCACAATGCTTCTGTAGGCTATTTTGTTTTTTTGTACCAAAGATATATATATAGGTTTTGGTTCGCTAGTATAAGCCTCTCCGGTAGTTCTATTCAACTTTTTCAGATACAATCATTTTTTTGCATCAGGGTATTTTAGTCAGCAGCCATGGTTGAAAGCAATGATGTATTCCGTATGTTGGTTGTTGAGGATAAATTGGACGGTACTAATTACCCATTGTGGGCTTATATGATGCGACATGTATTGGTTGCAAAAGGAGTGTGGAACATTGTGCAGGGTGTTGAAAAACATCCTATTACACCTACAAAGATAGGTATTGAAGTTGATGTAGATGGCATTGAAGATGCTGATATTCTTTAGATTCTTGTTTGTGTTGCGGTTTCTACTCCACCTACTATAGAGCAAATTTATTGGGATGACAGAGACACTCAGGCATATGCATTGATAGCCTTGTTTGTCAAACATGCCATTAGTCCTCACATTCGCTCTTGTAGAACAACTAAGGATGCTTGGGATACACTTACCACATTGTACCAAGCTAGGAATGAGGATTGTGTTGCTTACCTCCAAAAATAGGGTGAGTGAGCATATGAATGAAGGTGATTCTTTGGTCAGTTTCCTAACACAGATCAAAGCCTTGAAGGAACAATTGATTTTTGCTAATGAAGTTATACCAGATAGCTCACTTGTGCATATCGTTCTGAATGGTCTTCCAGATTCATATCAGAGTTTTACTACTCTTCATTTGATGATGAAAGGCAATCCAAATGCCTTGTCATTTGAGGAGTTAGTCTTTGTTTTGTTGTAGGAAGATCAATCTAGGCAGAACAAGTCCATTATGCATGTTGCAGTCAAGCTTTCTTGGCTAGTCAGAAGGGCAAAGGTAAATGAAGCTCATCTACTAGTAAGTAGAAAGCTACAAATGTTGCACATTCAAAGAAGGAAGACAAAGATAAGAAGAAATTAGAACAAGAAAAATTCTTTTGTAAGTACTATAAAGGAAACGATCATTTCATAAAGAACTGTCCAAAACTGGTTGCAAAAGAGGCAAAGAAAAAAAGATTCTTGAATGGTCATTGCAGAGGCCTCTACACCAAAAACGGAGTCTTCTAATCTTGTGAAGAATGAAGAATGGGCATTTACTACTGTTTGCAGTTTTGATCCATCTTCTCCTGAACAATGTATGTCTGTAGTAGACTCAGATGTTTGGTACTTTGATAGTGGGGCAACCAAACATATTACCTCCTAGCACAATTTCTTCACTTCACTTGAGCCTGCCGCTATATGGAATACTGTCACATGCACCAAAAAATCCTTTTATCCTGTCATGGGAGTTGGTAAGATCATTCTTACTACTACTAATGGTAGTTATTTCACTTTGTTAGATGCTTTATTTGTGCTAGGGATCAAGAAAAATATGTTATCAGCTTTTGCATTAGCCAAGATTGGCTTGGTTGTGAAATTTGGTGATGATAGTTGTACAATTCATGATATGTCAAATGGCGACATGATTACTACTTCTAGCACTTTATATTGTGGACTGTATAAGCTCATAGACTATGAAAAATCTATGAATGATTGAGCATGTGTAGTACATGATTCTTAGGCTATGTTAGATACAAAGCTTTGGCATGCATGCTTTGGTCATCGGAATTTTGCTAGTTTTCTATGCTTGCAAAAATATGAAATGGTGTCCTCTTTGCCCAAACTTGAGGCACCCAAAAAACATGTATTTGAATGATGTATTTCGGGCAAAATGCAACATTCCTCCTTTCCAAAAGATGGTTTAGTTTGAGCTATTAAAAAATTGCAACTTGTTCACAATGACGTCTGTGGTCCTATGCAGACACACTCTTTTGGAAACTACCTTTACTTTGTGACTTTGATTGATGATTTTTCGAGGCATGCATGGGTATATCCATTGAAAGCAAGGTTCGAAGTGTTCACTTGCTTCCAACAGTTTTTGGTTTTGGCTAAAAATATGTAAGCTTGTAAAATGGGCACCCTCCGTTCTGATCGAGGGGGGAATATATGTTTTCTAACTTTAATGCATTTCTGGCTGAATGTGGGATAAAACATCAGTGTACAATGTTGTATACACCTAAACAGAATGGAGTTGCTGAATGGAAGAACAAGTCACTCATGGAGATGGCAAGGTGTATGGTCAAGAGTCAAGCTTTACCACATAGTTTCTGGCTTGAGGTTGTCATGTGTGGAGCATATGTACTTAATAGTTCTCCCACTAAAGCACTACAATATAACACTCCATATGAGGTTTGGCAACTAAGGCAGCGACCAAGGCATAGACCTTGGCATACCTTGTCATCCGAGTCACCGAATTCAACTGTTCCTTCAAGTCTTTGATCTTTGTTAGAAAATTGTCCATAGAATCACCTCCATTCATGTGCTCACTCTCCAACTGTTTGCGGAGGTAAGTGACACAAGCCTCATTCCTAGCTTGATACAATGTGGTAAGTGTATCCCAAGCATCCTTAGCTGTTCTGCAAGAGTGAATGTGAGGAATAATGGCACGTTTGACAGAGAAAGCTATCAATGCATGCGCCTAGGCATCTCTACCATCCCAACGAATTTGCTCTACAGTAGGTGCAGTAGAAACCGCTGCACGAATAGAAATATGCAGAATATCATCATCTTCGACACTTTCTACATCAGCTTCAGTACTTGTAGTTGTAACAATTGCAGGTGTGATAGGACGTTTTTCATCACCCTACACAATGTTCCATAGTCCTTTTGCAACCAATACATGTTGCATCATATAAGCCCATAATGGGTAGTTGGTACCATCCAACTTATCCTCAACAGCCAATATACAAAATACATCACTGCTTTCAACCATGGCTGTTGACTAAGATACCTTGATGCAGAAAAGTGATTGTATCTCAAAAAGTTGAACAGAATTGCCTAGATGAATTCTGCTAGACCTGTAGCAGACCTTGAGATGCTTATAGTGGTGAACCGAAATTGGTATATACCCTTGGCACAAAAAGATGAAATAGCCTACACAAGCACTACGATAGTGCGTTCGGATGCCAAAACGAGCTCAGATCGCGATTTCGGCACCAGACAGAAAAGCTGTTTTGATCTCGAAAACATATTGAGTATGCTCACCAAAATTCATGTGATTTTGAGACTACAACTGGAGAGGTGTTGACAATGCCCTAAATGAAGCGGTGACATGCTCTGATACCAATTGTTGGAGTTAGACGTCTGCGAAAGCACGCGAACAACACAAGGAAGAAGAAGAAGCTTGGAGCACAACACACAATACTAAATGAATTACTAGAGAATGTACAAAGATAACTAGCCCGTTAGGGAAATAGGTGTATATACAAGCCGGGGGAAAAAAACCTCCTAAAGAGGGGAAAAAGTGCCCTGACGGTCCTAGAGTGTTCACACACATCATTACCTAAATATATCAACAATTCCCTAGAAGGTTCACACTCAAGATAATGTTGTAGATGCTTTGACTAAAGCTCCACCATAGGATAGCTTTCGACACTGCTGTCACTTGATGGGGGTCACTTGATTCATGATCTTACACAATCACTTGTATACTGTGTAAGATGCCCATCACTTGTCATTTGAGGAGTTAGTCTCTATTCTATTGTAGGACGATCAGTCCAAGCAAAACAGGTCCATTATGCATGTTGCAAATCAAGCTTTCCTGGCTAGTCAGAAGGGCAAAGGAAAATGGAGCTCTTCAACTAGTAAGCAGAAATCTGCTTATTTTGCACATTCGAAGAGGGAAGACAAAGATGAAAAGAAATCAGAAAATTAGAAATTGTTTTGCAAGTATTGTAAAGGAAATGATCATATCATAAAGAAATCTCCAAAGCTAGCTACTAAAGAGGCAAAGAAGAAAGAGGCTGGAATGGTTGTTGCAGAGGCCTCTACACCAAAAACAGAGTCTGCTAATCTTGTGTAGGAAGAAGAATGGGCGTTTACTACTGTTTGCAATTTTGACCCATCTTCTCAGGAGCAATGCATGTCTGCAGTAGACTCAAATGTTTGGTACTTTGACAGTGGGGCGACCAAACATATTACCTCACAACGCAGGTTCTTCTCTTCACTCAAGCCTTCCCTACAGGGAATACTGTTACATGCGCCAACAACTCCTCTTATCTTGTTATGGGAGTTGGTAAGATCATTTTGACTACTACTAATGGTAATTCTTTCACTTTGTCAGATGCTTTGTTTGTGCTAGGGATCAAGAAAAATCTATTATTAGTTTTTGCATTAGCCAAGATTGGCTTGGTTGTAAAATTTGTTGATGACTGATGTACAGTTCATGATCTATCAAATGGCGACGTGATTATTGCTTCTGGCATTTTATGTCGTGGGCTATATAAGCTCATAGACTATGAATGATCTGTAAGTGATTCGGCATGTGCAATACATGATTCTCAGGCTATGTCAGATGCAAAACTTTGACATGCACACTTTGGTCATCTGAATTTTGCTAGTTTGCTATGCCTGTAGAATGGTGTCCTCTTTGCGCAAACTTGAGACACCTCAAAAACATGTTTATGAATGCTATATTTTGGGCAAAATGCAGCGTTCCTCCTTTCCAAAAGATGGTTCAATTCGGGCTACTCAAAAATTGCAGCTTGTACATAGTGATGTCTGTGGTCCTATGCAGACACCTTCTTTTGGAAATTATCTTTACTTCGTGAATTTCATCGATGATTTTTCCAGGCATGTATGGATATATCCATTGAAGGCAAAGTCCGAAGTGTTCATGTGCTTCAAATAGTTTTTGGTTTTGGCTGAAAATTTGTCAGCATGTAAAATGGGCATCCTCTGCTCTGATCGCGGGGGGTAATATATGTCTTCTGATTTTAATGCATTTTTAGCTGAACAGGGGATAAAACACTAGTGTATAGTGTTGTATACACCTCAACAGAATGGAGTTGCTGAACGAAAGAAAAGATCACTCATGGAGATGGCGAGGTGTATGGTCAAGAGTCATGCTTTACCACATAGTTTCAGGCTGGAGGCTGTCATGTGTGCAGCATATGTACTTAACAGGTGTCCCAATAAAGCGCTACAGTCTATCAATCCATATGAGGCTTGGCATGATTGCAAGACATCTATTGCTCATGTTTGGTTGTTTGGCATATGCATTAATGCCCGAACAACATCGTAAAAAATTGGATGATAAAGCAATAAAATGTATTTTTGTTGGGTACAATTCTGAAAATAAAGGCTATCATCTATATCATCCATAGACTAAATGCTTTGTGGTTATCCGTGATGTTGTTTTTGTGGAAGATGCTATTCAGCCATTGCTTTCATGTACTAAGGAGACATTTGTTAGCTTTAAAGACATGTATGATACTTTGCTTCCTCTTTTTACAGGTGGACAGTCTAGTGCTGGTCCTAATGAGGCAACTTCTCAGCCTTTGCAGGTTTCATGTGATGATGCACATCATCCCATTTCTGATGCAGATTTACATGATGCACTTGTTGATGAGAGAGCTGATATTCAGGAGGCAAAAACTATGCCAAAATGGTTGGTGCAGACTTTGTGTGAAATCAAATTAGATGCACCTCTGTCATATCGTACTCGATCAGGCTCTCATAGTGCCTCTTTTGCATCAGATTGCTATGCTATGGCTCCATCTAGTCTCTATGATGAGACTGAGCCTGTTTCGTTTGATGAAGCACAAAATTCAGAAAATTGGATGGCTGCTATGCAATCTGAATATGATGCTATAATGAAGAATGGTACTTGGTCTTTATGTGACTTATCTCTTGGCAAGAAGGCCATTGGCACTAAGTGGGTATACAAGCTGAAGCATTGAACCTGATGGTACAATTGACAGGTATAAGGCTAGGCTTGTTGCAAAGGGTTATGCGTAGGAAAGAGGCATTGATTTTGATGAAACCTTTGCTCCTACTTGGCGAATGACTACTGTTCATAGCATCTGTGCACTTGAAGCTCATCATGGTTGGAATGTACATTAAAACAACATTTCTGAATGGTGACTTGCATGAAGAAGTGTATGTTTTTCAGCCCCATGGCTTTGTGTAGAAAGGGCATGAAAACGAGGTGTGCAGGTTAAAGAAGGCATTATATGGTTTAAAGCAAGCACCACATGCTTGCTATGAAAAGATACATGCCTATCTGATTGCACATGGTTTTGAGAACAGTCCAACTGAAAGCACCTTATATGTCAAGTGTGCTAATGATGTACTTCTGATCATTGTGGTGTATGTTGATGACATGCTGCTCACTGGTCCTCATGAGAAGCATATTCCTGATTTCAAGGCTGATTTACATGCCCCATTTGAGATGTCTGATTTGGGGCATTTGCATCATTATTTGGGCATTCATTTTATGCATGTTGATGGTGGAATGGCTTTGTGTCAAACGAAATATATTGACACATTATTGTAGCATTTTGGCCTTGAAGACTGCAAATCCATTGCTACTCCTATGGAGATAGGTTTATGAATGAGTGTTCATGATGCTGGAGATGCATTTGATGTTGTTCTCTATCAGCAGGTTGTTGGATGCTTGATTTACTTATGCATTACTCGGCCAGATATTTAGTTTGATGTCTCACAAATGAGCAGGTTTATGCATTGCCCAGGAGTCAAGCATTGGCAAGCGGTTAAGTGCATCTTTCGCTACTTGAGTGGTACTTTGCTACTTGGTTGTTTTATCCCAAGGGTGGATCACTACCGCCAAATTTGCATGCTTTTTTGACTCTGATTGGGTTGGTTGCTATGACACTCGTGTGTACACTAGTGGCTTTTGCTTCATGCTTGGTAGCTCATGTATATGTTGGTTGCACAAGAAGCAGCCTACTGTGGCCACTTCCAATTGTGAGGCTGAGTATAGGGCAACTTTCACAGCGACTGTTGAGTGTGTGTGGCTTAGATGCCTTATGGCTGATTTGGGTGTTTGTCAATCTTCTGCCATCACCTCTTCATTGACAGTCAGAGTGTATTGGTATTTGCGAGGAACCTTGTGTTCCATGCTCGCACTAAGCACATTGAGGTGCATTATCATTATGTCACGGAGAGGTTCTCTGGTGGGAAGATCAGCTTGGCATATGTGCCCACGTAGGAGAACATTGTAGAACTTTTCACGAAGGCTCTGCCTAGGGAGAAGTTTGAAGCTTTCTGCAAAGCTTTGGGCTTACTTCCTTTTGTGGAGTGATTTCCACATAGCTTGGCACTTCCTTATACATGAGTGCCAACTCCTTGTTCACTACATCACTCCCAAGGGGGATTTGTTGATATATTTAGGTAGTGATGTGTGTGAACACACTAGGACCGCCGAGGCACTTTTTTCCCTCTTTAGGAGGCTTTTTTCCCCCAACTTGTATATACGCCTATTGCCCTAATGGGCTACTTATCTTTGTACATTCTAGTGGTAATACATTCAATATTGTGTGTTGTGTTTCAAGCTTCTTCTACTTCCTTGTGCTGTTCGTGTGCTTCCGCAGACATCTAACTCCAACAGAAGTTTGAAGCTTTTCGCAAAGCTTTTGGCTTACTTCATTTTGTGGATTGATTCTACATAGCTTGGCGCTTCCTTATACATGAGTGCCAGCTCCTTGTTTACCGCATCACTCCCAAGGGGGATTTATTGATATATTTAGGTAGTGAGGTGTGTGATCACACTAGGACCATCATGGCACCTTTTTCCCTCTTTAGGAGGTCTTTTCCCCCCGTCTTGTATATACACCTATAGCCCTAACGGGTTACTTATCTTTGTACATTCTAGTGGTTATAAAATCAGTATTGTGTGTTTTGTTCCAAGCTTCTTCTTCTTCCTTGTGTTGTTCTCATGATTCCATAGACGTCTAACTCCAACATTCAAACCATGATGAGATGCAAGTGCACAAATGCTATGAATAGTGGTCATTTGACATATGGGAGCAAAGGTCTCACCAAAATTGATGCCGCTCTCTTGGGCATAACCTTTGGAAACAAGCTTAGCCTTATACGTGTCAACTGTTCCATTGGGCTTATGTTTGAGCTTGTATACCCATTTAGTGAGAATGTCCTTTTTTCCTAGAGGCAAAGCATATAAATATGAAGTACAGTTCTTCATAATAGCATCATATTTTGATTGCATAGGAACCATCTAATTTTTTGAATTGTGCTTCATAAAAGAAACAAGCTCATTCTCATCACAAAGACTAGAGACAACCATGGCCTAGCAATATGATGCAAAGGAAGCACTATGAGAGCATCAACGAGTATGATATGACAATGGTGCATGTTGAAGGATAAGATGATCAGTCAAAAAGTGTTCCATCGGAATTCTGTTAACTCAGAATTTTGCTGAATCGGATGTTGGTGAATAGGATGTTGGTGAATAGGATGTATCTGAATTGGACTTTTAATAGACAGTTAGTGACTGATGTCGTGTGAATGTATTTACATTATATTTTGTTTGTAGGAAGGGGGAGAGGAAGTGAACCGTCCCCAAGAAGAAGAAGCAAAGAAAAAGAAGCTCTTGTCTGAAGCAGCGGAGATTGAGGAGTTCGCAGAGTGATCGGACATTTGTAAAGAAGAAGGAAGTCTCGATAGAAAAGTGCCTAATTAAATCCGAATTGTAATCTCTGAAGTCTTTGGAAGTCTTAATGAAGTTGTTTTTCATACATCTGTCTAGTGAAAGTATGCGAGTGTTTTATCTTCTTGAGTAAATGTTCTTTTTTATATTGTCTGAAGCAAAAAATTGTTAATCTGATTCTTCTATAGATATATGTATATTTATTTGTTCATTCTGTGTGAGAAAAGAATATGGGGCAAGTTTATTTTCTGTGTGAGTATAATCAAAGTCAGTTGAGATGTGTTGAACCCAAACCCCAACACATTTGGCAATCCTACTGTGTTGCTAATGAAGTAAGAGATGAATGATGGGAAGAAGAGGAAGATTCAGTAAAGTCTATTACACAAGAGCACAAGCACAATTAGGTAACGTGGAGTCATCCTTTGATCAATACGATTGATATCCAGAAAAAGTTATGCTTGAAGAACAAAATATGAAGCTCAAGAGGACTCTAATTTGGAAAGTGAAGAGGAGGAAGGAGGAACATGTGCAGCAAAGGTAAGGCTAGTGGGTGGTATACTAGGAACCTATTCCTAATAGAAGCAACTGTAGGAGTAACAAGATGACTCTAGTTCGACCCACTTGCAGGGACGACCGATCAAAGAACTAGGCGTACACCTCAACCACAATGGCGCAACCACCTCCAAATCCCAAGGTCAAAGCAGCCCATTTTAGAGGAGGCTCTAGAGAAGATTCTGATTTTCATGTTGCTCAATTCGAGATAAAGTGGACAGCCAATGGATATCCATCCATATATGGTGATGACATAAAACTCTAGCAATTTTTTGCTACGTTGGAAGGAAGAGCAATGAGCTGGTTTAGTCAATATGGTATTACTCATTTTGCTACATATGATGCATTAAAAACAACATTTTTAAAAAGATTTAGGAAAGAAAAAACTCCCTCTAATGTGTTGAGGAAGTTGACAACATTTAGACAAAGGACCATGTTAGTAGAAGACTATGCTAAAAAAATGAAGAACCTTAATGGAAAGATAATAGGGTAATGAGAGACCTACAAATGAGATGTTGGCGGGTTACTTTCTAAAAGGATTAAGGAGTAGCATCAAACATGCAGTTGCAAGTGTGGATATTGCCAATGGCTTTGATCTATTAGTGTTCGCAGCTGTAAGAGTAGAAAGAAGATTTGGTAGATCAAGAAAGAGACATAGTGATTCAAGTTCAGAGGGTGAATCAGATTCATAAATGGAATTAGAGAAAGGGACAACTGATTCTCAAAGGCAAACAAAGTAAAGAGGAAGCCTTGATTAGTAAGATAAAGAAACATGGATATTCTATAATAGCTCCAAAAGAGAAAAGATTTTGTGACATTTGTGATAAAGATGGACACACAACAAACCAACGTTGGTATAACCCCAAGCATAGAGGGCAAAGTTCAAGGTAGGACAATAGAAATAATAATGAGGTGCTTCGAATCAGGCTATTCTAATTCAGGCACGAGGTGATTTTCAGAGGCAGTAGCAAGGACGGCCACCATGGAGAGAACAGGTAAACCAACAGGGAAATAACCAACAAGGAAATCAGGAGGGTAGACCACCTAGGTTGATGCCTTGTGGGTATTGTTCAGCACTTGATCATTGGATAGGGCCTAATTGTCCTTTATGGGTGAGCATAGAGAAGAAAGGGGTATACCAGTGGTTCGCTATAATCAAAATAATCAACAGGGGCAATAGTAACAACAGGCTCATCAAGCTGCTCAGACCAATGCTATGGTGATAGAATTATCAGATCAAGTGTGTCGTAACGATGTAGGTGCTAGTACATCAGGAAGCCTACATCTGAATCATGAAAATCAGTGGAATTGTGATTGCAAGCAATGTGGAAAGGTTAAAGAAGTGGATGTCTTGGCAGTTACAAGTTCTAAACATAAAGGTCCAATCGATTGGCAGGAACAAAGACATATGAGAGACCAAGTTCAGAGACGGATCGAGTAGGTTCAACAAAAACAGGTGCAATTTGCAAGTTCATCTCAGGAAGAGGATGATGCAGTCTTCGTACAAAAAATGAAGGAGCATAAGACTAAATCCAAGCAAGATCTAGACAATGATTGGTTTGAAGTAATCATTAACTCTCCTTTACAATTGTCCTTCGGTCACTTATTATCTTTGGTATGAGCTTTTAGAGAGAAGTTATTGAAGAAGCTTGTTGGATAGCAGTCAGAGCCAGTAGTTATGTAGGTACCATCAACATCAGCTAATAAGTTGCTCTAAAATAGGTGTCGCAGGAACCGCAACACGACAAGAAATTGAAGATCATCATCTTCAATGCCATCTGCATCACCTTTTGTAACTATATTTAGAGGTGTTGTAGGATGTTTTTCAACACCCTACACAATTTTCCACAACCCTTTTGTTACCAATACATGATGCATCATATCTGCCCACAATGGGTAAGTGGTAGGATCAAACTTATCCTCAATAGCCAACATATTGAATATATGATTTCGTTCAAGTAGTGACTAAATACCTTGATGCAAAAACTTGATTGTATCTCAAAACATTGAATAGAAACACCTTGTCAAGCTTTGCGATGCCTACAATAGACTTTGAGGCACTTGTACTAGCGAACCAAAACCTGTATATATTTTTGGCATACAAGGATGAAATTGCCTACATAGTCACTGTGATAGTGCATTTGCAGGTCGAAACAAGCTTGATAAAAATTTTGATGCCACAAAACAAAGATGTTTTGAACTCTTAATCACCTCGACTATGCTCACCTATTTTCGTGCAATTCTAAGACTATGATCTAAGGGGTGTGAATGATGCCCTAGATGAAGCAACCTACTTTGATACCAATTATAAAAGCACATGAACAACACAAGGAGGAAGAAGAAGCTTAGAGCACAAAATAATGCAAAATGTATTACCAAGTGAATATACAAAGATAAGTGACATGTTAGGGTTATATGTGTATACAAAAGCTAGAGAAAAAAATCCTAAAGAGGGAAAAAAGTGCCCTAACAACCATAAGTGTTTTCACACAAGTCACTACCAAAATATATCAGCAAAGTTGTCTCTATATTCTCTCAATAATTGGATGAGACTCGCTTCCTCATCTTGATTGAGATCATTAGCAATGCATGGATTCCTTTCTTCCCCATCTTCTATGGTGATCATTGCTTTTTTACACTCTTTTGTGTTGTCATATAACTTTGCTTTACTTTCTCTCTTTAGGCATATACTTTACAATTTTCTATCCCTCTAGTTGGTGTTTCTTAGAATGCTCAAAAACTTAAAATTAAGATTTCTTACTAAGCACTTCATCCTCTTTTTTAACTACATCTTTTCGATTGCATCCTAAACTTGAAAGACTACCTCTATAAGTCTATTCTTACCCGTGTGATATTCATGTAGGCCCATATCTTAAATATATCCTTCCTCCATGTCAAAGGGACCTACGTGACTATGATTTCTTTGTCACTCACGTGATTCTCTTTGTCTTTTGTAACATCAATCACTTCACATGGTTTAAAAATTTTGAGCATTGGATCAAAGTTGTTGTCTTCAGAATCTAGGACCTAATTATGAATAAATCACAACCCTCTTTGTCATAGCACAAATTCAATTGTTTCTCATTCATGGCCTCCTCCATGGCTCCTAGAATTATGTGTCCAACCAAAGGGATCAAATTCATCTTGTATAAGCTCAAAAATTTCTATACATCCAAGATCTTTAATAGGTCATTTATGGATAACTTTGGAATTCATGTCTTCTCCCTAACACATCCATAGATGAGTGCCTCCATAAACTCCTTTTGAATGGTGTTCCATTGGAGAGGTGGCAGATCTTGGTAAGAATGATGTTTCACGTCGATGTGATTGATTGTGCCTTAGTTTTGTAGATAAATTGTGTGTCCTCTTGAATCTTGAACTATCTTCATTTTCCTTAGGAAATGTCTTCCTAAGAGCATAGTTGCTTACCGCTAAAGTGTGCATAAATTCAATGTCATATGTATTCAGTATTACTCCTTAATAGACCTAGTGGTCTCTCCATGTGGCCATGTGCCAATTTCAAGCACATTCTGGTGGGTTACAAGGTTAGATTTCCCCACTTTTTCTAGAGCTTCTTAGTATCTATGTCTACTTTGGCTCTCGATTCAATAAGGGATTTGGTCATGACACCATTATAACTCATTGATAGGCATGTATTTCCTTCACTGCCTTCACTTAAATCACTTACCTCATTAATGGGTACCTAATGGGCACTTGGGGCCGCATAAGCTTTCTTGATTTCTAAGTTAAGTTGATGCACTATCGCTTCTCACAAATGAGATTTTTCCTTAAAGGAATTTCTCAATTGTTAGCCTACATTTGACTTTTTCTCTTCTTAGCTCTTCAATTGATTTAGGCCCTGGTTCAAATTTTCTTAAGGTGCTTCCATCTTAAGGAGGTCAACTTCTTACACTCTGATGTTCTCTCATAATTGTTATTAGATTTTGGTAGAGACCTCAAACTAGAGGCAATGTCAGTCATAGTAGATCCTTATTGATCCAACATCTCAATAGATCATCATTCTCAAGTTTTCTATTAGATTGAGGTGGATCACATGCTTTTTATTAGCTCTTATGATGCTCGAATTAAGACATTGGCTTCCAAGATTGCTTTTTCGACATGCATGTAGGAAGATCCATCTTAGGTACTTTCTTAGGTGATTATTGTGCCACTTTTATTATCTTCTAGAATGTAGCTAGATGCCTTTCTCTAAGTCCCCTCTTGCCTCAAGATTGAGGGAGACTCTGCCAAAAATCTCTAAAACTTTTTCAAAAAATCCTATAGTGTATGCATCCTCAAATGTTTGAAGATGTACACTCTGCATAAATATCACCCTTATAAAGTATGCCATTAAACACTATCGATCTGGTGCTTCACTCATATAAAAATGAAGTACCTCTATTGACAAGTGAAAACCTAAAAATTTCATTGATCAAATATTTATTTTTGAAAATTTCTTTAGGTAGGCTTTGATCATCTTCAAACTTCTAATTTGTACTATACATATGTTAAGCATATAAGGCTTTTTGGCCAAGCCTCCTCTTGGTGGAGATGCTAACTTTGGAAAATTTAGCCAGGTCTTTGGAATATCGTTGCTTCTTCTTCTCTCCCAAAATGTTGGCCAATTTCTCTATTAAGCATATGGACAATACAAAGGGTTTAATCTTAAACTTAATTCCGTATTGTTGGTTGTTGAGGATAAGTTAGACGGTACCAATTACCCATTGTGGGATTATATGATGAGTCATATATTGGTTGCAAAAGGACTGTGGAATATTGTGTAGGGTGTTGAAAAACATCCTATTACACCTCCAAATACAGTTACTGAAGCTAATGTAGATGGTGTTGAAGATGGTGATATTCTTCAGGTTCTTGTTTGTGCTGCGATTCTTTCTGCACCTACTATGGAGCAACTTTGTTGGGATGGAAGAGATGCTCAAGAACATGCATTGATAGATTTGTCTATCAAATGTGCCATTATTCCTCACATTTTCTCTTGAAGAAAAACTAAGGATGCTTGGGATACACTTACCACTTTATACCAGGCAAGGAATTAGGCTCGTGTTGCTTACCTTCAAAAATAGTTGGAGGGTGAAAACATGAATGAAGGAGATTCCATGGATAATTTTTTGACAAAGATCAAAGATTTGAAGGAGAAGTTGATTTTTGCTGATGAAGTCTTACCTCACAGTTCACTTCTACAGACTATTCTGAATGGCCTTCTAGATTCATATCAGAGTTTTGCTTCTACTCTTCGATTAATGTTGAAAGGCAATCCAAATGCCTTAACATTTGAGGAGTTAGTGTCTCGTCTGTTGCAGGAAGATCTGTCACATGCTAATTCTAAAGCATATTTGAACTTATAAATCCCATTTCTATCAATGGAATAACTTTTTAAATCTATGTATTTCAAAAGTTGCAACAAGAGTATCGAAATCGTAAAGGTCTCCTGATCTTTATTAAATGGTGGAGGGCTAGTGGATATACATTCGGGTGCAATCCACTAGTACTTTTGATTTCTAGTCAATATTTCCAAATCAAGTAGCTTCAAAAAACATTTTTTTTGTTGGTAAATGCATTGCTCTACCAAAATCACATAGTCTGATACAAGCATGCTTAGCTTAAAAATGCAACAGAATGTTGCTTGGATGGAGATCTTTGTGGAAACTATTACAAGTGTGTAAAAATGATACTGTTTGCAACAATCCATTGATCAGCTTCCAAATATTTTTCTTCATAGTTGCTATATCTCCTTCTATGTCATGAATACTTCTGCTTCATGGTACATTTAAGTACTCTTTTTTCATTTTCTCCAGCCACATTTCTAAGATACCACCATTCCGCAATCTGAAAATGAGACATGGGCTTTTGCTATAGCTAATCCAAGTGGACTGATAATTCCATTGTGTGTAACAGGTAACATCGTGGTTTCATTCATGGCTTCGTTCTCTCGTGTGTGTATGTCGTTACCATGAAATTTGAATAACTTTGCGGAGAAGATTTCATTGATGAATCTCAGGTGTGTTATTCTGACTTTATGGATCATTCCATATTGTCCTTGCACCACGAGAGCTACATCTTCAAAATGAATAGATGAATATGAGAGCAAAAAAAGATTATTCGATGTTCGATCTCCCATATTCACATGTATGTCTTTTGGATTTGGGTTTATTGTTGGTTTCTCTCCCTGTTCAGTCATGTCGGGTCTCATGCACTTTCCTCTCTTCATTTTTGATAGTGTAAATCGACAAATTTGATTTTGTCAATGAATCTAGGCATTGTGGTGGTATCCAATGTCGATGAATCTACTACTTTGATTATCTGTCCAACAATACGAGTGAGATCTTTGGACATTTTCTCATCTAATACTTGTGGTCCTCCTAATACACTGTCAAATTTATCTTCAATATTGATATATGATGTTCTAGATAGTTGTTCAATGAAATCTTTGTAATTGGATATGTCCATCGCTATAGTGATTTGGTCTTCTCTCATTTCATACATGTATGAGCACATAAAATCTTCCAAAAACTTTCACTCGTACTTATTTATTTTACTTATTATCTGTGCAAAAATATAAAAAATAGACTATCACATAAAATTGAATCCTAATTGATATTAAAACTTTAAAATCTAATCTAATTCATAAAAGTGATAATAAAAATAATTCTCATAAATAAAATGATATATACTTAAATACATTCTAAGTACACATATAAATAGATACATCAATAAGTGTATGGATAGATAAATCAATAGTATGTGTAGAGAAATGATAGAGATATGGATAGATAGTTAGATAAGTAGATATACTATGTATGAGTCTTGTCACATGAGTATATATAACTATTGTGATAGTAAGATGTTATCGTTAGTGCCCATGTGAAAGGCCAAATGGTCATCGAAGACTTCTTTGTATATGTTCTTTAATAAATCATATAGTGGCTTGGTCAGCCGCAGACTATAAGTTCGACCGCATTTGTAACACCTATGAAGTCTATGTTCGTGCTCCCTTGTCCTATGTTTTTCTGCATATTCTACAACCTTTGTGCAAAGTACCATGTGCGACATGTGGAGCTCGGTTTTCTACTCTAAGGATATCATCATGGAGCTCTCGAGAAGGAGATCACAATGTGGTGCATTGCCATCGAAGGCTTACGACTAAGGTGGTGACCAAGGCATAGACCTTGGCATACCTTGTCATCTGATTCATCAAAGTCACCGTTGGCTACACGTGAGGGAGGACCTCAACGATCAAGTAAGATAGAGGTTCCCAGTACTTCCTGGGAGGTCACCCATCCCAGTATTATTCCCCCCGGAGCTCTCTTAACCGTGGCAATCTCTTGCCACTAAGCTACACTCTTGTGGTGTCTGAAGAAGGGGAAAGACTAAGGTTAACATCACCTTGAACATGTTTTGGTCCCTCAAAGCTTCATGCTTTGCTTTCAAAGCCTATTTTTGAAGTATTTTTGGCATGATTTTTGGAGTAATTTTGGAGTACCTTTGTGCATAGGTCTCTTCACACACTTTCAAGAACACCAAGAGTGTTCTTTGTACTTCTCCAAAAATAAGTATTCACCGTTGGGGCCATATTTTTAGCCACACTTGTAAAACTACAGGTTTCTCAAAAGGTTTTCGGTTGTGGTGGGAGTAGCCACTCCAAATTTATGTAGGTTTTTTGAACCTAAACAACAGAGTTGACAGACACGTGCAGGTGTTGTTGTCTAGTTTTTGGGTTGTGCATTCAGTTTTTCAATGCCATTTTACTGCATATATTGAGCACATATACACTATGTATGCTTCTGTGGATATTGCTTATGTATATCCATGTGGTCATTGATATAATAGTTACGTTTTTGCATAAAGCCTTTTATGTTTGATAAAGAGGGTTGTGGTGAGGTTTTCTTAACTAGGAGACACCCAGATGTCAGGGTTTCTTTAGTGATGCAGGTGGAAGAATTACCTAGCCTTGTAATAAGAGATGTATGATAGTTGTTCATAGGTGCTGGATAAGCCTAGTTGACTTCTTTCAAGTAATTGATTATATGTAGTGGAGTCATTCATTCACTATGCAGCTAAACATGTTAGCACTTGTAGTTTCATGAGATTTTGACATGAGTCATATGCTCATTTTGTA
The DNA here is from genome assembly GCA_020310875.1 of Ceratopteris richardii. Classification (NCBI taxonomy): domain Eukaryota; kingdom Viridiplantae; phylum Streptophyta; class Polypodiopsida; order Polypodiales; family Pteridaceae; genus Ceratopteris; species Ceratopteris richardii. The sequence goes on from CM035427.1 coordinate 110,369,433, forward strand.
GAGGATATCTGGCAAAAGTTTTCTAGATTTTTAGTTTTTGCCAACTATATAGTGGCCGATTTACTCCTTGATACACTTATTGGTGTGATTAACCTTTCACCTAGTACTACCAAAGGTCTGAAAGTGGCACAAGAGTTATGGATAGGGAAGCCACCATATTATGATCATCTTTGAGTTTTTGGGTGTGAAGCATATGTTCATATGCCCAAGAATCTTAGACAAAAGTTGGACCATAAGTCTAAGAAATGCATTTTCCTTGGATATGGTCCAGAAGGACAATTTGGACATCGCTTATGGGATCCTAAAACACGATCAGAGATAAGAAGTCATGTCATTTTCAATGAGTCTAAGATGCATAAACAACCCATGAAGGAGGTTGAAGTGAGAAGAGTGGTGTTTGAGGATACTAGTTGTAACAAGTCTCCTAAACTTGAATCACAATCTCACACAGAATAATAGGTTTTGACACCACAAGATATAAAGAAGGAAAACAGAGTATACACAGAACAAGAAGAGAGAGAATTTTATTATCTGTGCAGATTTACAAGTAGTTTTGATCTGCGTTACAAAATCTATCAGATTGCTTCAATGTGAAGCCTCATCCACCCGATCACCCCCGAGCTGATCTCAATCCCAATCTCAATCACAATCACAATCTCAATCCCAATCTCAATCACAATCACAATCTCAATCTCAATCTCAATCTTCGGCTTTGGTTTTCCTCCTTGATCGTTAATAGAGTTAGTCGATCTTTGTCCATTTTGATTTATTGAAATAGGTCTTGGGGGTCGATGTCCTGTTGAGATAAACCTTGATTTGAATGCCTTTTTCAAGGTAAACTTCTCCATCTTCTAAAAGTTTTCTGCTTTTGTAACCGCATCAAGAAAATCTACACATCCGGACCCCTTTACTTGATAGCGAAGCTCTTCCCGCAAACCCTCAATAAACTTGCTTTTCAGCGCATCTCCAGAAACTTCTAGTGCATACTTATGTAAATGCAAAAAATTCTCCTTATATTCTTCAATAGACAAGTTATATCTATCATCCTCATGCTGCTTGAAAGAGTAGAATTCCATTATCAGAATCTATGGATAAGCTCCTCTTGTTCTTCTATCTTCTTCTTCAAAGCCTGCATCTTGTCCCAAAATCCAACTCTGCTCTGATACCACTTGTAACAAGTCTCCTAAACTTGAATCACAATCTCACACAGAATAATAGGTTTCGACACCACAAGATATAAAGAAGGAAAACAGTGTATACGCAGAACAAGAAGAGAGAGAATTTTATTATCTGTGCAGATTTACAAGTAGTTCTGATCTGCGTTACAAAATCTATCAGATTGCTTCAATGTGAAGCCTCATCCACCCGATCACCCCCGAGCTGATCTCAATCCCAATCTCAATCACAATCACAATCTCAATCCCAATCTCAATCACAATCACAATCTCAATCTCAATCTCAATCTCAATCTCAATCGCAATTCCAGAAGTCGAAAAACGATCGTAATGACTGTATGACCATCATCCCTTTCTATCTCTTAGTCTTCGTTTTTTTTGGGATCTCCGCCTTTCGCCAGCGCACGACCCATCACGCCTTCCTAGACCCGCACTTTTAGAATCTGCATGCTCCAAGATAACGTCTTTTCGCATGTCTCATGCAAAACTTCCAGACCACCCATGCATCTACTTTTCATGTCCACCATCAAGAATCGTACCTGCAAAAATAGAGGTGATCACTACAACGCACTCACACACACGTCAATCATCCAAAAATAACTCATATACCCATGTGCGTTTTCTAAATCCGCGAACATGAATAAGATGAATGAATGAAAGCTTCTTTTTTTTTTTTTAAAGTGTTGGAAAACGGCACTTTTCAAAACCCTGTAACTCAAAAACAGTGAGGAATCAGCTTGAGCTTGTGAGAGACAAAAATATTCAGTTCTTAAATATGTACAATAATGTTAGAGACGCCTCAGGTCCAGATCTGCTTCCAGATATCACTTTTGGGCCCTGCAAAATAAAAAATTCTACAGAGAGATGAAAAAACATCAAAAACCTCTTCATTAACCTATCTTCATGGAACCAAATGAGACATAAAACATAGGAACTACAAAAAATTCAATCAGGTAAAGTTTTTCTACTAAGAGTACTCTACCTTTCTCTCATACAACACTTTTTCAGATTCCTTCATCTTCATGCTCGAAATTAACATACAAATTTCATGCGACAACTTTCTAGAGAGACAATGTAAAAACTTATTGCTACAAAATTTTGCAGACATGATCAAAATATCCTAAACATAAAATTTTATTATTACCTACGCACCTTTTTTTTTTCCCGATGGAAAATCAATGTGGCATCTTACAATTCTCCCCCTCTTTAAAGAACTCTATCCTCAGAGTTGGAAAGAAGGATAATGTTCCATAAACTCATCTAAACCAACCCATGTTGAATCTTCAATAGGATATGCAAACCACTTTACTAAAATTTCCACTATTTCACGATTCCTAAGATGTCTAATTCTCCTATCCATTATAACTTCTGGTTCAAGCTCAAAAGTGGCATCTTCCTTCAACTTAGATTTGTCCTGCAAAACATGATCAGGATTAGGAACATACTTTTTAAGTAATCCAACATGGAAGACTGTATGAATTTTCAAAGTATTAGGTAGGTCAAGTAAATATGCAACAGAACCAATTTTCTTTAAGATTTTGAAAGGACCAGCATAACGAGGAGACAATCGACGATCTTTGCCTAAAACCAGATTTGATTTAGAAGGACTCACTTTCAAAAAAACTAGATCATTTGTTCTAAATTCCAAGGGTGTCTTTTTGAGATCATGATATAATTTTTGACGTTTCTGTGCATCTTTCATGTTTTTCCTTACCTTATTTAGCTCCAAATCCATGTTTTCAAGCATCTGTTTGGAGATTTCAACCTGATTCTAAGAATTAAAAAGTGAATGCGGCAGCAACCAATTATAACCATACATTGCTTCAAAAGGTGTCATCTTAATAGAGGAATGCCATGGACTATTATATGCATACTCAACCAAGGGCAAATATTTAGTCGAATTGTTTTGCTTATCATTCACATACATGCGTAACATATCCTCAAGCACCCTGTTAACCCTCTCGGTCTCACCATCGGTTTGAGGATGAAATGCAGTACTCATGCGCAATTCTGTTCCTATGGATTGAAATGTTGCTTTCCAAAAATTAGATGTGAACCTTGCATCCCTATCAGAAATTATACTTTTGGGTATACCATGGAACCTAAAAATTTCTTTTATGAAAAGTTTAGCAACATGCAAAGCTCTATCAGTTTTCCTCATGGGAAGAAAATGTGCCATCTTTGTAAGACGGTCCACGACAAGAAAGATGGTATCATGCCCACTTCTGGTCACATGCAACTTTGTTATGAAATCCATAGAGATGGATTGTCATTTTTTATCAGGCACATCTAATGGTTGTAACATGCCAGGACTCCTTTTAAATTTGGCCTTAACCTGTTGACATTTCAGACATTCTTCTACATACCTCTTTATATCATATTTCATACGTGGCCAGTAATATGAAGCTTTCACTTTTGCATAAGTTCTAGAAACCAGGGTGTGCAGAGAAAGGTGCATCATGACAGTCATGCAAAATCTTTTCTTTCAAACCAGATCCTGAAGAAATACATAAACGAGAATTACAATACAAATCAATATTTCTCAAGTGAAATTTTCCCTGAAACATAGAACCTGGATTCATACCCAAAAATTTCAAGATTGCTGCATAAAATAAATCTTCTTTTGATTCTTTTCCAATATCAAAATTAGAGGATAAAATAGAAATTGAACTGCATAAGGGTTTACGACTCAAAGCATCCGCCACCTTGTTTTCTTTTCTTGCTAAGTATTTAATATCAAAATCATATTCACTTAGCAATTGGATCCATCGTTTTTGTCTATTGTTAAGTAAAGGTTGAGTAAATATGTATTTAAGGTTCTCATGATCTATTCTTAATTCAAACTTTACTCCTAGCAATAAGTGTCTCCAATGTTTAAGTGCGTGAACATTCTAAGTCATGTGTTGTATAATTTAATTCATGTTTCCTTAATTTCCTTGACTCATAAGCCACTACCCTCCCTTCTTGTGAAAGTACGCAGCCGATTTGGCTTCCACTAGCATCACATGCAACAATAAAAGGCTTCCCTAACTCAGGTATCTTTAGCACATAATTTTCTTTCTATTTTAATTCGTCAAACGCCTTTTGACACTCATCGTTCCATGTGAAATCTCTATTTTTCTTTGTCAATTCTGTAAGAGGATTTGCAATTCGAGAAAACTTCCTAATGTGTGCCCTCTCATATTGTGCCAAACCAAGGAAGCTTCTCACATCCCTCACACATTTGGGTGTAGGCCAGTCAACTATGCTTTTAACTTTCTCAGAATCTATATGAATCCCTTCCTTAGAAACAACTCTCCCCAAATAAGTCACTTCCCCTTTTGCAAAAAAACATTTACTCATCTTACCATATAGTTTATGCTCTCTTAGTTTTTGTAAAGTCTTCCTGAGATGCAAGAGCATTTCTCAATCCAAAAGGCAAAACTGTGAGCTCTTAATGACCATATCGTGTTCTAAAAGCGGTTTTGGGTATGTCCTCAAACCTTACTCTAATTTTTTGATGATGTCCCGATCTTAAGTCAATTTTAGTGAATACTGTGGCACCACTCAATTGAGTGAGGAGTTCATCTATGTGTGGTAGTGGATACTTGTTCTTAATGGTTTTCTTGTTCAATCCCCTATAGTCAATACAAAGTCTCTATGAACCATCTTTCTTTTTCTGAAACAAAATAGGTGCTACCCAAGGTGAAACACTAGGTCTTATCAACTCCATCTTCAATAGATCATCTAATTGGAGCTTCAACTCTTTCAATTCATCAATATTGAACCTATAAGGTGCTCTAGAATAAGGCTCACTTCTTGGATAAAGGTCTATAGCATGATCAATTTTCCTAGGAGGAGGCATGCCCGGTAGATCATCAGGAAATACATCTGCATACTCATCTAAAAGTTTTTTAACATATTTCGGTATTTCCTTTTCTTTCTTCTTCTCCTGAAGGTCATGCACATAAACCAAATATATCGCACAACCCTGTCGAATACCCCTAATCAACTTTATTCCAGAAATAGGAGAAAACTTGAATTACACTTGCCTGGAAGACGATGTTCCTTCCCTTCTATTTTCAAAGTAAGGATCCCGCTTTCACAATCAATCAGGACACTGTTATGAACTAAACTATCCATTCCAATGATTACATCACATTCTCTCATTTCATTTACATGGAAGGTACCCAAAAACTTATGTTCTCCTAACATCAAATCAAGATTCTCAATACAGCCTCGAGTATAGTGTATCCTACCATTAGCCATTTGTAGAGGTCTATATGCAACCCTAAAGCTTCTGCCATCTTAAGTGAAAGGAAACAATTTGTACTACCCGAATCAATCAAGAAACTAACCTTACGTGAGGATATGTCCCCCATAATCCTAATCACTGTTGCCCTTGAATGAGAAGAAGTTTTCATGCATTGAAGTCTAGGGCTAGAACACTTACCTTGATCATGCGCTTCCTCAATTGTCATGTTTTCTTCTTGTAGATGAGCTATCTTCGCTTGCATAGAACGGTTGATGGCCTTGTTTGAACATTCAAAAGTGCGATGTCCTTGTTCTCCACATCAAAAACAAAGTCCGAGCCTCTTAGCCTGCTCCAAGAAATCAGAATCAGATTGCCAGTGCACAACTTCTTGCTTCTTAGGTGTATACGTTTGCTTCGGCTTTGGTTTTCCTCCTTGACCGTTAATAGAGTTAGTCGATCTTTGTCCATTTTGATTTATTGAAATAGGTCTTGGGGGTCGATGTCCTGTTGAGATAAAACTTGATTTGAATGCCTTTTTCGTGGTAAACTTCTCCATCTTCTCAAATTTTTTTGCTTTTGCAACCCCATCAAGAAAATCTACACATCCGGACCCCTTTACTTGATAGCGAAGCTCTTCCTGCAAGCCCTCAATAAACTTGCTTTTCAACGCATCTCCAAAAACTTCTAGTGCATACTTATGTAAACGCAAAAATTTCTCCTTATATTCTTCAACAGACAAGTTGTATCTATCATCCTCATGCTGCTTGAAAGAGTAGAATTCCATTATCTTTTCCATCCGATAATGTGGAGAACAATAACGATTCGCTGCTTGCTCTCAAAATTCTTTCCAGAGGATCGGACCTTCACGTGTTCTTGTCTATATGTAAGATTTCCACCACAATTTTGTGACTCCTCGCAGATGCATAATTGCCACCTTTGCTTTTGATTCCTCACTAAATACGCGCAAGTCAAAGAAATCTTCAAGTTCCTCAATCCATGCTTCATGATCCTCTCCAGTTTTTTTCTCACCATCAAATTCATTTAATTTTGCTCTTTTGAACACTTGCTTGAGTGCAGATTCACCTGCATCATCCTCCTCTTCAGGTTCACGTTGTTGTCTAGCTCTACATGCGTTTGATGTGCCCGCACCATTACCACCTTCAACATCGAGGTCCATGAAAAAACATATGCAGTAGGCTCTTTCTGTTTGTTGGATCTTTATTTATGTAATTCTGCATTCAATCTACGGATAAGCTCCTCTTGTTCTTCTATCTTCTTCTTCAAAGCCTGCATCTTGTCCCGGAATCCAACTCTGCTCTGATACCACTTGTAACAAGTCTCCTAAACTAGAATCACAATCTCACATAGAATAATAGGTTTCGACACCACAAGATATAAAGAAGGAAAACAGAGTATACGCAGAGCAAGAAGAGAGAGAATTTTATTATCTGTGCAGATTTACAAGTAGTTCTGATCTACGTTACAAAATCTATCACATTGCCTCAATGTGAAGCCTCATCCACCCGATCACCCCCGAGCTGATCTCAATCCCAATCTCAATCACAATCACAATCTCAATCTGAATCTCAATTGAATTGAAGTTTTCATGCATTGAAGTCTAGGGCTAGAACACTTACCTTGATCATCCGCTTCCTCAATTGTCATGTTTTTTTCTTGTAGATGAGCTATCTTTGCTTGCATAGAACGGTTGATGGCCTTGTTTGGACATTCAAAAGTGCGATGTCCTTGTTCTCCACATCGAAAAAAAGTCCCAGCCTCTTAGCTCGCTCCAAGAAATCAGAATCACGTTGCCAGTGCACAACTTCTTGCTTCTTAGGTGTATCCGTTTGCTTCGGCTTTGGTTTTCCTCCTTGACGGTTAATAGAGGTAGTCAATCTCTGTCCATTTTGATTTATTGAAATAGGTCTTGGGGGTCGATGTCCTGTTGAGATAAACCTTGATTTGAATGCCTTTTTTGTGGTAAACTTCTCCATCTTCTCAAAGTTTTCTGCTTTTGCAACCACATCAAGAAAATCTACACATCCGGACCCCTTTACTTGATAGCGAAGCTCTTCCCGCAAACCCTCAATAAACTTGCTTTTCAGCGCATCTCCAAAAACTTCTAGTGCATACTTATGTAAACGCAAAATTTTCTCCTTATATTTTTCAAGAGACAAGTTATATCTATCATCCTCATGCTGCTTGAAAAACTAGAATTCCATTATCTTGTCCATCCGATAAGGTGGAGAACAATAACGATTCGCTGCTTGCTCTCGAAATTCTTTCCAAAGGATTGGACCTTCACATTTTCTTATCTGTATGTAGGATTTCCACCACAGTTTTGCGACTCCTCAGAGATGCAGAATTGCCACCTTTGCTTTTGACTCCTCATTAAATACGCGCAGGTCAAAGAAATCTTCAAGTTCCTCAATCCATGCTTCAAGATCCTCTCCAGTTTTCTTCTCACCATCAAATTCATTTAATTTTGCTCTTTTGAACAGTTGCTTGAGTGCAGATTCACCTGCATCATCCTCCTCTTCAGGTTCACGTTGCCGTCTAGCTCTATGTGCATTTGATGTGCCCGCAACATTACCACCTTCAGCATTGAGGTCCATGAAAACATTTGTAGTAGCCTCTTTCTGTTTGTTGGATCTTTCTTTATGTAATTCTGCATTCAATCTACGGATAAGCTCCTATTGTTCTTCTATCTTCTTCTTCAAAGCCTGCATCTTGTCCCGGAATCCAACTCTACTCTGATACCACTTGTAATAAGTCTCCTAAACTTGAATCACAATCTCACACAGAATAATAGGTTTCGACACCACAAGATATAAAGAAGGAAAACAGAGTACACGTAGAACAAGAAGAGAGAGAATTTTATTATCTGTGCAGATTTACAAGTAGTTCTGATCTGCGTTACAAAATCTATCAGATTGCTTCAATGTGAAGCCTCATCCACCCGATCACCCCCGAGCTGATCCCAATCCCAATCTCAATCACAATCACAATCTCAATCCCAATCTCAATCACAATCACAAGCTCAATCTCAATCTCAATCTCAATCTCAATCGCGATTCCAAAAGCTGAAAAACGATCGTAATGACTGTAACCATCATCCCTTTCTAGACCCGCACTTTTAGAATCTGCATGCTCCAAGATAGCGTCTTTTTGCATGTCTCATGCAAGACTTCCAGACAACCCATGCATCTACTTTTCATGTCCACCATCAAGAATCATACCTGCAAAAATAGAGGTGATCCCTGCAACGCACTCACACACACGTCAATCACCCAAAAATAACCCATATACCCATGTGCATTTTCTAAATTTGCGAACATGAATAAGATGAGTGAATGAAGGCTTCTCTTTTTTTTTTTTTTTTTAAGTGTTGGAAAACGGCACTTTTCAAAACCCTGTAACTCAAAAACACTGAGGAATCATCTTGAGCTTGTGACAGACAAAAATATTCAGTTCTTAAATCCGTACAATAATGTTAGAGATGCCTCAGGTCCAAATCTGCTTCCAGATATACCTTTTGGGCCCTACAAAGTCAAAAACTCTACAGAGAGATGAAAAAACATGAAAAATCTCTTCACTAACCTATCTTCATGGAACCAAATGAGACATAAAACATAGGAACTACAAAAAATTCAATCAGGTAAAGTTTATCTACTAAGAGTACTCTACCTTTCTCTCATACAACACTTTTTCAGATTCCTTCATCTTCATGCTCGAAATTAACATACAAATTTCATACGACAACTTTCTAGAGAGAGAATGTAAAAACTTATTGCTAAAAAATTTTGCAGACATGATCAAAATATCCTAAACATAAAGTTTCATTATTACCTACACATCTTTTCTTTTTTTTTCCCGGGTGAAAAATCAATGTGGCATCTTACAATTCTCCCCCTCTTTAAAGAACTCTGTCCTCAGAGTTGGAAAGAAGGATAATGTTCCATAAACTCATCTAAACCAACCCATGTTGAATCTTCAATAGGATATGCAAACCACTTTACTAAAATTTCCACTATTTCACGATTCCTAAGATGTCTAATTCTCTTATCCATTATAACTTCTGGTTCAAGCTCAAAAGTGGCATCTTCCTTCAACTTAGATTTGTCCTGCAAAACATGATCAGCATTAGGAACATACTTTTTAAGTAATCCAACATGGAAGACTGGATGAATTTTCAAAGTATTAGGTAGGTCAAGTAAATATGCAACACAACCAATTTTCTTTAAGATTTTGAAAGGACCAACATAACAAGGAGACAATCGATGATCTTTGCCTAAAACCAGATTTGATTTAGAAGGGCTCACTTTCAAAAAAACCAGATCATTTGTTCTAAATTCCAAGGGTCTCTTTTTAAGATCATGATATAATTTCTGACGTTTCTGTGCATCTTTCATGTTTTTCCTTACCTTATTTAGGTCCAAATCCATGTTTTCAAGCATCTATTTGGATATTTCAACCTGATTCTATGAATTAAAAAGTGAATGCGGCAGCAACCAATTATAATCATACATTGCTTCAAAAGGTGTCATCTTAATAGAGGAATGCCATGCACTATTATATGCATACTCAACCAAGGGCAAATATTCAGTCCAGTTGTTTTGCTTATCATTCACATACATGCGTAACATATCCTCAAGCACACTGTTAACCCTCTCGGTCTCACCATCGGTTTGAGGATGAAATGCAGTACTCATGCGCAATTCTGTTCCTATGGATTGAAATGTTGCTTTCCGACAATTAGATGTGAACCTTGCATCCCTATGAGAAATTATACTTTTGGGTATACCATGTAACCTAAAAATTTCTTTTATGAAAAGTTTAGCAACATGCAAAGCTGTATTAGTTTTCCTCATGGGAAGAAAATGTGCCATCTTTGTAAGACGGTCCACGACAACAAAGATGGTATCTTGCCCACTTCTGGTCACGTGCAACTTTGTTATGAAATCCATAGAGATGGATTGCCATTTTTTATCACGCACATCTAATGGTTGTAACATGCGAGGACTCCTTTTAAATTCGGCCTTAACCTGTTGACATTTCAGACATTCTTCCACATACCTCTTAATATCATATTTCATACGTGGCCAGTAATATGAAGCTTTCACTTTTGCATAAGTTCTAGAAAAACTAGGGTGTGCAGAGAAAGGTGCATCATGACAGTCATGCATGATCTTTTCTTTCAAAACAGATTCTGAAGAAATACATAAACGAGAATTACAATACAAATCAATATTTCTCAAATGAAAATTTCCCTGAAACATAGAACCTGGATTCATACCAAAAAATTTCAAGATTGTTGCATAATATAAATCTTCTTTTAATTCTTTTCCAATATCAAAATCAGAGGATAAAATAGAAATTGAACTGCATAAGGGTTTACGACTCAAAGCATCGGCCACCTTGTTTTCTTTTCCTTCTAAGTATTTAATATCAAAATCATATTCACTTAGCAATTGGATCCATCGTTTTTGTCTATTGTTAAGTAAAGGTTGAGTAAATATGTATTTAAGGCTCTGATGATCTGTTCTTAATTCAAACTTTACTCTTAGCATTAAGTGTCTCCAATGTTTAAGTGCGTGAAAAACTGCAAGCATTTCTAAGTCATGTGTTGTATAATTTAATTCATGTTTCCTTAATTTCCTTGACTGATAAGCCACTACCCTCCCTTCTTGTGAAAGTACGCATCCGATTTGGCTTCCACTAGCATCACCTGCAACAATAAAAGGCTTCCCTAACTCAGGTATCTTTAGTACACAATTTTTGATAACTTTCTGTTTTAATTCGTCAAACGCCTTTTGACACTCATCGTTCCATGTGAACTCTCTATTTTTCTTTGTCAATTCTGTAAGAGGATTTGCAATTCAAGAAAACTCCCTAATGTGTGCCCTCTCATATTGTGCCAAACCAAGGAAGCTTCTCCCATCCCTCACACATTTGGGTGTAGGCCAGTCAACTATGCTTTTAACTTTCTCAGGATCTATATGAATCTCTCCTTAGAAACAACTCTCCCCAAATAAGTCACTTCTCCTTTTGCAAAAAAACATTTACTCATCTTACCATATAGTTTATGCTCTCTTAAATGTTGTAAAGTCTTCCTGAGATGCAATGCATGTTCATCATCATCCTTAGAATACACAAAAATATCGTCAAGAAAAACTACTATAAATTCATCGAGATATTCATGAAACACATTATTCATCAAACAAATAAATGTTGTAGGAGCATTTTTCAATCCAAAAGGCAAAAATGTGAACTCATAATGACCATATCGTGTTCTAAAAGCGGTTTTGGGTATGTCCTCAGACTTCAGTCTAATTTGATGATGTCCCGATCTTAAGTCAATTTTAGTGAACATCTTTCTTTTTTTGAAACAAAACAGGTGCTCCCCAAGGTGAAACACTAGGTCTTATCAACTCCTTCTTCAATAGATCATCTAATTGTAGCTTCAACTCTTTCAATTCATCAGTATTGAACCTATAAGGTGCTCTAGAATAAGGCTCACTTCCTGGATAAAGTTCTATAGCATGATCAATTTTCCTAGGAGGAGGCATGCCCGGTAGATCATCAGGAAATACATCTACGTACTCATCTAAAAGTTTTTTAACATATTCGGTTATTTCCTTTTCTTTCTTCTTCTTGTGAAGTTCATGCACATAAACCAAATATGTCTCACAACCCTGTCGAATACCCCTAATCAAATTTATTGCAGAAATAGGAGAAAACTTGAATTACACTTGCCCGCAAGACGATGTTCCTTCCCTTCTATTTTCAAAGTAAGGATCCCGCTTTCACAATCAATCACGACACTGTTATGAACTAACCAGTCCATTCTGATGATAACATCACATTCTCTCATTTCAATTACATGGAAGGTACCCAAAAACTTATGTTCTCCTAACATAAAATCAAGATTCTCAATACAGCCTCGAGTATAGTGTATCCTACCATTAGCCATTTGTACAGGTCTTTTAGTCTGCATCTCAATATGCAACCCTAAAGCTTCTGCCATCTTAAGTGAAAGGAAACAATTTGTATTACCCGAATCAATCAAGAAACTAACCTTACAAGAGGATATGTCCCCCATAATCCTAATCATTGATGCCCTTGAATGAGAAGAAGTTTTCATGCATTGAAGTCTAGGGCTAGAAAACTTACGTTGATCATGCGCTTCCTCAATTGTCATGTTTTCTTCTTGTAGATGAGCTATCTTCACGTGCATAGAACGGTTGATGGCCTTGTTTGGACATTCAAAAGTGCGATGTCCTTGTTCTCCACATCAAAAACAAAGTCCGAGCCTCTTAGCCCGCTCCAAGAAATAAGAATCACATTGCCAGTGCACAACTTCTTGCTTCTTAGGTGTATATGTCTCACAACCCTTTCGAATACCCCTAATCAACTTTATTGCAGAAATACGAGAAAACTTGAATTACACTTGCCTGCAAGACGATGTTCCTTCCCTTCTATTTTCAAAGTAAGGATCCCGCTTTCACAATCAATCACGACACTGTTATGAACTAGCCAGTCCATTCCGATGATTACATCACATTCTCTCATTTCAATTACATGGAAGGTACCCAGAAACTTATGTTCTCCTAACATAAAATCAAGATTCTCAATACAGCCTTGAGTATACTGTATCCTACCATTAGCCATTTGTATAAGTCTTTTACTCTGCATCTCAATATGCAACCCTAAATCTTCTGCCATCTTAAGTGAAAGGAAACAATTTGTACTACCCGAATCCATCAAGAAACTAACCTTACGTGAGGATATGTCCCCCATAATCCTAATCATCGATGCCCTTGAATGAGAAGAAGTTTTCATGCATTGAAGTCTAGGGCTAGAACACTTACCTTGATCATCCGCTTCCTCAATTGTCATGTTTTCTTCTTGTAGATGAGCTATCTTCGCTTGCATAGAACGGTTGATGGCCTTGTTTGGACATTCAAAAGTGTGATGTCCTTGTTCTCTACATCGAAAACAAAGTCCCAGCCTCTTAGCCTGCTCCAAGAAATCAGAATCATGTTGCCACTGCACAACTTCTTGCTTCTTAGGTGTATCCATTTGCTTCGGCTTTGGTTTTCCTCCTTAACCGTTAATAGAGTTAGTCGATCTCTGTCCATTTTGATTTATTGAAATAGGTCTTGGGGGTCGATGTCCTGTTGAGATAAACCTTGATTTGAATGCCTTTTTTGTGGTAAACTTCTCCATCTTCTCAAAGTTTTCTACTTTTGCAACCGCATCACGAAAATCTACACATCCGGACCCCTTTACTTCATAGCAAAGCTCTTCCCGCAAACCTTCAATAAACTTGCTTTTCAGCACATCTCCAAAAACTTCTAGTGCAGACTTTTGTAAACGCAAAAATTTCTGCTTATATTCTTCAACAGACAAGTTATATCTATCATCCTCATGCTGCTTGAAAGAGTAGAATTCCATTATCTTGTCCATCCGATAATGTGGAGAACAATAACGATTCGCTGCTTGCTCTCGAAATTCTTTCCAGAAGATCGGACCTTCACGTGTTCTTGTCTGTATGTAAGATTTCCACCATAGTTTTGCGACTCCTCGTAGATGGAGAATTGCCACCTTTGCTTTTGATTCCTCACTAAATACACGCATGTCAAAGAAATCTTCAAGTTCCTCAATCCATGCTTCAAGATCCTCTCCAGTTTTCTTCTCGCCATCAAATTCATTTAATTTTGCTCTTTTGAACACTTGCTTGAGTGCAGATTCACCAGCATCATCGTCCTCTTCAGGTTCATGTTGCCGTCTAGCTCTACGTACGTTTGATGTGCCCGCACCATTACCACCTTCAGCATTGAGGTCCATGAAAACATTTGAAGTAGCCTCTTTTTGTTTGTTGGATCTTTCTTTATGTAATTCTGCATTCAATCTACGGATAAGCTCCTCTTGTTCTTCTATCTTCTTCTTCAAAGCCTGCATCTTGTCCCGGAATCCAACTCTGCTCTGATACCACTTGTAACAAGTCTCCTAAACTAGAATCACAATCTCACACAGAATAATAGGTTTCGACACCACAAGATATAAAGAAGGAAAACAGAGTATACACAGAACAAGAAGAGAGAGAATTTTATTATCTGTGCACATTTACAAGTAGTTCTGATCTGCGTTACAAAATCTATGAGATTGCTTCAATGTGAAGCCTCATCCATCCGATCACCGCCGAGCTGATCTCAATCCCAATCTCAATCACAATCACAATCTCAATCCCAATCTCAATCACAATCATAATGTCAATCTCAATCTCAATCGCAATTCCAGAAGCCGAAAAACGATCGTAATGACCCTACGACCATCACCCCTTTCTATCTCTTAGTCTTCATCTTTTTTGGGATCTCTGCCTTTCGCCAGCGCATGACCAATCAGGCCTTCCTAGACCCGCACTTTTAGAATCTGCATGCTCCAAGATAGCGTCTTTTCGCATGTCTCATGCAAGACTTCCAGACCACCCATGCATCTACTTTTCATGTCCATTATCAAGAATCGTACCTGCAAAAATAGAGGTGATCCCTGCAACGCACTCACACACACGTCAATCACCCAAAAATAACCCATATACCCATGTGTGTTTTATAAATCTGCGAACATGAATAAGATTAATGAATGAAGGCTTCTCTTTTTCTTTTTTTTTAAGTGTTGGAAAACGGCACTTTTCAAAACCCTGTAACTCAAAAACAGTGAGGAATCAGCTTGATGTTGTGAGAGACAAAAATATTCAGTTCTTAAATCTCTACAATACTGTTAGAGACGCCTCAGGTCCAAATCTGCTTCCAGATATCACTTTTGGGCCCTGCAAAATCGAAAATTCTATAGAGAGATGAAAAAACATTAAAAATCTCTTCATTAACCTCTCTTCATGGAAGCAAATGAGACATAAAACATAGGAACTACAAAAAATTCAATCAGGTAATGTTTTTCTACTAAGAGTACTCTACCTTTCTCTCATACAACACTTATTGCTACAAAATTTTGCAGACATGATGAAAATATCCTTAACATAAAATTTCATTATTACCTACACATCTTTTCTTTTTCCTGGGTGGAAAATCAATGTGGCATCTTACAATTCTCCCCCTCTTTAAAGAACTCTGTCCTCAGAGTTGGAAAGAAGGATAATGTTCCATAAACTCATCTAAACCAACCCATGTTGAATCTTCAATAGGATATGCAAACCACTTTACTAAAATTTTGACTATTTCATGATTTCTAAGATGTCTAATTCTCCTATCCATTATAACTTCTGGTTCAAACTCAAAAGTGGCATCTTCCTTGAACTTAGATTTGTCCTGCAAAACATGATCAGCATTAGGAACATACTTTTTGAGGAATCCAACATGGAAGACTGGATGAATTTTCAAAGTATTTTAGGTAGGTCAAGTAAATATGCAACAGAACCAATTTTCTTTAAGATTTTGAAAGGACCAGCATAACGAGGAGACAATCGACAATCTTTGCCTAAAACCAGATTTGATATAGAAGGACTCACTTTCAAAAAAACCTAAATTCCAAGGGTCTCTTTTTGAGATCATGATATAATTTCTAACGTTTCTATGCATCTTTCATGTTTTTCCTTACCTTATTTAGCTCCAAATCCATGTTTTCAAGCATCTGTTTGGATATTTCAACCTGATTCTGTGAATTAAAAAGTCAATGCGGTAGCGAGCAATTATAACCATACATTGCTTCAAAAGGTGTCATCTTAATAGAGGAATGCCATGCACTATTATATGCATACTCAACCAAGGGCAAATATTCAGTCCAATTGTTTTGCTTATCATTCGCATACATGCGTAACATATCCTCAAGCACCTTGCTAACCCTCTCGGTCTCACCATCGGTTTGAGGATGAAATGCAATACTCATGCGCAATTCTGTTCCTATGGATTGAAATGTTGCTTTCCAAAAATTAGATGTGAACCTTGCATCCCTATAAGAAATTATACTTTTGGGTATACCATGTAACCTAAAAATTTCTTTTATGAAAAGTTTAGCAACATGCAAAGCT
The DNA here is from genome assembly GCA_020310875.1 of Ceratopteris richardii. NCBI lineage: Eukaryota > Viridiplantae > Streptophyta > Polypodiopsida > Polypodiales > Pteridaceae > Ceratopteris > Ceratopteris richardii. The sequence continues at coordinate 110,385,889 of CM035427.1, forward strand.
GTATTAGTTTTCCTCATGGGAAGAAAATGTGCCATCTTTGTAAGACGGTCCACGACAACAAAGATGGTATCATGCCCACTTCTGTTCACAGGCAACTTTGTTATGAAATCCATAGAGATGGATTCCCATTTTTTATCAGGCACATCTAATGGTTGTAACATGCCAAGACTCCTTATAAATTCGGCCTTAACCTGTTGACATTTCAGACATTCTTCCACATACCTCTTAATATCATATATGTGGCCAGTAATATGAAGCTTTCACTTTTGCATAAGTTCTAGAAAAACGAGGGTGTGCAGAGAAAGGTGCATCATGACAATCATGCAGGATCTTTTCTTTCAAAACAGATTCTGAAGAAATACATAAACGAGAATTACAATACAAATCATTATTTCTCAAATGAAATTTTCCCTAAAACATAGAAGCTGGATTCATACCCAAAAACTTCAAGATTGCTGCATAAAATAAATCTTCTTTTAATTCTTCTCCAATATCAAAATAAGAGGATAAAATAGAAATTGAACTGCATAAGGGTTTACGACTCAAAGCATCGGCCACCTTGTTTTCTTTTCCTGCTAAGTATTTAATATCAAAATCATATTCACTTAGCAAGTGAATCCATCGTTTTTGTCTATAATTAAGTAAAGGTTGAGTAAATATGTATTTAAGGCTTTGATGATCTGTTCTTAATTCAAACTTTACTCCTAGCAATAAGTGTCTCCAATGTTTAAGTGCGTGAACAACTGCAAGCATTTCTAAGTCATGTGTTGTATAATTTAATTCATGTTTCCTTAATTTCCTTGACTCGTAAGCCACTAACCTCCCTTCTTGTGAGAGTACGGATCCGATTTGGCTTCCATGTTTTCCTCATGGGAAGAAAATGTGCCATCTTTGTAAGACGGTCCACCACAACAAAGATGGTATCATGCCCACTTCTGGTCACAGGAAACTTTGTTATGAAATCCATAGAGATGGATTCCCATTTTTTATGAGACACATCTAATGGTTCTAACATGCGAGGACTCCTTTTAAATTTGGCCTTAACCTGTTGGCATTTCAGAAATTCTTCCACATACCTCTTAATATCATATTTCATATGTGGCCAGTAATATGAAGCTTTCACTTTTGCATAAGTTCTAGAAAAATGAGGGTGTGCAGAAAAAGGTGCATCATGACAGTCATGCAGGATCTTTTCTTTCAAAACAGATTCTGAAGAAATACATAAACGAGAATTACAATACAAGTCAATATTTCTCAAATGAAATTCTCCCTGAAACATAGAACCTGGATTCATACCCAAAAATTTCAAGATTGCTGCATAAAATAAATCTTCTTTTAATTCTTTTCCAATATCAAAATGAGAGGATAAAATAGAAATTGAACTGCATAAGGGTTTACAACTCAAAGCATCGGCCACCTTGTTTTCTTTTCCTCCTAAGTATTTAATATAATCATATTCACTTAGCAATTGGATCCATCATTTTTGTCTATTGTTAAGTAAAGGTTGAGTAAATATGTATTTAAGGCTCTGATGATCTGTTCTTAATTCAAACTTTACTCCTAGCAATAAGTGTCTCCAATGTTTAAGTGCGTGAACAACTGCAAGCATTTCTAAGTCATGTGTTGTATAATTTAATTCATGTTTCCTTAATTTCCTTGACTCATAAGCCAGTACCCTCCCTTCTTGTGAAAGTACGCATCCCATTCGGCTTCCACTAGCATCACATACAACAATAAAAGGCTTCCCTAACTCAGGTATCTTTAGCACACAATTTTCGATAACTTTCTGTTTTAATTCGTCAAACACCTTTTGACACTCATCGTTCCATGTGAACTCTCTATTTTTCTTGTAAATTTTGTAAGAGGATTTGCAATTCGAGAAAACTCTCTAATGTGTGCCCTCTCATATTGTGCCAAACCAAGGAAGCTTCTCACATCCCTCACACATTTGGGTGTAGGCCAATCAACTATGCTTTTAACTTTCTCAGGATCTATATGAATCCCTTCCTTAGAAACAACTCTCCCCAAATAAGTCACCTCCCCTTTTGCAAAAAAACATTTACTCATCTTACCATATAGTTTATGCTCTCTTAGTTTTTGTAAAGTCTTCCTGAGATGCAATGCATGTTCATCATCATCCTTAGAATACACAAAAATATCGTCAAGAAAATTTAATATAAATTCATCGAGATATTCATGAAACACATTATTCATCAAACACATAAATGTTGCAGGAGCATTTGTCAATCCAAAAGGCAAAACTGTGAACTCATAATGACCATATCGTGTTCTAAAAGCGGTTTTGGGTATGCCCTCAGACTTTACTCTAATTTGATGATGTCCCGATCTTAAGTCAATTTTAGTGAATACTGTGGCACCACTCAATCGACTCAGTAGTTCATCTATGTGTGGTAGTGGATACTTCTTCTTAATGGTTTTCTTGTTCAATCCCCTATAGTCAATACAAAGTCTGTATGAACCATCTTTCTTTTTCTGAAACAAAACAGGTGCTCCTCAAGGTGAAACACTAGGTCTTATCAACTCCTTCTTCAATAGATCATCTAATTGGAGCTTCAACTCTTTCAATTCATCAATATTGAACCTATAAGGTGCTCTAGAATAAGGCTCACTTCCTGGATAAAGGTCTATAGCATGATCAATTTTCCTAGGAGGAGGCATGCCCGGTAGATCATCAGGAAATACATCTGCGTACTCATCTAAAAGTTTTTTAACATATTCTGGGATTTCCTTTTCTTTCTTCTTCTCCTGAAGGTCATGCACATAAACCAAATATGTCTCACAACCCTGTCGAATACCCCTAATCAACTTTATTGCAGAAATAGGAGAAAACTTGAATTACACTTGCCTGCAAGACAATGTTCCTTCCCTTCTATTTTCAAAGTAAGGATCCTGCTTTCACAATCAATCACAACACTGTTATGAACGAACCAGTCCATTCCGATGATTACATCACATTCTCTCATTTCAATTACATGGAAGGTACCCAAAAACTTATGTTCTCCTAACATAAAATCAAGATTCTCAATATAGCCTCGAGTATAGTGTATCCTACCATTAGCCATTTGTACATGTCTTTTAGTCTGCATCTCAATATGCAACCCTAAAGCTTCTGCCATCTTAAGTGAAAGGAAACAATTTGTACTACCCAAATCAATCAAGAAAATAACCTTACGTGAGGATATATCCCCCATAATCCTAATCACCGATGCCCTTGAATGAGAAGAAGTTTTCATGCATTGAAGTCTAGGGCTAGAACACTTACCTTGATCATCCGCTTCCTCAATTGTCATGTTTTCTTCTTGTAGATGAGCTATCTTCGCTTGCATAAAACGGTTGATGGCCCTGTTTGGACATTCAAAAGTATGATGTCCTTGTTCTCCACATCCAAAACAAAGTCCCACCCTCTTAGCCGTTCCAAGAAATCAGAATCACGTTGCCAATGCACAACGTCTTGCTTCTTAGGTGTATGAGTTTGCTTCGGCATTGGTTTTCCTCCTTGACCGTTCATAGAGTTAGTCGATCTCTGTCTACTTTGATTTATTGAAATATGTCTTGGGGGTTTATTTGAATGCCTTTTTCGTGGTAAACTTCTCCATCTTCTCAAAGTTTTTGGCTTTTGCAACCGCATCAAGAAAATCTACACATGCAGACCCCTTTACTTGATAGCGAAGCTCTTCCCGCAAACCCTCAATAAACTTGCTTTTCAACGCATCTCTAGAAACTTCTAGTGGATACTTATGTACACAGAAAAATTTCTCCTTATATTCTTCAACAGACAAGTTATATCTATCATCCTCATGCTGCTTGAAAGAGTAGAATTCCATTATCTTGTCCATCCAATAATGTGGAGAACAGTAACGATCTGCTGCTTGCTCTCAAAATCCTTTCCAGAGGATCGGACCTTCACGTGTTCTTGTCTGTATGTAAGATTTCCACCACAGTTTTGCAACTCCTCGCAGATGCAGAATTGCCACCTTTGCTTTTGATTCCTCACTAAATACGCGCAGGTCAAAGAAATATTCAAGTTCCTCAATCCATGCTTCAAGATCCTCTCCAATCTTTTTCTCACCATCAAATTCATTTAATTTTGCTCTTTTGAACACTTGCTTGAGTGCAGATTCACCTGCATCATCGTTCTCCAGGTTCAGGTTGCCGTCTAGCTCTACGTGCGTTTGATGTGCTCGCACCATTACCACCTTCAGCATTGAGGTCCATGAAAACATTTGCAGTAGCCTCTTTCTGTTTGTAGGATCTTTCTTTATGTAATTCTACATTCAATCGACGGATAAGCTCCTCTTGTTCTTCTATCTCTTCTTCAAAGCCTGCATCCTGTCCCGGAATCCAACTCTGCTCTCATACCACTTGCAACAAGTCTCCTAAACTTGAATCACAATCTCACACAGAATAATAGGTTTCAACACCACAAGATATAAAGAAGGAAAACAGAGTATACACAGAACAAGAAGAGAGAGAATTTTATTATCTGTGCAGATTTACAAGTAGTTCTGATCTGCGTTACAAAATCTATCAGATTGCTTCAATGTGAAGCCTCATCCAACCGATCACCCCCGAGCTGATCTCAATCCCAATCTCAATCACAATCACAATCTCAATCCCAATCTCAATCACAATCACAATCTCAATCTCAATCTCAATCTCAATCTCAATTGCAATTCCAGAAGCCGAAAAATGATCGTAATGACTGTACGACCATCATCCTTTTCTATCTCTCAGTCTTCGTCTTTTTTGGGATCTCCACCTTTCGCCAGCACACGACCAATCACGCCTTCCTAGACCCGCACTTTTAGAATCTGCATGCTCCAAGATAGAGTCTTTTCGAATGTCTCATGCAAGACTTCCAGACCACCCATGCATCTACTTTTCATGTCCACCATCAAGGATCGTACCTGCAAAAATAGAGGTGATCCCTGCAATGCACTCACACACACGTCAATCACCCAAAAATAACCCATATACCCATGTGCGTTTTCTAAATCCGCGAACATGGATAAGATGAATGAATGAAGGCTTCTCTTTTTTTTTTTTAAAGTGTTGGAAAACGGCACTTTTCAAAACCCTGTAATTCAAAAACAATGAGGAATCAGCTTGAGCTTGTGAGAGACAAAAATATTCTGTTCTTAAATCTATACAATAATGTTAGAGATGCCTCAGGTCCAAACCTGCTTCCAGATATCACTTTTGGGCCCTGCAAAATCAAAAATTCTAGAGAGAGATGAAAAAACATGAAAAATCTCTTCATTAACCTAACTTCATGGAACCAAATGAGACATAAAACATAGGAACTACAAAAAATTCAATCAGGTAAAGTTTTTCTACTAAGTGTACTCTACCTTTCTCTCATACAACACTTTTTCAGATTCCTTCATCTTCATGCTCGAAATTAATATACAAATTTCATGCGACAACCTTCTAGAGAGAGAATGTAAAAACTTATTGCTACAAAATTTTTCAGACATGATCAAAATATCCTAAACATAAAATTTCATTACTACCTACACATCGTTTTTTTTTTCCCGGGTGGAAAATCAATGTGGCATCTTACAATTCTCCCACTCTTTAAAGAACTCTGTCCTCAGAGTTGGAAAGAAGGATAATGTTCCATAAACTCATCTAAACCAATCCATGTTGAATCTTCAATAACATATGCAAACCACTTTACTAAAATTTCCACTATTTCATGATTCCTAAGATGTCTAATTCTCCTATCCATTATAACTTCTCGTTCAAGCTCAAAAGTGGCATCTTCCTTCAACTTAGATTTGTCCTGCAAAACATGATCAACATTAGGAACATAGTTTTTAAGTAATCCCACATGGAAGACTGGATGAATTTTCAAAGTATTAGGTAGGTCAAGTAAATATGAATAGAACCAATTTTCTTTAAGATTTTGAAAGGACCAACATAACGAAGAGACAATCGACGGTCTTTGCCTAAATCCAGATTTGATTTAGAAGGACTCACTTCTAAAAAAACCAGATCATTTGTTCTAAATTCCAAGGGTCTCTTTTTGAGATCATGATATAATTTCTGACGTTTCTGTGCATCTTTCATGTTTTTCCTTACCTTATTTGGCTCCAAATCCATGTTTTCAAGCATATGTTTGGATATTTCAACTTGATTCTGTGAATTAAAAAGTGAATGCGGCAGCAAGCAATTATAACCATACATTGCTTCAAAAGGTGTCATCTTAATAGAGGAATGCCATGCACTATTATATGCATACTCAACCAAGGGCAAATATTCAGTCCAATTGTTTTGCTTATCATTCACATACATGCGTAACATATCCTCAAGCACCCTGTTAACCCTCTCGGTCTCACCTTAGAATACACAAAAATATCGTCTAGAAAAACTAATATAAATTCATTGAGATATTCATGAAACACATTATTCATCAAACACATAAATGTTGCAGGAGCATTTGTCAATCCAAAAGGCAAAACGGTGAACTCATAATGACCATATCGGGTTCTAAAAGTGGTTTTGGGTATGTCCTCAAACTTTACTCTAATTTGATGATGTCCCGATCTTAAGTCAATTTTAGTGAATACTGTGGCACCACTCAATTGACTCAGCAGTTCATCTATTTGTGGTAGTGGATACTTGTTCTTAATGGTTTTCTTGTTCAATCCCCTATAGTCAATACAAAGTATGTATGAACCATCTTTCTTTTTCTAAAACAAAACAGGTGCTCCCCAAGGTGAAACACTAGGTCTTATCAACTCCTTCTTCAATAGATCATCTAATTGGAGCTTCAACTCTTTCAATTCATCAATATTGAACCTATAAGGTGCTCTAGAATAAGGCTCACTTCCTGGATAAAGGTCTATAGCATGATCAATTTTCCTAGGAGGAGGCATGCCAGGTAGATCATCAGGAAATACATCTGCGTACTCATCTAAAAGTTTTTTAACATATTCCGGTATTTCCTTTTCTTTCTTATTCTCCTGAAGTTCATGCACATAAACCAAATATGTCTCACAACCCTGTCGAATACCCCTAATCAACTTTATTACAGAAATAGGAGAAAACTTGAATTACACTTGCCTGCAAGACGATGTTCCTTCCCTTCTATTTTCAAAGTAAGGATCCCCCTTTCACAATCAATCACGACACTGTTATGAACTAACCAGTCCATTCCCATGATTACATCACATTCTCTCATTTCAATTACATGGAAGGTACCAAAAAACTTATGTTCTCCTAACATAAAATCAAGATTCTCAATACAGCCTCGAGTATAGTGTATCCTACCATTAGCCATTTGTAAAGGTCTTTTAGTCTACATCTCGATATGCAACCCTAAAGCTTCTGCCATCTTAAATGAAAGGAAACAATTTGTACTACCCGAATCAATCAAGAAACTAACCTGACGTGTGGATATGTCCCCCATAATTCTAATCACCGATGCACTTGAATGAGAAGAAGTTTTCATGCATTGAAGTCTAGGGCTAGAACACTTACCTTGATCATCCGCTTCCTCAATTGTCATGTTTTCTTCTTGTAGATGAGCTATCTTCGCTTGCATAGAATGATTGATGGCCTTGTTTGGACATTCAAAAGTGCGATCTCCTTTTCTCCACATCGAAAACAAAGTCCGAGCCTCTTAGCTCGCTCCAAGAAATCAGAATCACGTTGCCAGTGCACAACTTCTTGCTTCTTAGGTGTATCCATTTGCTTCGGCTCTGGTTTTCCCTCTTGACCGTTAATAGAGTTAGTCGATCTCTTTCCATTTTGATTTATTGAAATAGGTCTTGGGGGTCGATGTCCTGTTGAGATAGACCTTGATTTGAATGCCTTTTTCGTGGTAAACTTCTCCATCTTCTCAAAGTTTTCTGCTTTTGCAACCGCATCAAGAAAATCTACACATCCGGACCCGTTTACTTGATAGTGAAGCTCTTCCCGCAAACCCTCAATAAACTTGCTTTTCAGCGCATCTCCAGCAACTTCTAGTGCATACTTATGTAAACGCAAAAATTTCTCCTTATATTCTTAAACAAACAAGTTATATCTATCATCCTCATGCTGCTTGAAAGAGTAGAATTCCATTATCTTGTCGCTCGGATAATGTGGAGAACAATAATGATTCGCTGCTTGCTCTCAAAATTCTTTCGAGAGGATCGGACCTTCACGTGTTCTTGTCTGTATGTAAGATTTCCACCACAGTTTTGTGACTCCTCGCAGATGCAGAATTGCCACCTTTGGTTTTGATGCCTCACTAAATACACACAGGTCAAAGAAATCTTCAAGTTCCTCAATCCATGCTTCAAGATCCTCTCCAGTTTTCTTCTCACCATCAAATTCATTTAATTTTGCTCTTTTGAACACTTGCTTGAGTGCATATTCACCTGCATCATCATCCTCTTCAGGTTCACATTGCCGTCTAGCTCTACGTGCGTTTGATGTGCCCGCACCATTACCACCTTCAGCATTGAGGTCCATGAAAACATTTGAAGTAGCCTCTTTCTGTTTGTTGGATCTTTCTTTATGTAATTCTGCATTCAATCTACGGATAAGCTCCTCTTGTTCTTCTATCTTCTTCTTCAAAGCCTGCATCTTGTTCCGAATCCAACTCTGCTCTGATACCACTTGTAACAAGTCTCCTAAACTTGAATCACAATCTCACACAGAATAATAGGTTTCGACACCACAAGATATAAAGAAGGAAAACAGAGTATACATAGAACAAGAAGAGAGAGAATTTTATTATCTTTGCAGATTTACAAGTAGTTCTGATCTGCGTTACAAAATCTATGAGATTGCTTCAATGTGAAGCCTCATCCACTTGATCACCCCCGAGCTGATCTCAATCCCAATCTCAATCACAATCACAATCTCAAAGTATTAGGTAGGTCAAGTAAATATGCAGCAGAACCAATTTTCTTTAAGATTTTGGAAGGACCAGCATAACAAGGAGACAATCGACGAGCTTTGCCTAAAACCAGATTTGATTTAGAAGGACTCACTTTCAAAAAAAACAGATCATTTGTTCTAAATTCCAAGGGTCTCTTTTTGAGATCACGATATAATTTCTGACGTTTCTGTGCATCTTTCATGTTTTTCCTTACCTTATTTAGCTCCAAATCCATGTTTTCAAGCATCTGTTTGGATATTTCAACCTGATTCTGTGAATTAAAAAGTGAATGCTACAGCAAGCAATTATAACCATACATTGCTTAAAAAGGTGTCATCTTAATAGAGGAATGCCATGCACTATTATATGCATACTCAACCAAGGGCAAATATTGAGTCCAATTGTTTTGCTTATCATTCACATACATGCGTAACATATCCTCAAGCACCATGTTAACCCTCTCGGTGTCACCATCGGTTTGAGGATGAAATGCAGTACTCATGTGCAATTCTGTTCCTATGGATTGAAATGTTGCTTTCCAAAAATATGATGTGAACCTTGCATCGCTATCAGACATTATACTTTTGGGTATACCATGTAACCTAAAAATTTCTTTTATGAAAAGTTTAGCAACATGCAAAGTTGTATTAGTTTTCCTCATGAGAAGAAAATGTGCCATCTTTTTAAGACGGTCCACGACAACAAAGATGGTATCATGCCCACTTCTGGTCATAGGCAACTTTGTTATGAAATCCATAGAGATGGATTCCCATTTTTTATCAGGCACATCTAATGGTTGTAACATGCCAGGACTCCTTTTAAATTCGGCCTTAACCTGTTGACATTTCAGACATTCTTCCAAATACCTCTTAATATCATATTTCATACGTGGCCAGTAATATGAAGCTTTCACTTTTGCATAAGTTCTAGAAAAACCAGGGTGTGCAGAGAAAGGTGCATCATGACAGTCATGCAGGATCTTTTCTTTCAAAATAGATTCTGAAAAAATACATAAGCAAGAATTACAATACAAATCAATATTTCTCAAATGAAATTTTCCCTGAAACATAGAACCTAGATTCATACCCAAAAATTTCAAGATTGCTGGAAAAAATAAATCTTCTTTTAATTCTTTTCCAATATCAAAATGAGAGGATAAAATAGAAATTGAACTGCATAAGGGTTTATGACTCAAAGCATCAGCCACCTTGTTTTCTTTTCCTGCTAAGTAATTAATATCAAAATCATATTCACTTAGCGATTGGATCCATCGTTTTTGTCTATTGTTAAGTAAAGGTTGAGTAAATATGTATCTAAAGCTCTGATGATATGTTCTTAATTCAAACTTTACTCCTAGCAATAAGTGTCTCCAATGTTTAAGTGCGTGAACAACTCCAAGCATTTCTAAGTCATGTGTTGTATAATTTAATTCATGTTTCCTTAATTTCCTTGACTCATAAGCCACTACCCTCCCTTCTTGTGAAAGTACGCATCCGATTTGGCTTCCACTAGAATCACATGCAACAATAAAAGGCTTCCCTAACTCAGGTATCTTTAGTACACAATTTTTGATAACTTTCTGGTTTAATTCGTCAAACATCTTTTGACACTCATCGTTCCATGTGAACTCTGTATTTTTCTTTGTCAATTCTGTAAGAGGATTTGCAATTCGAGAAAACTCCCTAATGTGTGCCCTCTCATATTGTGCCAAACTAAGGAAGCTTCTCACATCCCTCACACATTTGGGTGTAGGCCAGTCAACTATGCGTTTAACTTTCTCACGATCTATATGAATCCCTTCCTTAGAAACAACTCTCCACAAATAAGTCACTTCCCCTTTTGCAAAAAAACATTTACTCATCTTACCATATAGTTTATGCTCTCTTAATTTTTGTAAAGTCTTCCTGAGATGCAATGCATGTTCATCATCATCCTTAGAATACACAAAAATATCGTGAAGAAAAACTAATATAAATTCATTGAGATATTCATGAAACACATTATTCATCAAACACATGAATGTTGCAGGAGCATTTGTCAATCCAAAGGGAAAAACTGTGAACTCATAATGACCATATCGGGTTCTAAAAGCGGTTTTGGGTATGTCCTCAAACTTTACTCTAATTTGATGATGTCCCGATCTTAATTCAATTTTAGTGAATACTGTGGCACCACTCAATTGACTCAGCAGTTCATCTATTTGTGGTAGTGGATACTTGTTCTTAATGGTTTTCTTGTTCAATCCCCTATAGTCAATACAAATTATGTATGAACCATCTTTCTTTTTCTAAAACAAAATAGGTGCTCCCCAAGGTGAAACACTAGGTCTTATCAACTCCTTCTTCAATAGATCATCTAATTGGAGCTTCAACTCTTTCAATTCATCAATATTGAACCTAAAAGGTGCTATAGAATAAGGCTCACTTCCTGGATAAAGGTCTATAGCATGATCAATTTTCCTAGGAGGAGGCATGCCAGGTAGATCATCAGGAAATACATCTACGTACTCATCTAAAAGTTTTTTAACATATTCCGGTATTTCCTTTTCTTTCTTCTTCTCCTGAAGTTCATGCACATAAACCAAATATGTCTCACAACCCTCTCGAATACCCCTAATCAACTTTATTGAAGAAATAGGAGAAAACTTGAATTACACTTGCCTGCAAGACGATGTTCCTTCCCTTCTATTTTCAAAGTAAGGATCCCACTTTCACAATCAATCACGACACTGTTATGAACTAACCAGTCCATTCCCATGATTACATCACATTCTCTCATTTCAATTACATGGAAGGTACCAAAAAACTTATGTTCTCCTAACATAAAATCAAGATTCTCAATACAGCCTCGAGTATAGTGTATCCTACCATTAGCCATTTGTACAGGTCTTTTAGTCTACATCTCGATATGCAACCCTAAAGCTTCTGCCATCTTAAATGAAAGGAAACAATTTGTACTACCCGAATCAATCAAGAAACTAACCTTAAGTGAGGATATGTCCCCCATAATTCTAATCACTGATGCACTTGAATGAGAAGAAGTTTTCATGCATTGAAGTCTAGGGCTAGAACACTTACCTTGATCATCCGCTTCCTCAATTGTCATGTTTTCTTCTTGTAGATGAGCTATCTTTGATTGCATAGAACGGTTGATGGCCTTGTTTGGACATTCAAAAGTGCGATGTCCTTGTTCTCCACATCGAAAACGAAGTTCGAGCCTCTTAGCTCGCTCCAAGAAATCAGAATCACGTTGCCAGTGCACAACTTCTTGCTTCTTAGGTGTATCGGTTTGCTTCGGCTCTGGTTTTCCCCCTTGACCGTTAATAGAGTTAGTCGATCTCTTTCCATTTTGATTTATTGAAATAGGTCTTGGGGGTCGATGTCCTGTTGAGATAAACCTTGATTTGAATGCCTTTTTCGTGGTAAACTTCTACATCTTCTCAAAGTTTTCTGCTTTTGCAACCGCATCAAGAAAATCTACACATCCGGACCCGTTTACTTGATAGTGAAGCTCTTCCCGCAAACCCTCAATAAACTTGCTTTTCAATGCATCTCCAGAAACTTCTAGTGCATACTTATGTAAACGCAAAAATTTCTCCTTATATTCTTAAACAAACAAGTTATATCTATCATCCTCATGCTGCTTGAAAGAGTAGAATTCCATTATCTTATCGCTCGGATAATGTGGAGAACAATAACGATTCGTTGCTTGCTCTCAAAATTCTTTCCAGAGGATTGGACCTTCACGTGTTCTTGTCTGTATGTAAGATTTCCACCACAGTTTTGTGACTCCTCGCAGATGCAGAATTGCCACCTTTGGTTTTGATGCCTCACTAAATACACGCAGGTCAAAGAAATCTTCAAGTTCCTCAATCCATGCTTCAAGATCCTCTCCAGTTTTCTTCTCACCATCAAATTCATTTAATTTTGCTCTTTTGAACACTTGCTTGAGTGCATATTCACCTGCATCATCATCCTCTTTAGGTTCACATTGCCGTCTAGCTCTACGTGCGTTTGATGTGCCCGCACCATTACCACCTTCAACATTGAGGTCCATGAAAACATTTGCAGTAGCCTCTTTCTGTTTGTTGGATCTTTCTTTATGCAATTCTGCATTCAATCTACGGATAAACTCCTGTTGTTCTTCTATCTTCTTCTTCAGAGCCTGCATCTTGTTCCGAAATCCAACTCTGCTCTGATACCACTTGTAATAAGTCTCCTAAACTTGAATCACAATCTCACACAGAATAATAGGTTTCGACACCACAAGATATAAAGAAGGAAAACAGAGTATACACATAACAAGAAGAGAGAGAATTTTATTATCTGTGCAGATTTACCAGTAGTTCTGATCTGCGTTACAAAATCTATCAGATTGCTTCAATGTGAAGCCTCATCCACCCGATCACCCCCGAGCTGATCTTAATCCCAATCTCAATCACAATCACAATCTCAAAGTATTAGGTAGGTCAAGTAAATATGCAACAGAACCAATTTTCTTTAAGATTTTGGAAGGACCATTATAACAAGGAGACAATCGACGATCTTTGCCTAAAACCAGATTTGATTTAGAAGGACTCACTTTCAAAAAAACTAGATCATTTGTTCTAAATTCCAAGGGTCTATTTTTGAGATCATGATATAATTTCTGGCGTTTCTGTGCATCTTTCATGTTTTTCCTTACCTTATTTAGCTCCAAATCCATGTTTTCAAGCATCTGTTTGGATATTTCAACCTGATTCTGTGAATTAAAAAGTGAATGCTGCAGCAAGCAATTATAACCATACATTGCTTCAAAAGGTGTCATCTTAATAGAGGAATGCCATGCACTATTATATGCATACTCAACCAAGGGCAAATATTCAGTCCAATTGTTTTGCTTATCATTCACATACATGCGTAACATATCCTCAAGCACCCTGTTAACCCTCTCGGTCTCACCATCGGTTTGAGGATGAAATGCAGTACTCATGCGCAATTCTGTTCCTATGGATTGAAATGTTGCTTTCCAAAATTAGATGTGAACCTTGCATCCCTATCAAAAATTAGACTTTTGGGTATACCATTGTTGGCACACAGGTCATATGAAGAGCATACAGGTATAGTAGAGTAGTCATGCACAATACGGCAACAAGGCCTAATCATTTTTTCCATGGATCATTCACAACTCAAGTGATTTTAATCACTACACAAACATTGTAAATTCCATTTTTGGTAGAATAGACTCCATTCTGTTCAAGCTGAGGAGTCCTCGAGCTTGAGGAGTGTTAGAATTAGCTACGTACCAGTTTTCATATTTTTTAGACTCGGTTTGAGCCCTCAAATAGGCTCTAGAACCTAAATTTTAACTAGGCCGGACACTAGGTCTGGACAAAGCCAAAGCTAGTGAGAAAACTATAAAAAGAGCTAGAGAGCTCATTTTTGAGGTTATTTGTTTGTGAATTGAGCTTATGTAAGAGACTTTTTGACTAATGCAAAGAAATCCATTGTTCCTCTCCTTGTTCTTGCCTTGTGTGCACGTGTGTGTGTATGTGTGTGCATGCTTGTGTGCTTCTCACTCACACACTTGTGCCTTCACTTGCTCATAGTCTTCATACTAGTCCTCACGTCTCCTCTCACGTTGGTACTCACCATTGTGCTAGAGTGACACCAATTTTGGCGCCGTTGCCGGGGAGAGAGCTTCGAGGACGAGCGTGTGATGGTAAGACGTCGAGTTGAGACATTGGAGTTATAGGTAATATCCTTTCTTTTCCTTATTTTTCTTCATTTTTTCTTATTTTTGCATCACCATCATCACCATCATCATCCCCACCATCTCCCACCTCCATCTCTATCTCCACAAAAATTTCAGTTTTTTGGTCATATTCCACTCCCCACCTCATTTTCCTCATTCCGTTGTGAGAGAGAGCGAGAGAGAGCTTGCATGCGATCTGTTTTTGTGTGTTTTTTGAGCTTCTGTTGCAGGAACTAGCTGTACCACCTTCTCTAGCAGTTTGCGCAGGTACCACAGACTCTGCACAGGTCCCGGGACGACGACTTCTGTCTGTCGCGATAGACAGAAAAACTTGATATTTTGTGAATGCGTGTTTGGCACGGCAACCTACACCATTTGAGCACTCCAAATCACTAGAAGTTTCTCAAAAATTTGCGTTTTTTCAGTCTATCGCGACAGACACCGTCAATCGCGATAGACACCGTCTATCGCGACAGACAGAGACCCACAATAGAGACTGTCTATCGCGAGAGACACCCGTCTATCGCGACAGACCAAATTCCACGACAGACCCCGTCTATCGCGACAGACACCGTCTATCGCGATAGACCCATCTATCGCGACAGACACCGTCTATCGCGACAGACCAAAACCACGACAGACGATAGACACCGTCTATCGCGACAGACCAAAACCACGACAGACGATAGACACCGTCTATCGCGACAGACCCATCTATCGTGACAGACCCATCTATCGCGACAGACACCGTCTATCGCGACAGACACCGTCTATCGTGACAGACCCATCTATCGCGACAGACACCGTCTATCGCGACAGACAGACATTTTCGACAAAAAAATAAGGGGTAATTTTTTTTGGAAATTTAGGCTAAATTTTGGGCATATTTGCATACTCAAATACTCATACACTTACAAAGGCCTTAGAAAAATGCATTAAAACTCCTGAAAAGGTTCTGTTTGTCTGTTTAACCCCCTAAAACCCTGAACGGTCATAACTTTTTCATACGAAATCCATTTTTTGAGCTCTAGGGGTAGGTACACCAAGGGAGCTCTAGAGAAAATTTGTTAGCAATACAAAAGGGGGAACAAGGGTCATTAAAAAGTGTCTTAAATAAATTGTCTGTCAATTGAAGGATCAAATTGAAGCTAAACTTGGGGTTCTTACAGGATCATCGAGAGCTTTTGGAGAAAACAAAGTAAGTGCCAGGGCGAACAAGCTTGGGAATGTGCTTCCTGGGTAGACAAGCATCACCAGGAGGAGCGACTCTAGGTTGGAACATCTCTTAACCTCCTCAGTCCATTCTTAGCATAGGCTAAGTGCGAGTAGTTATCCTGATTGACTAGGGGTATGATAGGAACACTCAAGTTTGAAGAGCCTTTAATTTCTCAAGTGCAAGGATAGGCTAAATTGCAGTCCAGGGACAACTTAAAGGAAAAGAAATTAAACTAAGTGGGTGAGGAACATCAAATACGACACACTGAAGTGCTCCGGACGACGCTTAATTAAAAACAAGAAAACACATACAAGGAACTCAAAAAAGAACAACTGATTGGTACCAAAGAATCAGCAACGTATAAAGGGCATATGAACCTGAGATCGGGAAGACACCTAGGGAGAGAGCTTCAAAGTGTTAGATCATCCGAGGCTAGCGTCAACCATACAGCCAGATCTTGGGCCCAACAATTGAGTGATTACCCCTACGCTCTAGACTCAAAAACCAGTGACTCTGACATGTCGTATAGCATGGAAAGACCTGTAGGTAGCTAAGGAATGGCATACCTAGAAAGACCTGAAGGTCCCTACAAGACTCAATTGGAATACATCCAGACCAACCGCCTAGGTGCACGCATCTATGAGGATGGTCTGCGAAGATCTGTTGTCCTAATTAAAAATCCGAATCAGCCCATTGGACTAGAACACCCTGTAGTCAAGTTTGAAAATGGTTCATACATAGATAAAGAAGGAACAATGTATGTGATCACCAACCAACCTGAAAGGACAGATGAGTTTGGCAACATAATCTCTGAACCTGAATTAGGTGACATAGAGCAAGGGAACTTAGGGAAGGAGCCGAAAACCCCTCGAGGCAAATCGGTCCTAACAAGGATAATCACTCCAGAGTTAGTTCCCCAGGATAATAGGAGCATAGAATTGCTTTGGAACCAAGAAATGGATGAGGCTTTTTGGAGGTACAAGCTTGAAAAGTCTAATGAAGTGGGAGCTCTTGCCATCTATGAATTCAAAGATCCTAATAGCCTAGGCAAAGTGACCTACTTAGATGATGCTTCTGAGAGAATCTTTGTGGTCTCTGAGCATGGAAGACACGCATACACTTGGAAGGGAGAATTTGTTTTTCCCCAACCTCGATCCAATGTGTCTTATGGTCACCAAGGAGCTGGAACGTCCCATGCTCATGGAGTTCAGAGAGACATAAAGAGAGACAGACCTGAGGTAAGCTTTGCCAACTCCTTGGGAAGAGGAAGAACGAGAACGGAAACAAATAGAGTGGAACTTGAGGGACATAGAGCCCCAGGGAACCAAAGAAATGTGGATGAATTCCCTCTACCAAGACCAAGAGAGCACACGAGGACCCTGAGACCGACCCAACTAGTTAAGTCCATGAAAAACTACTTCGATGGCACTGGAGATCGCTACGATCATGTGGCTGAGTTCAGGCAAGTCTTGAGAGCTGAACAAGTGGAGGATCTATTCACGCAGTACAATGCCTTTGGTCTAACCCTTAGGAACACAGCCCTTATGTGGTTTCAACCATTGAATGAGAGACAATTTAGGAGTATAGACCAACTTCTAGAGGCATTCATTATCGAATTCTCTAAAAGTGGCATAAGACATAACACATCCTCCCTGATATACAGCTTCAAACAAACATCTCAAGAGATAGTGAGGCTCGCAGGCAGAAGATTTAGGCAATATCTAGAGAGATGCCCGGCCCCAGAGTTACCCACTCCAGCCAAGCAAGTGGCCTTATTTTTAGATGGATTGTTAAGCACCAAACTGAGATCATATGTGTACTTGAAGGACCCTAGATCCATAGAAGAATGTGTACGCATGTGCATAGACATTGAGGATAATCTAGGGGAGGAATTAGAGCTCTCAAAAATCTATAAAGATTCAGATAGTTCTAGTAGCCTTATTTCCTCACAATCCACATCAATTGAGGATCTAGCAGAAAAGGTAGCTCTGAAATTAGGTGTCTCTAGCAAGCAGATTCCTAGATTTGCCCCCGGAAAACGATGCTATACCTGTGGAGGAGACCATATGGCTAATGTGTGCCCCATCATGGCTCAACCCCAAGTGAACCCTAACAATCAGTACTGCACCATAGAAAGGAGGTACACCAATCATACAACACAAGACTGCCCATATAACAAACAAGCTGTTAGACAAAATTATGCTCAGCCATATCCACAACAAGGAAAGTACCCTAATCAGTACCCACAACAACAGTATGCTAGGCCCCAGCAAATCTATCAACCACCCTATCAAGGGCAACAAAGACCGCAACCAGTCCTAGCGCAGCAACCTCCTGCCCCCACCAATGTGATTCCAGTAAAGTATGCAGTGGCAGAAGAAAATCTAAATAGAGCTTTAGTGCCAGTGACATCCTTGCTTTCAGAAAGTGATCCAAGTGATCATAACTTTGACTCCACCCACGTTGAGAGCCCCCAGGCCTACTACATGCAATCACCGGAGCATAGTGAGTCATACTATTATGAAGAACCGAATGAATCTAGTGGGGAGCCAGAATACGCAAACGTCATGTATGCCAACCCCAACTCGAGATCCCAACCTAGGCGGATGAGACCTCCATTTCCTAGAGGGCCATGCTATCGTTGTCAAGGAGATCATCTCATTCATGATTGCCCTCTACCTGCACCGACACAAACCCAATCTGTGACAATTCAAGGCTTTTGTCCCGATTGTGGAAAGGAGCATTTGTTACGAGAGTGTCCCAAGAACCCCGCCAATATACCAAAAATTGCTCCTATCAATGTTATTGGCTTAGTGGTAGACTCCACAGGAAGCGTGACTTCCACAGCCCCAGTACAAGTCATCACGAGAGCCCAGGCACTTAAGCAAAGCCAAGACTTAGGCCAGGAAAAGAATGCAGAGGTTAGCGAGACTGAGAGCCAAAATAAAAAGAGGACAAGAGCTTGGAGAGATAGCCGTGAACGTATGAAAAGGCAATGGGCAAGAAAGATGAGCGAACTTGAGGAAAGTCTACGAGAAACCAAAGCCAAAATCATAGAAATCACATCTCAAACGCACTCTCACACATCCCCGCCACTACCATCCCCTTCACCCTTCATTCCTCTAACCGCCAATCCACCACACTTAACCCAACCACCACCCCGAGTAGGATCAGTCTTAGCGGATCCCACTCCTGAAGATCTAGACATGATGCTTAAAGCATATCAGGCCAGAATCCAAGAAGGGCCCAATGTAACAGATCATGAGAAATGTTACCCTAGAGCTTATCTAGAGCTTGAACGAACTAAGTTGTGTGCCAAGATGGTGGAATTGGCTCAAGCCATGTTTGAGACCAGTCGCCTTTTCACTTGCTCTAGCCCCACTAGAACACCATTGCATTTTGATGGTCTGTTAGACAGATTGGAGATGTTAATTGCAAAGTCTGGAAAAGGAACCAACTCCCAGGCTAAGGAGAAGGCAAGTGATAGAATAAGCATTCCTCCCAAGGAAGCTTATGTGCCTAACTCCACTGAACCAGACACCCCTTCTTCTATGAATCGATACACACCCGAATTCTTGCGAGAGATTCAAGAAGAGAAATGGGCTAAAGAGAGTGAAGTTCCTCATCCCATTGAACTTGTGGATGACACACACGATCAATTCCCACAAGACCTTCCGTCCATTTATGTAGAGCAGGAGAGCGTCCAATCTCAAGAGAGATTCGACTTCGAGTTCAATTCCTTACAAGAGCTACCCCATTTCACAGGTCCATGGGAAGCTAAGTCTACTTGTATGAGAGCACCGACCGTCATGGTAAGAAAACGAAGATTCAGTCATACCTAGGAACACGGAGGTAGTGAAGAACACCAAAGTGCAGTGCAATCTCACTTTGGAAGAGCTGCTTAAGGTTAGACCAGAAGTGTGCAAACATGTAGCCAATCAAGTGCCCAAGATAGCAAAACCTCGTTCCCAGGTAGGATCCCAGAGAACAGTGCCAGAAATACCCCTAGAAAAGATAGGAGACATGAGTGAGGGCGAAGAGGGAAACACATATCTTCCTATCACCCATCAAGGATACACCACCAAGGTCATTCTAGACTCAGGTGCAGGAGTTGCAATTGCTACCACTTCCCTATGGAAGCGTTGGGGCAAGCCTGCACTCAGGCCAACTAGAATGAAATTGCAGATGGCCGATGGTCACATAGAAAGACCCTTAGGACTACTAGAGGGGATAACTCTCACTACTTGTGGTGTAGAGTTTGAGCACACATTTGCTATCTGTGACTTTAGCAAAAATCAAGCCTATGAGATGATTTTGGGGAGACCATTTATGCGGCAGTTGCAAGTGGTACAGGATTGGGGAACCAATTCCTTGTATTTGCAACACTTAGGTGTTACAACCAAAGTCAATCTCAAGGATTACTCTCATAGAGATGTCCCTCCTATCCAATGGAACCCCATCCATAGAGCCAAAGATGATACGGAATCGGTGCATTCCATAGGATCAGGATCCTCATGGATGCATGAAGACACTCACTTATGGATGTGTAAAGTGGCAGCGGAAGAGAAAAGAGAAAAAGCCAGAGAGGTAGGTGCGAAGGAAACACATAGATCAGTTCAAGACCCAGCCTATGCACCTGTAGTATTTCCGGACAAAGAATTTGAACCTCATGGCTGGGCAAAAATTCTAGCAACTATGTATGTAGCCATCAATGAAGAGCAATGGACACCCCACTATGATGAGGATGGCTATGACATTTCTGTCTTCTCCATAGAGCCAATCATGGGAGATGCAGTTTTAGAAGAATGCGAACCTAGCCCTGATGCATTTGAAGATGCAAGTGACTCCGATCTTGAGTCAATCATCATGGAGCCACCCTTTGCATCAGACGAAGAATATTTCTATGAAGTACAAGTTTACCCTCAGAGACATGAAGAGCTCACTAATGATGTGAGATTAACCACACGAGTGACCACTAAGAGTGAAGGAAAGAAAAGGAAGAAGAGAGAAGCCGCACCAGAGAAGGAAGAATCCCTGTTTGAGGTCCCTGAAAATTTCAAGAAGTATGCAATAGAAGATAGGAGAGTCATGGTAAGAATGCCAAAACGCGATGCACAAGCAGGAGAGGCCTATGATAACAAAGAAACCACCAAGAAGGTAGTGGTAGCCATAGAAGAAGGAGAAGAGAGGTGCACTTACATAGGACATGAGCTCACTGAGGAAGAGGAGCATGAGCTGATAGCTTTGCTAAGAGAGTACAGAGATGTATTCGCTTGGAGCTACAAAGATTTGAAAGGTGTAGACCCTGACATATGCGACCATACGATTCCCATGACCACAGAGGCCAGACCTTCTAAACAAAAGCCATACACATACAATGACAACTATGCTGCCAAGATCAAAGAAGAGATAGACCGCTTGGTTGAAGCTGGATTTATCTATGAAATTGAGCACACTTAATGGGTGTCCCCCATTGTAGTGGTGCCCAAAAAGAATGGTAAATTACGTGTATGCATTAACTTGAAGAAGGTTAACGCAGCCACTATCAGGGATAGTTATCCGCTTCCTATCACCGAGCATTTATTAGAAAGGGTAGCCAGCAAGGAAGTGTACAGCTTCCTAGATGGGTTCTCTGGCTACAATCAAGTAGCCATCGCACCAGAAGATCAGCATAAGACGGCTTTTGCCACAGAGTGGGGCATATTCGCTTTTAGGGTAATGCCATTCGGGCTTACCAATGCACCCGCTACCTTCCAGAGGCTGATGTGCCATGTATTTAAAGAGTTCCTGAGGAAGAACTTAGAAGTCTATGTTGATGATCTTTGTGCTCATTCCAACATTAGACAAACCCATATTCCTGAACTCAGATAAATTTTTGACAAATGTAGTCTGCCTGAACCCAGAAAAGTGTGTTTTCATGGTCAGGCAAGGCAAGATTCTAGGGCACATAGTGTCAAAGAATGGCATATCCACTGATGAAGAGAAAGTGAGAGCCATAGCAGAGTTACCTAGGCCAAAGAACGTCAAGGAAGTACAAGCTTTCATGGGGCATTGTGGTTATTACCGACGGTTTATACACATGTATGCCATCATAGCAAAGCCTCTGTACGGACTTCTGACTAACTTTGAGTGGACTGATGAGTGTGAAAACTCCTTTAATGAACTCAAAAGAAGATTGTGTTCAGCACCAATCTTGACCACACCAGATTGGAATAAACCCTTTCATGTTCACGTGGATGCATCCAATTATTCTATTGGATGTGTACTCGCACAACCTACGGGCGAAGGTAATATGGATCTCCCAATTGCCTATGCGAGTAGACAGTTGAATGCAGCTGAACGAAACTATACGACCACTGAGCGAGAAGGATTAGGCATGGTATATGCAGTTAAAAAGTTTAGACACTATTTGCTTGCAAATAAGTTTAAATTTTTTACTGATCATCAGGCCCTGTTGTACTTGGTAAACAAACCATGCAATACCGGTAGATTAGTAAGATGGTTTCTCTTGCTAATGGAATACGACTTTGAGGTTGTGGTAAGAAAAGGCAAGACTCATTTGAGAGTAGATCATCTCTCTAGGCTCACATCGGGAGAAGCCCCACAAGGAGTATCGGATGACCTTCCTGACGCTTACTTGTTTAATTGGGAAGTTGTACCTCAGTGGGCTAAGCCATTAGTGCCAGTATTGACATACGGGCCTAATCACCTAGTCATAAACACTCAAGATAGAGAGGTAGTAAAATCCCAGAAGTACCATATCATGGCAGGAAGTATGTACAAACAGACAGATCAAGGGATATTGGCTTGTTGTGTGGAAGAGGACGAGTACGCAAAGTGGTTGCAGTTAGCACATGTGGGTGCATTAGAGCAACACTACTCAAAGCAAAGAACTTTACAGACACTTAGGAGATTCGGAGTGCATTGGCCTACTATGGAAGCTGATGTCCAAAAATTGTGCAAGGAATGCCCAATCTGTTGCACTAAACCACCTGTGGAACATGCCACTCTATATCAAGTGTCCATAGTGCCAGATTGGAGTGAACCATTAGTAGACTTCCTGAGGACGAGAACATTCCCTCAAGATATGACACTGGCCAGACGAAGAAGTATAGAACAAGAAGTCCTAGATTACTCACTCATTGGTGATAATCTATACAAGCGTGGTAAAGATGATTACCTGAGACTGTGTGTCCATGAGAGCAAATATCTCAAGATCTTGGAAACTGCTCACCAAGGTGTAGCAGGAGGACACTTTGGACCAGATCGGGTGATCAAGGCAATACTATTTGCGGGCTTCTGGTGGCCGACCCTTCACATGGATGCACATACCTATGTGAAACGGTGTGATGTTTGTCACAGAAGTCAGTATCCTATACACGCAAGGATGAGATGCCACTGAAACCTATGATGGGTGGACGTGCATTTTCTAAGTGGGGAATAGACTTTGTTGGTCCTATTAATCCCCCAGCTAAGGGTTCACATGCTGAGTATATCATTGTGGCCACGGACTATCTAACCAAGTGGGTACAAGTGAAAGCCACATCGAAGAATGATGCCCAAACGACCGCTAAATTCTTATTTGAGAATGTGTTCGCTCGATACGGGCTACCCATAGAGCTAGTAAGTGATAGAGGGACTCACTTCTTGAATGAAGTCATTGAAAATCTTCTTCAAGAGTTCTTGGTGATACACAAGAAGTCTGCCCCCTATCACCCACAAGCTAATGGACAAGCCGAAAGCACAAATAAGATTCTATGCAATGTGCTAACCAAATTAGTGAATAACAAACGCTCTGATTGGGACAAACAGCTACACCATGCAGTTTGGGCATACAGAGTTGCCTATAAAATGGTACTCCAAGCCACGCCCTTTCAGATGGTTTTTGGCCAGAATGCAGTGCTACCATTGGATTTTTTGATACCAACCTTGAAAGTAGCACAAGAGCATGATTGGACAGGCCATGAGTTGTCCTCTAGAATCTTCGATCTTGAACGATTAGGTGAAACACGATTGAAGGCTGCAGCAGGAATTTATGCAGCCAAGAAGAGGCAAAAGGCATATTTCGATGCACATGTAAAGGATAAGGGCTTGAAAGCGGGAGACCTAGTTTTAGTATACACTTTGAAGCAACATGCGAGGAATTTAGAGAAGAGAGGTTATGGGCCTATGATCATAAATAGGATTTCAACTAGTGGGGCAGTACAACTAGCCACTTTGGAAGACGATATTCTCCCTAGCTACATAAGCGGATGTAGAGTCAAGTTATACCAAGAACCCCTGACTGAAGAGATGTTAAATCGGCTCAACACTGCCAAGAAACGTAAAGAGGAGGAAAAACGAATTCGAGAAGAAGCACAGGCAGAGGCCTTAGAGCGCATCCGACGAATGAAATTGATGAGGCAAGGGAGAGATCAGCCTATCCTTGACACTCAAGAGTCTCCAGCTACCACATGGCCATGTGTGAGGCTTCAGGTGAACGTTCCCATAGGATAATCGATCAAAGACCCTTTGTGACCCTAGAAGTAGGACAAGGAGAGAATGCAAGGACCATAAGAGCTTTAATTGACTCAAGAGAAGCCACTAGCGCAGTTCGACTTTCTTACTGCCACCAATTACAATTGAAGGTCAATCCTATAGAGGCATATCTCATAGGACTAGGAGGCGTGGAAACCCCTTGCATTGGTGAGGTGGACCTCCCCCTCTACATTCAAGATGTTCTAATGGCCGTCAAAGTGCTAGTGTGTGAAGACGAGGATCTTACCGAACCTCTTGTCCTGGGCCAAGACTGGATCTATGAGCATGCAGTCAGCCTCAACCTAAGAAGTGGGCTTCTTCAGGCATGGGTAGGCCAAAACCACATCACGATTGAATTAGAAAATCAAGCACATAGGCCGCTAGGAGAGACACCGAATCCTGGTCCTTCCAGGAGTCCACCGGAAATGAACCATGCTACTCTTGACCAAAGTTCTATGGTGCAAAGGATTGCCACTCATGACGAAGGTACAGAAGTCAACAAGGAGCTCCCTTCTTTTCCAAAGAGAATTCAAGGAAAGCAAGCCAGAAAATACAAGATACAGAGGAGCACGAGGACCAAGAAGAATGAACACCAACCAGTACAATACAGAATACCCCATGGCATGAAGCAAATCTGGATACGCAAAGGTGAACAACCCTCGGCTATACACACATCACGAACACTTCACCCACTAACCTCTAACCACTTGGAATGTCAGGTTGGTATTGTGGAGGGAACACCATAACATCCTGTTTCCAATGCAATGCTAATGTCCCTCTCTCTTCTTCTAGCAGATAAGCATCAGCAACTACAAGCACTCTCATGGCAGAAGCAACAGGTCCGAGCTCATAGGCAGGAATAATTACTGCTGGAATTGATGTGGATAGTCTACCTGTTGATGTGCCTCCAACTGAACGACCTGTGGAGCTGCAACACCTTCAGCAGATCCCGGTACCGGATCCATCCACAGGGATCAGAGAAAGAGTCCATGCCAATTCTCATTGGTTCAATGGCATGCCAGGCCCATTAGGAGAGGCCAAGTATATATGGGAGTCTAAGTGCGAGTATGATAGATCTTGGGTCAGATTCCAATTCTTCTCCAAGGAGTTTGAGACTCTACAGAACATGCAGGATCTTCAGACCATATGGCAACGTGCAGGGCTAGCTGAGTACTTCGAGGCACCATTACCCAAACCAGATCCGATGCTACTACCTGGTCTCAACACTACAGGCTAATGCAGAAAAGGACAAACCAGGATCATTTGTTCTTCCTTCCTTGCTGGGCAACAACGAGTTAAAGAGGTTTGAACTTACCTTGGAGTTGGTGAGCTCTGCTTTGAATATGCACGGCACACATGCACCTTCTGAGAAGGATGCTCTCGTTCCTACTAACATGAAGGATAGGAAACTACTGAAGGTTAAAGACATGGTAGCACTCACACCAAACGTGTCCATCCCTCTCCGTATGTGCATGCAACATTTGCTTTCCCCAGTCAAGACCGCTTCACACAACCGCACAAAAGAATTTGGTTTGCTCTCTACTTAGCGGAGACAGGTGCGTCACCAATTAAGCTTCCTGTATGGATTATAGATCAGCTGTATGAAGCAAATAAAAGATCTTCTAGGAAATTAGTGGTGAATGGCTGCTGTGCTATCACACGCATTATCTACCGGTGCTTAGCATACGATGTACCCATTGAACGTGCCTTAACTTGGGCACAATTACAAATGTTTAAGAAGCTCAAGAAGTCCACACATCAATCCAAGCGCATGAGGGGTTCGATCCCTTGTGTCCAGACACGTGAAGTTCTGACTACTCCTGAAGTATCGCCACGAGGGGAGGCCATTGTACCTCCCTTTACCATTAGAATACCCAGGTCTGGATCTGAAACTACGACACAAGCTTCCCCTTCAGCTCCTCCTGCTCCATTTGAATTTGAATTTGCTACAACTGGAGATACTGAAGGAATGGATCCCCAGGACTTCGAAGCATTCTTACAAAGTACACAACTCTCTGATGTAGAGTTTTATTCAGATACAGAAGAACAAGGCACATCTTCACAAAGAAGAAGAAAATCCACAGAAGGTCGCCATGTACATTGGGGTGATGATCAGCAAGGTCAACAACAAGGACACCTAGAAGAAGAAGGAGCAGACGAAGAGGAGACCACTAAAGCCCCAGCTTATACAACCGAACTCCGAAGGCTGTACCAAATCATGGAACGAGTGCGATCGCAACAACTTCTCACCGAACAAAGCAGTAGGGTACTCATGACTCAGCTTTTGGAAGAAGCAGGAGTTGACTCAGAATATAGTGAAGGTCTCTTATTAATGGCAGAAACATATGGGGTAGTAGAAGCAGTTCGGACCGCCATTAGGAGGTCTCCAGTTCAATATGATCCACGAAGATTCCAAACACGACCACGATCAGGTAAAAACATCCAGATCCCCATGACAACGACAGAAGCACCGATTATTACATCCAAACCCATTGGGACAACCTCCCAAGCAGCAGTAACCGCTAGCCAAGAGCATACAATCATCCATGAAGAGTCAACTGAACCACTACCACCCACACCCCCACCATCTCCCCCTAGAACAGAAGCCGTGGAGATCACCTCGACCACCCAACCCACCGAACCAACCTTCATCTTCCGTACTCCCACCTCTAGTTCAACCCTATTCTCCACCCATGAAAACCCAATCTACAAAGCTACCACCATCACTACACAATCCACCGAATCACTCATAGAGCCTACCCTAGGACAACCATCCCCCATACCCTCAGCCATAGGTCATCCTGACTCTAGATCCATATTCATGGGTTTCCCTACTACCACACCACCTTTCACGACCTCCCCGCCTCTACGACCTCAACCCCCAACCCCCATCTCTCCACTTCTCCAATCCCTCCATGCCTTCACTTTTCAACCCAGGTCTCAACCATTCCCTTTATTTTCAGCTCCCAACCCCACTTCTCATCTATTCACCACTTTCACACACACACCACCTACCATTCCAATGTATATGGTAGACCCCACACTCGCATCCACTCCTGAAAGTATGGACATTTCACCACCCACGGCACCTCCCCCCCCACCAATTTCACCGACACACACATCTCCATTAGACACATCATTCACTCTTCCCCTTCCCCAATCCCCTTCCCATGCATCCTCCATTGTACAAACCACACCATCATCCATAGGAAATGCATTGGACACCATGCTCACATGTATATCACAGTTAAGGACAGAGTACAATCAGCTCCAGCAACATAACGCACGACTGCAAGAGCACTCGGAGGTGCTACAAAATCGTCTTGCTGCAGTAGAAGAGGAGAATACTCGCCTCCATACACAATTCCAAACTTTGCAAGAGGCTCATAGTGTATTGGAAGTATAGTTGCAGAATACAGACCAAGAAGCAATACAAGTGGTAGAAGGCCATCTAAAAACACAACTAGAACGCAATTCAAGACTTCAACAAAATATGGCACTTCTTAGAAGACACCTTGCAGCTGCTCACGAGGAGAATCGACGCCTACAACAACAGAATCAAGAGAACTTAGAAGCAGCCATCGAAAGCACACCAGGGGCACCTATCAGCCCATCAAAGTTTCAAGCACTGACCCCCGACAATATCAAGATCATATTGGAAGACTATGCCA
The DNA here is from genome assembly GCA_020310875.1 of Ceratopteris richardii. NCBI lineage: Eukaryota > Viridiplantae > Streptophyta > Polypodiopsida > Polypodiales > Pteridaceae > Ceratopteris > Ceratopteris richardii. The sequence continues at coordinate 110,413,922 of CM035427.1, forward strand.
TGCTGCTTGAAGCACATGACCAGCTATCAGAGGAACTGGGTCAACTGAAGCAGAAACACCAAAAAGAAACAACAGCTGCCTCTCAAACCACCTCCTCCGCAGCTTCACTTCTCACAGACTCAGAGGCCTTAAAAGATCTCCAGAAGCAGGTAACCGAATTGCAAGCACGACTACTACAATATGAGAGACCACCTTCCCCTCCAGAGGCTCCCACCGACGAAGAAATAGTACAAATTCCTGTGGAACAAACATTTGAAGAAGAATACGACCCACAACCCTTCCCAGGAGGTCAACAAACGGAAGAAGGTCAGGACACATTTGAAGCACCACGACCCCCATGGCTACGACAAGTGGAGGAAATCGGGAGTTCACATGAAGAGCGAACTGTCGTGCAAAATCAGGCTATGAGAGTCATAGAAGAGACTGTATTACAATCCAATTACTTCAAAAACCTATCATCGAGACGCCTTATCCTCTCATCCGAACTCCAATACAGGCCTTACTATATCATTTTGGCAGATTATAACGCAGAAATACAAAGAGTCACAGGGAAGATACCTTCCTTCGCAACCCAATTTCAACCCGAAGACCTTCCTCTCGAGGTGCAAAAAGGCAAGATCCGTCAACCAACATGGCGGCAGAAACTTCTTGAAACCTATCCTGAAATGCTCCGCACCTGGAACAATGCGCCATTACATCTCCTCTATAATCCATGCTATGGCCCTGTTCCACGACGCCGCTCATGGAAAGCATTCAACATCAAGGTCCAGAATAATGCACAATGCAAGGAATGGCTCAATTATCCATACATTGTGCCACCACAGGGACCACCGTCAGTAGCGTACATGATGGGAACAATTCGACATTGGATGCCGTGATTGAAGCCCATGCCAGATGTGGCGGCCCAAATGATGCTTAAGATTTTGGATATGATGTAGGTAGTCCTCAAAACCTTTCGAAATGCGGCAGCCCCATAGATACGGCTACCGGGGTTCACTAATAAAAACTACAATTTAGTGTACGGCATGAGCACCACCCCCAGCATTCGAGTAGCTTATGCCTGGCATGCATGAATAAAGTATCTTCCCGCATGCTATAAACAAACATCTGAAGAAATGTTCCGATCAGGATTTTGGGAGTACCACTCAGAAGTCTTCAGGTCATATGAAGAGCATACAGGTACAATAGAGCATTCATGCACAATACGGCAACAAGGCCTAATCATTTTTTCCATGGATCATTCACAACTCAAGTGATTTTAATCACTACACAAACATTGTAAATTCCGTTTTTGGTAGAATAGACTCCATTTTGTTCAAGCCGAGGAGTCCTTGAGCTTGAGGAGTGTTAGAATTAGCTACATACCAATTTTCATAATTTTTAGACTCCGTTTGAGCCCTCAAATAGGCTCTAGAACCTAATTTTTAACTAGGCCGGACACTAGGTCTGGACAAGGCCAAAGCTAGTGAGAAAACTATAAAAAGAGCTAGAGAGCTCATTTTTGAGATTAGATTGTTTGTGAATTGAGCTTATGTAAGAGACTTTTTGACTAATGCAAAGAACTCCATTGTTCCTCTCCTTGTTCTTGCTTTGTGTGCGCGTGTGTGTGTATGTGTGTGCATGCTTGTGTGCTTCTCACTCACACACTTGTGCCTTCACTTGCTCATAGTCTTCATACTAGTCCTCACATCTCCATGGATTGACAATTATGAGGTGAATCTTCTCACGTTGGTACTCACCATTGTGCTAGAGTGACAACCATGTAACCTAAAAATTTCTTTTATGAAAAGTTTAGCAACATGCAAAGCTTTATGAGTTTTCCTCATGGGAAGAAAATGTGCCATCTTTGTAAGATGGTCCACGACAACAAAGATGGTATCATGCCCACTTCTGGTCACAGGCAACTTTGTTATGAAATCCATAAGATGGATTCCCATTTTTTATCAGGCACATCTAATGGTTGTAACATGCCAAGACTCCTTTTAAATTGGGCCTTAACCTGTTGACATTTCAGACATTCTTCCACATACCTCTTAATATCATATTTCATATGTTGCCAGTAATATGAAGCTTTCACTTTTGCATAAGTTCTAGAAAAACCAGGGTGTGTAGAGAAAGGTGCATCATGACAGTCATGCAGGATCTTTTCTTTCAAAACAGATTCTGAAGAAATACATAAATGAGAATTACAATACAAATCAACATTTCTCAAATGAAATTTTCCCTGAAACATAGAACCTAGATTCATACCCAAAAATTTCAAGATTGCTTCATAAAATAAATCTTCGTTTAATTCTTTTCCAATATCAAAATCAGAGGATAAAATAGAAATTGAATTGCATAAGGGTTTACGACTCAAAGCATCGGCCACCTTGTTTTCTTTTCCTACTAAGTATTTAATATCAAAATTATATTCACTTAGCAATTGGATCCATCGTTTTTGTCTATTGTTAAGTAAAGGTTGAGTAAATATGTATGTAAGGCTCTGATGATCTGTTCTTAATTCAAACTTTACTCCTAGCAATAAGTGTCTCCAATGTTTAAGTGCGTGAACAACTGCAAGCATTTCTAAGTCATGTGTTGTATAATTTAATTCATGTTTCCTTAATTTCCTTGACTCATAAGCCACTACCCTCCCTTCTTGTGAAAGTACGCATCCAATTTGGCTTCCACTAGCATCACATGCAACAATAAAAGGCTTCCCTAACTCAGGTATCTTTAGCACACAATTTTTGATAACTTTCTGTTTTAATTCGTCAAACGCCTTTTGACACTCATCGTTCCATGTGAACTCTCTATTTTTCTTTGTCAATTCTGTAAGACGATTTGCAATTCAAGAAAACTCCCTAATGTGTGCCCTCTCATATTGTGCCAAACCAAGGAAGCTTCTCACATCCCTCACACATTTGGGTGTAGGCCAGTCAACTATGCTTTTAACTTTCTCAGGATCTATATGAATCCCTTCCTTAGAAACAACTCTCCCCAAATAAGTCATTTCCCCTTTTGCAAAAAAACATTTACTCATCTTACCATATAGTTTATGCTCTCTTAGTTTTTGTAAAGTCTTCCTGAGATGCAATGCATGTTCAACATCATCCTTAGAATACACAAAAATATCGTCAAGAAAAACTAATATAAACTCATCGAGATATTCATGAAACATGTAATAAAGTAAGTTTGTGATCTAGGGATCCGATTGGTTCAGACAGATATGAAACCGGACTCCATTTGGTCATTCGTTTATGTGGCCAAAGATCTCGAGTCTAGCCTAACTGGTAGGTCATTGACTCTTGTAACCAAGTAATCCACTTATCCTAATGGTTAAGACTCAAGGGTGTGAAGTAAGAGGTCTTGGGTTCAATCCCCATGGGGTACATGGGAAGAGTGTTTTGCCCAAAGAGCTCTAGAACCTTCTAGAAGCATCCATTGGAGTTTCTGGCTAACTAGGACACTTGGCACACATGTAGTTACATGGCTGACACTTGGATGGTTAGTATCCACCTGCCCATGCAGCCAGTCCCTTGGAGAGAGCTATGTATAGAGGCATATGGTTGGGAGGAGAGTCATTCATTCAAGAGCATTTCCAATCGTTACGCTGTTGCATTGGTATCAAACCATTCTCCATAGCTCTCATCTTCATCATCTTGCTCATGAGTTCTTGTGTGCATAAGCTCTTCTACAAAGTTTGCTCCCGGCTGTCTAGAGATGTGTGTCGTAGCTTTACTTAGTTTGAGTTTTGTGCTGCAGAAGCTCTCAATCAGGAGCTAAAAAGGCTATTCATCTCTGCTGCAAGCCCGCAGGATTCGAACCCCCGTCCTCGACTTGGAAAATAGGTCGCCTATCCACGAAGTACACAGGTGTTCGTGACTTTCGATCCACGGTGGAGTCAATTTGTGCAGGATGAGCCTTCAATAAGAAGCAAAAGATTAATACTTTCTGCTGTGGAGAGCAGAGGAGTCGAACTCACGTCCCTCATACATGAGCGTGCTGCCTTATCCACAAGGCCAAACGGACGTTCGCGATACAGTGTCCAGAGCAGATGAAATTGTTCGCATTGGCACTGTAGAAGGTCTCTCAAATAAGGAGCAACGAGGAAAACAAAAGTTCTACAAGCTCCGCCGTCCGGGATTCGAACTCGGTTGGCAGATCTGCGAAGAATTTGCTGTAGCCAAGGCGCTCAATTCCATTGTGTGTTCGTTATCGGCAATGACTAATATAAATCTGGAGTGCGCGCTGAAGATCGGAGCCCAACTGTTGCAGCCCGGAACCCGAGGAGCACTCTTCTTTAGCCAAAGAAACAAGCAAGGACAGTTAAAGTTTGAGCAAAGCCTGAAGGAAGTGGAGCTGTGGAGTGAAGATCCGGAGGCCTAACTTCATCATAATTCTAGCACTTTTGGCTAGAATCAAGTCGACCTCAACGGACCAAATCATCAGGGACGATTTCTTGTGATATTCTTGCATAGCTCTTTTGATTTTGATTGCACACACCACCTGCGTTAGGAATACTAAGTTAGTTTAATAACACTCTGTGTGCGATGGATGGGACTTCTAGCCACGTCTCGCTTACAAGTACTACTAGTGCGTCCATGTATGTTTCCATTCCTATGTTAGTAACATCCTCATTCATGACTAGACCACCAATAGTTGCACGTGCATTGCATTCATCTGCACCTATGGTTTCAAATACTAGTCATGCGTCTGATGCATCTAAAATAGAATCAACGATTGTAGCATTAGACGTTGAGGATTCTGCGAGAAAAGGGGAAACAAACACTACTTTAAACGAGGGGAAAGATATGGAAAGTAGGATGTTGCTAGTTGAGCAAAGACTTGGACGGTTGTCCAGTATTCCGGATGAGGTTGTGGTACTCCGTCAATCTGTTGATGGAATCCAAGATAACCTTAAGGCCATTCTGAACTTACTTTAGACGCCTAGGGATATCAGTAAGGCTACTTTGGGTAGTCACACAGATACAATCGCGACTTCACCAATGTCTATTAGGATGGAAAAGGATAAGGGATTATCCTCTCCCCAGATAGACATGTTTCCTCTAACGGGAAGTATGAGCCGTCTTAGTTTGATATCTTCTACTCCTTTGTTTGCTTCTTCGGTAGGGATGTCAGAAAGCCATAACCGCCCCGTGGATCTTTCCTTAGGAAAGGAGATACGTCCTCCTTATTTCTCTGGAGAGGATAAGGATAGGAATAAAGATGCGGTTTTGACTTTCTTGGAGAAATGGAATGATGTCCATGAACTCAAACATACCCTCGATCATGTGAGAGTAGTAGAAGTGAGTTTATCACTAGGACCCAAAGCTTATACTCGGTGGATGAGTCTCTCTGAGACTCACAAGAAACCTACTACCTGGGTTGAATTTTCCTGCCTTTTCAAGAAAGAGTTTCTCCCCGAGAATGAGGAGGAATGCAATTGGGAGGCGTGGGATAAAATTCAACAAAAAGGTAGACCGCTATCAGTGTATATTTCAGAATACCGAGATGTTATTCTGAAATTAAAGAACTTAGATGACTTTCATCGTCTTCGCGGTTTTGTCAGAGGACTTAACGAGTGAATTCGAAATGAAGTCAAAAGGCATGCACCTAAATCCCTAGAAGAGGCGATAAAGGTTGCCCAGATTTATGAGGATAACTCACGTCTGGATGTCCCGCAAGAAAGCAGTTATTCCCAAAAGAATAACTTTAAGCGTAAGGGCAAGAGGACTAGATCAAATGAAAGGGTGACTAAAAAACCTCGTGTTTTTAGACACGTCCTTTCTCCAAAAGATCATGATAAAGCGCAAAAAGAAAATTTGTGCTTTAAGTGTCTCAAGCCAGGACATCGTAGTCGTGCCTGTCCAGTTGGAAGAGAAAGTAAGGGAAAGGGGAAGCAGCAAATACATCTGATTCAAACTTTGGACTTGGATGCAAATTCAAGTGCAAAAAGGTTCAGATAATACACTACGACAATACCCATTCATGTCAGATCTCCAAAAATATGTGGCAACCTCAAGAATTTGGTCCACATGATTTGGTCAAGCTGCATGGATCAGTAAAAGGGCACACCATCCGGATAATGGTGGATGACTATGCTACGCATAATTTTATCAATTATGCATTAGTGAAAAAACTGGCTCTTCCTCAGAAACCATCTCCTCATAAATACATTGTTTCCATGATGCATGGTCAAGACACCCGTGTTTGGGACACAATGATATGTAATTTGGAACTAGAAATCCAAGGATTTAAAGACACCTTGGACTTCCAAATAATGAACATGGATCAGGTAGATCTGGTATTAGGGAGAGAGTGGCTATGGAGTCTAGGACCTTCATTGACCATGTGTTATTTTACTAATACTTTGGAATTCCAGCACGACGGTGTAGTGTATAAAATCAAGGGTGAGCATGATGTTCCAAGTATCCCTTTGATTTCATATACTGAACTTAAGAAACTGTTACATCGGTACATCTTTTCTTGTCCTTGGCACCGATGTAACAGATTCTAATAATATAAATCAAGCTTCTTATGTCTCGTCCTTTATTCCTCGGGAAGTTCATGCTAAATTTAACAATTTAATGAAGGAATTTAAAGATGTGTTCCCTAAGGAACTCCCCTACGGCTTGCCACCCTCTCGTGGAAACATCGATCACAGCATAGATCTGTTTTCGGGTACCAAGCCAAAATCTCAAAACCCATACTGCCTCCCCTATGTCCAGAATCAAGAAGTAGAAAACCAGATTCAAGAGTATTTGGATAAAGGATTTATCCGCCCAAGCCAGTCTCCATGGGCAGCACCCATCCTTCTAGTGAAAAAGAAAGATGAAACTATGAGGCTCTACGTAGATTATAGGGCGTTAAACAATCTTACGATAAAGAATAAGTATCCCATGCCACTAGTCGAAGATCTTTTCGATAGTTTAAAAGGGGCTACAATATTTTCTAAGATTGATTTACACCAAGATTATCATCAGATCAGAATCAAAGATGATGATATTCCCAAGACAGCTTTTCAAACAAAGTTTGGTCACTACGAGTTTTTAGTGATGTCGTTCGGGTTGACAAACGCACCCGCAACATTTATGACTTTGATTAATCAAGTGCTTAAGCCGTATTTGGAAAAATTTATTGTAGATTTTCTCGATGATATATTGATCTACAGTAAAGATCATGAAAGTCACTTAGAGCACTTGAAAAAAGTTTTTCAACTTCTTCACGATAATAAACTTTACGGTAAAGAGTCAAAATGTGAATTCTTTACCCCAGAAGTAAAGTATCTAGGTCATATTATTTCTGCGAAAGGAATCAAAGTTGACCCTGAAAAGGTCCAAGCGATTCTTGAATGGCTTGAGCCCATGACGGTTCGAGAACTACAAATTTTTCTCGGATTGGCAGGATATTATCGGAAGTTTGTGGCTGGATATGCCAAGATTGCAGTACCTTTGACGGATCAACTCAAAGTGAAGCATCAAAAGTTAAATTGGAAAGAAGAGCAAGCAAAGAGTTTTCAAGAACTTAAACTTGCTTCAGCATCGGCCCCGGTTCTACAGATCATAGATCCGAACAGGCCTTTCCAATTAGAGACAGATGCAAGTTCATCTGCAGTAGGAGCAGTACTAAGCCAAGATGGTCGACCAATAGCTTTCGAGAGTAGAAATCTAAGTCCTGCTCAGCAAAACTACTCTACCTATGAGCGAGAGATGTTCGCTATTATAAATGCTCTAAAGAAATGGCACCATTACTTGTATGGAACAAAGTTGACCATAGTCTTTGATCAAGAGAGCATTAAGTGGTTTGCAAATCAACCTGATCTTAGAGGTAGAAAAGCTAGATGGGCCGAACAGTTGCAAGAGTTCAATTATGAGCTCAGGTACAGAAAAGGAAAGTTCAATGCAGTGGCAGACGCCTTAAGTCGGATGCCTATGTTGAACAATCTAAGTTTTGTACAAATTCAAAGTGAATTTATTTCAACTTTGAAAGAAAGCTGCAAACAGGATCCAAGCTTCAGTCAAGCATGGAAAGCAGCTGAACAAGCTAAACAAAATGAAGCAAGTACTTCTGAGAGAAAGTTTAAACACTATTCTCTCCAAGATGAATATTTGCTTTATAAAGGTAAGGTTTGTGTCCCAAGTATAATGGACATATGAAATCAAATACTTTTCGAATGCCATGATGCTCCAAGTGCAGGACATCTTGGTATTAACCGAACCTATGAGTTAGTGAAGTGACATTTTTATTGGCCTAGTTTGTATCGAGATGTGCAAAACTACGTATGTAAGTGCCATAAATGCCAAGTAAATAAATTTGAACGACTTAAAGTTGGAGGATTTCTGCATCCTTTGGAAATTCCCAAAGGAAAGTGGGAAAGCGTTTCCATGGATTTCATTTCTGGATTACTGCGCACTCAGAAGGGCTTTGATTTAGTCTGGGTTGTAGTTGATCGATTGACTAAACTTGCTCAGTTTATTCCAGTCAAAACTACTTATAAGACTCCAGAACTTGCAAAAATATTTGTAAATCAACTTTATAGACTCTATGGTCTTCCAGTAGACATAGTTTCTGATAGAGATGCTCGATTTACAAGTCATTTTTGGCAAGCAGTCTTTAGTAGACTTGAAACTAAACTAAGTTTAAGTACAGCTGAACATCCCCAAACGGATGGACAGACAGAGAAAGTCAATCAAATCTTGGAAGACATACTCAGAGCTTATGTTACTTCCAAACAGACTCATTGGGAAGATTATCTTCCTTTAGCTGAGTTTGCCTATAACAGTGCCAAGAATTCATCAACTGAATTTAGTCCATTCATGTTGATGTACGGTTTCCAGCCTAGGTCTCCTTATGCAATGGGACTTCAAAATGAACGAGTTCAAGCAGCTCAAGAGTTCCTTCAAGACATGAACTTTAAACTTAAGTTAGCTAAAGAAAACTTAAAGAAAGCTCAAGATCGTGCAAAGGCTTATGCCGATCCAAAGCGAAGAGATGTTACTTTTCAGGTTGGCGATCAAGTTTATCTTCGTATTCTTGAAAGATCGAAAAAGTTCAAGACTGGTCAATGCGCCAAGTTGTCGCCTAGATATTGCGGTCCTTTTCCAATCACCAAGAAAGTTGGTTTGTGGGCTTATGAATTACAAGTTCCAGATGATAGTTGGATTCATCCAGTGTTCCATGTTAGTCGACTTAGGAAGAGTCTAACAGATTCAGATAATCTCGTTGGACAACAGGTCATACTTCCTATTCCAGTAAATGAAACAGTTCCTCATGAACCTGAAAGGATACATCGCATCCGAGATAAACGTACAAGAAGCCACTTGTATGAAGAGTGCTTAGTAAAATGGAAGGATGGAACTGAAGAAAATTCAACATGGAAAAAACTTTCCACAATCCAACGACGTTTTCCAGCTTTCAAGTTTTAAGTTGGTCCCAAATAAAGAAGGTTTTCTACTTTCAAGTTTTAAGTAGATAAACTGATCATGTTCTTCAAGATCTAGAATATGATAAGGTTTTTTACTTTCAAGTTCTAAGTAAATAACCTGTTTGAATGAATGCATATTCTTCAAGTTTTAGAATATGAGGCTCGGGGGTTGCCTACAGTATGTATAGCTCTAATTTTCGAGGACGAAAATATTTTCCAAGGGGGGAAGAATGTAATAAAGTAAGTTTGTGATCTAGGGATCCGATTGGTTCACACAGATCTGAAATCGGACTCCGTTTGGTCATTCATTTGTGTGGCCAAAGATCTCGAGTCTAGGCTTACTGGTAGGTCATTTACTATTGTAACCAAGTAATCCACTTAGCCTAATGGTTAAGACTCAAGGGTGTGAAGGAAGAGGTCTTGGGTTCAATCCCCATGGGGTACATGGGAAGAGTGTTTTGCCCAAAGAGCTCTAGAACCTTCTAGAAGCATCCACTCAAGTTAACTCTGGCTAATTGGGACACTTGGCGCACATGTAGTTACATTGCTGACACTTGGATGGTTAGTATCCACCTACCCATGTAGGTAGTCCCTTGGAGAGAGCTATATATAGAGGCATATGGTTGGGAGGAGATTCATTCATTCAAGAGCATTTCCAGTCGTTACGTTGTTGCAAAACACATTATTCATCAAACACATAAATGTTGCAGGAGCATTTGTCGATCCAAAAGGCAAAACTGTGAACTCACAATGACCATATCGTGTTCTAAAAGCGGTTTTGGGTATGTCCTCAGACTTTACTCTAATTTGATGATGTCCCGATCTTAAGTCAATTTTAGTGAATACTGTGGCACCACTCAATTGACTCAGCAGTTCATCTATGTGTGGTAGTGGATACTTGTTCTTAATGGTTTTCTTATTCAATCCCCTATAGTCAATACAAAGTATGTATGAACCATCTTTCTTTTTCTGAAACAAAACACGTGCTCCTCAAGGTGAAACACTAGGTCTTATCAACTCCTTCTTCAATAGATCATCTAATTGGAGCTTCAACTCTTTCAATTCATCAATATTGAACCTATAAGATGCTCTAGAATAAAGCTCACTTCCTGGATAAAGGTCTATAGCATGATCAATTTTCCTAGGAGGAGGCATGCCCGGTAGATCATCAGGAAATACATCTGTGTACTCATCTAAAAGTTTTTTAACATATTCCGGTATTTCCTTTTCTTTCTTCTTCTCCTGAAGGTCATGCACATAAACCAAATATGTCTCACAACCCTGTCGAATACCCCTAATCAACTTTATTGCAGAAATAGGAGAAAACTTGAGTTACACTTGCCTGCAAGACGATGTTCCTTCCCTTCTATTTTCAAAGTAAGGATCCCGCTTTCACAATCAATCACGACACTGTTATGAACTAACCACTCCATTCCGATGATTACATCACATTCTCTCATTTCAATTACATGGAAGGTACCCAAAAACTTATGTTGTCCTAACATAAAATCAAGATTCTCAATACAGCCTCGAGTATAGTGTATCCTACCATTAGCCATTTGTACAGGTCTTTTAGTCTGCATCTCAATATGCAACCCTAAAGCTTCTGCCATCTTAAGTGAAAGGAAACAATTTGTACTACCCAAATCAATCAAGAAACTAACCTTACGTGAGGATATGTCCCCCATAATCCTAATCACTGATGCCCTTGAATGAGAAGAAGTTTTCATGCATTGAAGTCTAGGGCTAGAACACTTACTTTGATCATCCGCTTCCTCAATTGTCATGTTTTCTTCTTGTAGATGAGCTATCTTTGCTTGCATAGAACGGTTGATGGCCTTGTTTGGACATTCAAAAGTGCGATGTCCTTGTTCTCCACATCGAAAACAAAATCCCAGCCTCTTAGCCCGCTTCAAGAAATCAGAATCACGTTGTGAGTGCACAACTTCTTGCTTCTTAGGTGTATCTATTTGCTTCGGCTTTGGTTTTCCTCCTTGACCGTTAATAGAGTTAGTCGATCTCTGTCCATTTTGATTTATTGAAATAGGTCTTGGGGGTCGATGTCCTGTTGTGATAAACCTTGATTTGAATGCCTTTTTCATGGTAAACTTCTCCATCTTCTCAAAGTTTTCGGCTTTTGCAACCGCATCAAGAAAATCTACACATCCGGACCCCTTTACTTGATAGCGAAGCTCTTCCCGCAAACCCTCAATAAACTTGCTTTTCAGCGCATCTCCAGAAACTTCTAGTGCATAGTTATGTAAACACACAAATTTCTTCTTATATTCTTCAACACACAAGTTATATCTATCATCCTCATGCTGCTTGAAAGAGTAGAATTCCATTATCTTGTCCATCCGATAATGTGGAGAACAATAACGATTCGCTGCTTGCTCTCGAAATTCTTTCCAGAGGATTGGACCTTCACCTGTTCTTGTCTGTATGTAAGATTTCCACCACAGTTTTGCGACTCCTCGCAGATGCAGAATTACCACCTTTGCTTTTGATTCCTCACTAAATACGCGCACGTCAAAGAAATCTTCAAGTTCCTCAATCCATGCTTCAAGATCCTCTCCAGTTTTCTTATCACCATCAAATTCATTTAATTTTGCTCTTTTGAACACTTGCTTGAGTGCAGGTTCACCTGCATCATCGTCCTCTTCAGGTTCACGTTGTCGTCTAGCTCTACGTGCGTTTGATGTGCCCGCACCATTAACACCTTCAGCATTGAGGTCCATGAAAGCATTTGCAGTAGCCTATTTGTTGGATCTTTCTTTATGTAATTCTGCATTTAATCTACGGATAAGCTCCTCTTGTTCTTCTATCTTCTTCTTCAAAGCCTGCATCTTGTCCCGGAATCCAACTCTGCTCTGATACCACTTGTAACAAGTCTCCTAAACTTGAATCACAATCTCACACAAAATAACAGGTTTCGACACCACAAGATATAAAGAAGGAAAACAGAGTATATGCAGAACAAGAAGAGAGAGAATTTTATTATCTGTGCAGATTTACAAGTAGTTATGATCTGTGTTACAAAATCTATCAGATTGCTTCAATGTGAAGCCTCATCCACCCGATCACCCCCGAGCTGATCTCAATCCCAATCTCAATCACAATCACAATCTCAATCCCAATCTCAGTCACAATCACAATCTCAATCTCAATCTCAATCTCAATCGCAATTCCAGAAGCCGAAAAACGATCGTAATGATTGTACGACCATCATCCTTTTCTATCTCTGAGTCTTGGTCTTTTTTGGGATCTCCACCTTTCGCCAGCGCACGACCAATCACGCCTTCCTAGACCCGCACTTTTAGAATCTGCATGCTCCAAAATAGCATCTTTTCGCATGCCTCATGCAAGACTTCCAGACCACCCATGCATCTACTTTTCATGTCCACCATCAAGAATCGTACCTGCAAAAATAGAGGTGATCCCTGCAATGCACTCACACACACATCAATCACCCAAAAATAACCCATATACCCATGTGCGTTTTCTAAATCCGCGAACATGGATAAGATGAATGAATGAAGGCTTCTCTTGTTTTTTTTAAGTGTTGGAAAACAGCACTTTTCAAAACCCTGTAACTCAAAAACAGTGAGGAATCAGCTTGAGCTTGTGAGAGACAAAAATATTCAATTCTTAAATCTGTACAATAATGTTAGAGACGCCTCAGGTCCAAATTTGCTTCCAGATATCACTTTTGGGCCCTGCTTTTTTCGTGGTAAACTTCTCCATCTTCTCAAAGTTTTCTGCTTTTGCAACCGCATCAAGAAAATCTACACATCCGGACCCCTTTACTTGATAGCGTAGCTCTTCCCGCAAACCCTCAATTAACTTGCTTTTCAGCACATCTCCAGAAACTTCTAGTGCATACTTATGTAAACGCAAAAATTTCTCCTCATATTCTTCAACAGACAAGTTATATCTATCATCCTCATGCTGTTTGAAAGAGTAGAATTCCATTATCTTGTCCATCCGATAATGTGGAGAACAATAACGATTCGCTGCTTGCTCTCGAAATTCTTTCCAAAGGATCAGACCTTCACGTGTTCTTGTCTATATGTAAGATTTCCACCACAGTTTTGCGACTCCTCGCAGATGCAGAATTGCCACCTTTGCTTTTGATTCCTCACTAAATACGCGCAGGTCAAAGAAATCTTCAAGTTCCTCAATCCATGCTTCAAGATCCTCTCCAGTTTTCTTCATTTAATTTTGCTCTTTTGAACACTTGCTTGAGTGCAGGTTCACCTGCATCATCGTCCTCTTCAGGTTCACGTTGCCATCTAGCTCTACGTGCGTTTGATGTGCCCGCACCATTACCACCTTCAGCATTGAGCTCCATGAAAACATTTGCAGTAGCCTCTTTCTGTTTGTTGGATCCTTCTTTATGTAATTCTGCATTCAATCTACGGATAAGCTCCTCTTGTTCTTCTATCTTCTTCTTCAAAGCCTGCATCTTGTCCCGGAATCCAACTTTGCTCTGATACCACTTGTAACAAGTCTCCTAAACTTGAATCACAATCTCACACAGAATAATAGGTTTCGACACCACAAGCTATAAAGAAGGAAAACTGAGTATACGCAGAACAAGAAGAGAGAAAATTTTATTATCTGTGCAGATTTACAAGTAGTTCTGATCTGCATTACAAAATCTATCAGATTGCTTCAATGTGAAGCCTCATCCACCCGATCACCCCCGAGCTGATCTCAATCCCAATCTCAATCACAATCACAATCTCAATCCCAATCTCAATCATAATCACAATCTCAATCTCAATCTCAATCTCAATCGCAATTCCAGAAGCCGAAAAACGATCGTAATGATTGTACGACCATCATCCCTTTCTATCTCTCAATCTTCGTCTTTTTTGGGATCTCGGCCTTTCGCCAGCGCACAACCAATCACGCCTTCCTAGAGCCGCACTTTTAGAATCTGCATGCTCCAAGATAGCGTCTGTCTCATGCAAGACTTCCAGACCACCCATGCATCTACTTTTAATGTCCACCATCAAGAATCGTACCTGCAAAAATAGAGGTGATCCTTGCAATGCACTCACACACACGTCAATCACCCAAAAATAACCCATATACCCATGTGTGTTTTCTAAATCCGCGAACATGAATAAGATGAATGAATGAAGGCTTCTCTTTTCTTTTTTGAAAGTGTTGGAAAACGGCACTTTTCAAAACCCTGTAACTCAAAAACAGTGAGGAATCAGCTTGAGCTTGTGAGAGACAAAAATATTGAATTCTTAAATCTGTACAATAATGTTAGAGACGCCTCAGGTCCAAATCTGCTTCTAGATATCACTTTTGGGCCCTGCAAAATCGAAAATTCTACATAGAGATGAAAAAACATGAAAAATCTCTTCATTAATCTATCTTCATGGAACCAAATGAGACATAAAACATAGGAACTCCAAAAAATTCAATCAGGTAAAGTTTTTCTACTAAGAGTACTCTACCTTTCTCTCATACAACACTTTTTCAGATTCCTTCATCTTCATGCTCGAAATTAACATACAAATTTCATGTGACAACTTTCTAGAGAGAGAATGTAAAAACTTATTGCTACAAAATTGTGCAGACATGATCAAAATATCCTAAACATAAAATTTCATTATTACCTACACATCTTTTTTTGTTTCCCAGGTGGAAAATCAATGTGGCATCTTACAATTCTCCCCCTCTTTAAAGAACTCTGTCCTTAGAGTTTGAAAGAAGGATAATGTTCCATAAACTCATCTAAACCAACCCATGTTGAATCTTCAATAGGATATGCAAACCACTTTACTAAAATTTCCACTATTTCACGATTCCTAAGATGTCTAATTCTCCTATCCATTATAACTTCTGGTTCAAGCTCAAAAGTGGCATCTTCCTTCAACTTAGATTTGTCTTGCATAACATGATCAGCATTAGGAACATACTTTTTAAGTAATCCAACATGGAAGACTGGATGAATTTTCAAAGTATTAGGTAGGTCAAGTAAATATGCAACAGAACCAATTTTCTTTAAGGTTTTGAAAGGACCAGCATAACAAGGAGACAATCGACGATCTTTGCCTAAAACCAGATTTGATTTAGAAGGACTCACTTTCAAAAAAACCAGATCACTAAATTCCAAGGGTCTCTTTTTGAGATCATGATATAATTCCTGACGTTTCTGTGCATCTTTCATGTTTTTCCTTACCTTATTTAACTCCAAATCCATGTTTTCAAGCATCTGTTTGGATATTTCAACCTGATTCTGTGAATTAAAAAGTGAATGTGGCAGAAAGCAATTATAACCATACATTGCTTCAAAAGGTGTCATCTTAATAGAGGAATGCCATGCACTATTATATGCATACTCAACCAAGGGCAAATATTGAGTCCAATTGTTTTGCTTATCATTCACATACATGCGTAACACATCCTCAAGCACCCTGTTAACCCTCTCGGTCTCACCATCGGTTTGAGGATGAAATGCAGTACTCATGCGCAATTCTGTTCCTATGGATTGAAATGTTGCTTTCCAAAAATTAGATGTGAACCTTGCATCCCTATCAAAAATTATACTTTTGGGTAAACCATGTAACCTAAAAATTTCTTTTATGAAAATTTTAGCAACATGCAAAGCTGTATCAGTTTTCCTCATGGGAAGAAAATGTGCCATCTTTTTAAGACGGTCCACGACAACAAAGATGGTATCATGCCCACTTCTGGTCATAAGCAACTTTGTTATGAAATCCATAGAGATGGATTCCCATTTTTTATCAGGCACATCTAATGGTTGTAACATGCCAAGACTCCTTTTAAATTCGGCCTTAACCTGTTGACATTTCAGACATTCTTCCACATACCTCTTAATATCATATTTCATACGTGGCCAGTAATATGAAGCTTTCACTTTTGCATAAGTTCTAGAAAAACGAGGGTGTGCAAAGAAAGGTGCATCATGACAGTCATGCAGGACCTTTTCTTTCAAAACAGATTCTGAAGAAATACATAAACGAGAATTACAATACAAATCAATATTTCTCAAATGAAATTTTCCCTGAAACATAGAACCTGGATTCATACCCAAAAATTTCAAGATTGGTGCATAAAATAAATCTTCTTTTAATTCTTTTCCAATATCAAAATCAGAGGATAAAATAGAAATTGAACTGCATAAGGGTTTATGACTCAAAGCATCGGCCACCTTGTTTTCTTTTCTTGCTAAGTATTTAATATCAAAATCATATTCATTTAGCAATTGGATCCATCGTTTTTGTTTATTGTTAAGTAAAGGTTGAGTAAATATGTATTTAAGGCTCTGATGATGTTGGAGATAGACGTCTGCGGAAGCACGCAAACAACACAAGGAAGAAGAAGAAGCTTGGAGCACAAACACACAATACTGAATGTATTACTAGAGAATGTACAAAGATAAGTAGCCCATTAGGGCAATAGGCGTATATACAAGCCAGAGGAAAAAAATCTCCTAAAGAGGGAAAAAAGTGCCTCGGCGGTCCTAGAGTGTTCACACACATCACTACCTAAATATATCAACAAATCTCCCCTGGGAGTGATGCGGTGAACAAGGAGCTGGCACTCATGTATAAGGAAGTGCCAAGCTATGTGCAAATCACTCCACAAAAGGAAGTAAGCCCAAAGCTTTGCGGAAAGCTTCAAACTTCTCCCTAGGCAGAGCCTTCGTGAAAAGGTCTGCAATGTTCTCCTGCGTGGGCACATATGCCAAGCTGATCTCCCCAGTAGAGAACCTCTCCTTGACATAGTGATAATGCACCTCAATGTGCTTAGTGCGAGCATGGAACAGAGGGTTCCTCGCAACTGCCAATGGGCTCTGACTGTCAGTGAAGATGGTGGTGGCAGAAGACTGGCCAACACCCAAATCAGCCATAAGGCGTCTGAGCCACACACACTCAACAGCCGCTGTGAAAGCTGCCCTATACTCAACCTCACAACTAGAAGTGGCCACAGTAGGCTGCTTCTTGCTCAACCAAGATATACATGAGCTACCAAGCATGAAGCAAAAACCACTGGTGGACACACGAGTTTTTGCCTGCTCAATATCAGCTCTCTCATCAGCAAGTGCATCATGTAAATCTACATCAGAAATGGAATGATCTGCATCATCATATGAAACCTGCAAAGGCTAAGAAGTTGCCTCATTAGGACCAGCACTAGACTCTCCACCTGTAAAAAGAGGCATCAAAGTATCATACATGTCTTTGGAGCTAACAGGTGTCTCCTTAGTACATGAAAGCAATGGCTGAATAGCATCTTCCACAAGTACAACATCACGGCTAACCAGAATGCGTTTAGTCTATGGATGATACAGGCGATAGCCTTTACTTTCAGAACTGTATCCAACAAAAATACATTTAACTGCTTTATCATCCAATTTTCTGTGATGTTGTTTAGGCACTAATGCATATGCCAAACAACCAAAAACACGCAGATGAGCAACAGATGGCTTGCGGTCATGCCAAGCCTCATATGGAGTGATAGATTGCAGTGCTTTAGTGGGACACCTGTTCAGTACATATGCTGCACACATGATAGCCTCAAGCCAGAAACTATGAGGTAAAGCCTGACTCTTGACCATACACCTCGCCATCTCCATGAGAGACCTGTTCTTCCGTTCAGCAACTCCATTCTGTTGAGGTGTATACGGCACTGTACACTGGTGTTTTATCCCACGTTCAGCCAGAAATGCATTAAAATCTGAAGACATATATTCCCCCCCTCGATCAGAACGGAGGGTGCCCATTTTACATGCTGACAGATTTTCAGCCAAAACCAAAAACTGTTTGAAGCACATGAACACTTCGGACTTTGCTTTGAGTGGATATACCCATGCATGCCTGGAAAAATCATCATGAAAGTCACAAAGTAAAGGTAATTTCCAAAAGAGGGTGTCTGCATAGGACCACAGACATCGCTATGTACAAGCTGCAATTTCTGCGAAGCCCGAACTGAACCATCTTTTGGAAAGGAAGAACGCTGCATTTTGCCCAAAATACAGCCTTCACAAACATGTTTTCTAGGTGCCTCAAGTTTGGGCAAAGAGGACACCATTTCAGATTTCTGCAGGCGTAACAAACTAGCAAAATTCAGATGACCAAAGCGTGCATGCCAAAGCTTTGCATCTGACATAGCCTGAGAATCATGAACTGCACATGCCGAATCATTCACATATCTTTCATAGTCTATGAGCTTATACAGCCCACGACATAAAATGCCAGAAGCAATAATCATATCGCCATTTGAGAGATCATGGATTGTACACCTGTCATCAATGAATTTCACAACCAAGCCAATCTTGGCTAATGCAGAAACTGATAACAGGTTCTTTTTGATCCTTGGCACAAATAAAGCATCTGACAAAGTGAAAGAACTACCATCAGCAGTAGTCAGAATGATCTTACCAACTCCCATAACAGGATAAGAGGAGTTATTGGCACATGTGACAGTATTCCCTGTAGGGGCAGGCTCGAGTGAAGAGAAGAAACTAAGCTGCGAGGTAATATGTTTGGTCGCCCCACTGTCAAAGTACCAAACATCTGAGTCTACTGCAGACATGCACTGATCATGAGAAGATGGGTCAAAACTGCAGACAGTAGTAAACGCCCATTCTTCTTCCTGCACAAGATTTGCAGACTCTGTTTTTGGTGTAGAGGCCTCTGCAACAACCATTCCAGCCTCTTTCTTCTTTGCCTCTTTAGCAGCCAGTTTTGGACAGTTCTTTATAAAATGATCATTTCCTTTACAGTACTTGCAGAACAATTTCTGCTTTTCTGATTTCTTCTCATCTTTATCCTGGTTCTTCGCTTGTGCAGCATTTGCAGATTTCTGCTTACTAGTAGAAGAGCTCCATTTTCCTTTGCCCTTCTGACTAGCCAGGAAAGCTTGAACTACAACATGCATAATGGACCTGTTCTGCCTGGACTGATCTTTCTGCAACAGAACAGAGACTAATTCCTCAAATGACAAGGCATTCGGATTGCCTTTCATCATCAACCGAAGAGTAGAGGCAAAACTCTGATATGAATCAGGAAGACCATTCAGAACGGTCTGCACAAGTGAGCTATCTGGTATAACCTCATCAGCAGAAATGAATTGTTCCTTCAGGTCTTTGATCTTTGTAAGAAAACTGTCCATAGAATCACCTTCATTCATGTGCTCACTCTCCAACTGTTTTCGGAGGTAAGCAACACGAGCCTCATTCCTAGCTTGGTACAAAGTGGTAAGTGTATCCCAAGCATCCTTTGCTGTTCTGCAAGAGCGAATGTGAGGAATAATGGCACGTTTGACAGACAAAGCTATCAATGCATGTGCCTGGGCATCTCTGCCATCCCAACGAATCTTCTCTGCAGTAGGTGCAACAGAAACAGCAGCACGAACAGGAATCTACGGAATATCATCTTCGACACCATCTTCATCAGCTCCAACACCTGTATTTGCAGTACCTGTCGTTACAGGTGTAACAGGACGTCTTTCAACACCCTGCACAATGTTCCACAATCCTTTTGCAACCAGTACATGTCGCATCATATAAGCCCATAATGGGTAGTTGGTACCATCCAACTTATCCTCAACAGCCAACATACGGAATACATCACTGCTTTCAGTCATGGTTGGTGACTAAAATACCTTGATGCAAAAAATTGACTGTATCTCAAAAAGTTGAACGGAACTGCCCAGATGAGTTCTGCTAGACCTATAGCAGACTTCAAGACGCTTAAACTGGCGAACAGAAACTGGTATATACCTTTGACACAAAAGGACAAAATAGCCTGCACAAGCGCTACGATATTGCGTTCGGAGGCCGAAACGAGCTCAGATCACGATTTCGGCACCACACAGCAAAGCTGTCTTGATCTCGGAAACACCTTGAGTATGCTCACCAAATTTCGTGCGAATCTGAGACTGCAAACGGAGGAGTGTCGACAGCGCCCTAGAAGAAGCGACGACCTGCTCTGATACCAATTGTTGGAGATAGACGTCTGCGGAAGCACGCGAACAGCACAAGGAAGAAGAAGAAGCTTGGAGCACAAACACACAATACTGAATGTATTACTAGAGAATGTACAAAGATAAGTAGCCCATTAGGGCAATAGGCGTATATACAAGCTAGGGGAAAAAAACCTTCTAAAGAGGGAAAAAAGTGCCCTGGCGGTCCTAGAGTGTTCACACACATCACTACCTAAATATATCAACAGATGATCTGTTCTTAATTCAAACTTTACTCTTAGCAATAAGTGTCTCCAATGTTTAAGTGCGTGAACAACTGCAAGCATTTCTAAGTCATGTGTTGTATAATTTAATTCATGTTTCCTTAATTTCCTTGACTCATAAGCCACTACCCTCCCTTCTTGTGAAAGTACGCATCCGATTTGGCTTCCACTATTCGTCAAACGCCTTTTGACACTCATCGTTCCATGTGAACTCTCTATTTTTCTTTGTCAATTCTATAAGAGGATTTGCAACTCGAGAAAACTCCCTAATGTGTGCCCTCTCATATTGTGCCAAACCAAGGAAGCTTCTCACATCCCTCACACATTTGGGTGTAGGCCAATCAACTATGCTTTTAACTTTCTCAAGATCTATATGAATCCCTTCCTTAGAAACAACTCTCCCCAAATAAGTCACTTCCCCTTTTGCAAAAAAACATTTACTCATCTTACCATATAGTTTATGCTCTCTTAGTTTTTGTAAAGTCTTCCTGAGATGCAATGCATGTTCATCATCATCCTTAGAATACACAAAAATATCGCCAAGAAAAACTAATATAAATTCATCGAGATATTCATGAAACACATTATTCATCAAACACATAAATGTTGCAGGAGCATTTGTCAATCCAAAAGGCAAAACTGTGAACTCATAATGACCATATCGTGTTCTAAAACCGGTTTTGGGTATGTCCTTAGACTTTACTCTAATTTGATGATGTCCCGATCTTAAGTCAATTTTAGTGAATACTATGGCACCACTCAATTCACTCAGTAGTTCATCTATGTGTGGTAGTGGATACTTGTTCTTAATGGTTTTCTTGTTCAATCCCCTATAGTCAATACAAAGTCTGTATGAACCATCTTTCTTTTTCTGAAACAAAACAGGTGCTCCCCAAGGTGAAACACTAGGTCTTATCAACTCCTTCTTCAATAGATCATCTAATTGGAGCTTCAACTCTTTCAATTCATCAATATTGAACCTTTAAGGTGCTCTAGAATAAGGCTCACTTCCTGGATAAAGGTCTATAGCATGATCAATTTTCCTAGGAGGAGGCATGCCCGGTAGATCATCAAGAAATACATCTGCGTACTCATCTAAAAGTTTTTTAACATATTCCGGTATTTCCTTTTCTTTCTTCTTCTCCTGAAGGTCATGCACATAAACCAAATATGTCTCACAACCCTGTGGAATACCCTTAATCAACTTTATTGCAGAAATAGGAGAAAACTTGAATTACACTTGCCTGCAAGACGATGTTCCTTCCCTTCTATTTTCAAAGTAAGGATCCCGCTTTCACAATCAATCACGACACTGTTATGAACTAACCAGTCCATTCCGATGATTACATCACATTCTCTCATTTCAATTACATGGAAGGTACCCAAAAACTTATGTTCTCCTAACATAAAATCAAGATTCTCAATACAGCCTCGAGTATAGTGTATCCTACCATTAGCCATTTGTACAGGTCTTTTAGTCTGCATCTCAATATGCAACCCTAAAGCTTCTGCCATCTTAAGTGAAAGGAAATAATTTGTACTACCCGAATCAATCAAGCAACTAACCTTACATGAGGATATGTCCCCCATAATCCTAATCACCGATGCCCTTGAATGAGAAGAAGTTTTCATGCATTGAAGTCTAGGGCTAGAACACTTACCTTGATCATCCGCTTCCTCAATTGTCATGTTTTCTTCTTGTGGATGAGCTATCTTCACTTGCATAGAACGGTTGATGGCCTTGTTTGGACATTCAACAGTGCGATGTCCTTGTTCTCCACATCGAAAACAAAGTCCCAGCCTCTTAGCCTGCTCCAAGAAATCAAAATCACGTTGCTAGTGCACAACTTCTTGCTTCATAGGTGTATCCATTTGCTTCGGCTTTGGTTTTCCTGCTTGACCGTTAATAGAGTTAGTGGATCTCTGTCCATTTTGATTTATTGAACTAGGTCTTGGGTGTCAATGTCCTATTGATATAAACCTTGATTTGAATGCCTTTTTCGTGGTAAACTTCTCCATCTTCTCCAAGTTTTCTGCTTTTGCAACCGCATCAAGAAAATCTACACATCCGGACCCCTTTACTTGATAGCGAAGCTCTTCCCGCAAACCTTCAATAAACTTGCTTTTCAGCGCATCTCTAGAAACTTCTAGTGCATACTTTTGTAAACGCAAAAATTTCTCCTTATATTCTTCAATACACAAGTTATATCTATCATCCTCATGCTGCTTGAAAGAGTAGAATTCCATTATCTTGTCCATCGGATAATGTGGAGAACAATAACAATTCGCTGCTTGCTCTCGAAATTCTTTCCAGAGGATCGGACCTTCACGCGTTCTTGTTTGTATGTAAGATTTCCACCACAGTTTTGCGACTCCCCGCAGATGCAGAATTGCCACCTTTGCTTTTGATTCCTTACTAAATACGCGCAGGTCAAAGAAATCTTCAAGTTCCTCAATCCATGCTTCAAGATCCTCTCCAGTTTTCTTCTCACCATCAAATTCATTTAATTTTGCTCTTTTGAACACTTGCTTGAGTGCAGATTCACCTGCATCATCGTCCTCTTCAGGTTCACATTGCCGTCTAGCTCTACGTGCGTTTGATGTGCCCGCACCATTACCACCTTCAGCATTGAGGTCGATGAAAACATTTGCAGTAGCCTCTTTCTGTTTGTTGGATCTTTCTTTATGTAATTTTGCATTCAATCTACGGATAAGCTCCTCTTGTTCTTCTATCTTCTTCTTCAAAGCCTGCATCTTGTCCCGGAATCCAACTCTGCTCTGATACCACTTGTAATAAGTCTCCTAAACTTGAATCACAATCTCACACAGAATAATAGGTTTCGACACCACAAGATATAAAGAAGGAAAACAGAGTATACGCAGAACAAGAAGAGAGAGAATTTTATTATCTGTGCAGATTTACAAGTAGTTGTGATTTGCGTTACAAAATCTATCAGATTGCTTCAATGTGAAGCCTCATCCACCTGATCACCCCCGAGCTGATCTCAATCCCAATCTCAATCACAATCACAATCTCAATCCCAATCTCAATCACAATCACAATCTCAATCTCAATCTCAATCTCAATCGCAATTCCAGAAGCCGAAAAACGATCGTAATGACTGTACCACCATCATCCCTTTCTATCTCTCAGTCTTCGTCTTTTTTGGGATCTCCGCCTTTCGCCAGCGCACGACCAATCACGCCTTCCTAGACCCGCACTTTTAGAATCTGCATGCTCCAAGATAGCGTCTTTTTGCATGTCTCATGCAAGACTTCCAGACCACCCATGCATCTACTTTTCATGTCCACCATCAAGAATCGTACCTGCAAAAATAGAGGTGATCCCTGCAACGCACACACACACGTCAATCACCCAAAAATAACCCATATACCCATGTGCGTTTTCTAAATCCGCGAACATGAATAAGAGGAATGAATGAAGGCTTCTCTTTTTTTTTTTCTTTTTTTAAAGTGTTGGAAAACGGCACTTTTCAAAACCCTATAACTCAAAAACAATGAGGAATCAGCTTGAGCTTGTGAGAGACAAAAATATTCAGTTCTTAAATCTGGACAATAATGTTAGAGATGCCTCAGGTCCAAATGTGCTTCTAGATATCACTTTTGGGCCCTGCAAAATCGAAAATTCTAGAGAGAGATGAAAAAACATGAAAAATCTCTTCATTAACCTATCTTCATGGAACCAAATGAGACATAAAACATAGGAACTACAAAAAATTCAATCATGTAAAGTTTTTCTACTAAGAGTACTCTACCTTTCTCTCATACAACACTTTTTCATATTCCTTTATCTTCATGCTCTAAATTAACATACAAATTTCATGCGACAACTTTGTAGAGAGAGAATGTAAAAACTTATTGCTATAAAATTTTGCAGACATGATCAAAATATCCTAAACATAAAATTTCATTATTACCTACACATCTTTTTTTTTTCCCGTGTGGAAAATCAATGTGGCATCTTACACTAGTCCCCCACTTAGCATGCATAAAAATACTGCGCATAGGGACATTCAAGAGAATGTTTGATCATTTGAGTTTTCAAATGTTCTTGTTCAACAACCATTGAGACGCTCTTCACGTGTCTCACATCCACTTGATAGATATGTTCCAGGTTTAGATTTTGTTATGCTAACAGATGCCAGTGAGCCTTCTTGCTACAAAGAGGCTATCCAGAAAGAGGATCACGTGAAGTGGGAGCATGCCATGAAGAGTGAGCTGGATTCTATTCACAAGAACGGTACTTGGGATTTAGTACCTTTGCCAAAGGGCAGGAAAGCTTTACCATGTTGTTGATATATTTAGGTAGTGATGTGTGTGAACACACAAGGACCGTCGGGGCACTTTTTTCCCTCTTTAAGAGGTTTTTTTCCCCCAGCTTGTATATACGCCTATTGCCCTAATGGACTACTTATCTTTGTACATTCTCTAGTAATACATTCAGTATTGTGTGTTGTGCTCCAAGCTTCTTCTTCTTCCGTGTGCTGTTCGCGTGCTTCCGCAGGTGTCTAACTCCAACAATTGGTATCAGAGCAGGTCATCGCTTCATCTAAGGTGTCGTCAACACTCCTCCGGTTGTAGTCTTAGAATGACACAAATTTTGGTGAGCATACTCAAGGTGTTTTTGAGATCAAAACAACTTTGATTTGTCATGGCGAAATCGAGATTTGAGCTCGTTTCGGCCTCCGAATGCATTATCATAGTGCTTGTGTAGGCTATTTCGTCTTTTTGTGCCAAAGGTATATACCAGTTTCAGTTCGTCAGTATAAGCACCTCAAAGTCTACTACAGGTTTAGCAGAATTTGTCTTGGCAATTCTGTTCAACTTTTTGAGATACAGTCAATTTTTTGCATCAAGGTATTTTAGTCACCAGCCATGGCTGAAAGTAGTTATGTATTCCGTATGTTGGTTGTTGAGGATAAGTTGGATGGTACCAACTACTCGTTATGGGCTTATATGATGCAACATGTATTGGTTGCAAAAGGACTGTGGAACTATCATGTTTTGCTCCATGTTGGCTACGCGATTCAGAACTCTACAATAGCTCGTGCGTAGAGGCACACACAAGATGTCTGTTCTTTTCCACCCGACCGCCGAGACACACTCTTAGCTCTCATAAGAGATAATCATCTTAGTTCTTCTACCATGACACCAAGTGTCATGAGTGCCACCTCACCCAAGGAGGGGTGCATCCCTAATATGACATTTCCTTCCCCTTGAAAGCATTTTCGTCCTCGAAAATATACATGAAATGTCCGTAATGGTAGAAGAAAGTGCTCGGACTTCCCTGAACCCCATGCACTCTATGTACATGATCATCTCTGTGTGTATTGTTTCCCCATATCCTTCCCCTTAAGAAGTCTCATATGAGATCATCTCAAAGGTGGGAAACCATCTAAGTGGTGCCTACTATCTCCCATATACACTCGACCTCCAAACTATCACTCCCATAACATACAACATCATCCAAATGACCTAAGTACATATGATGTATCCTCCATGGAGCAATAGCAAGTAAAGCAAGTGTAAAAGTGCCAAGCTTATTGGCTTGACCGTACCATAATGGCGATAATAAACCATAAAATCCTATAAAATATAGAACAAAGTCCCATAACAAGTGACTCCAAACCCATCTAAGACTAAATGATAGATTGCCCTCATAACACTCCATGTCTTTCATAACCTTGAGTGTAATCACAAATAATAGTTTAATCTAAACTACCTTGTGAGCTATGCAAATCCATCATCCAACTCATATATAAGAATTTCTTGATAGTAAAATGAAATCTATACATTTCACTGACCAAGAAGTCTATGGTTTGTCATCCTTTACCATTGGACTAAGTTCTATTGGAAGAGCATCTATTAGCACTTGTGCAAACTCTAATATTTCTCTTCTCTGTAGTTTGCCATATGAATGCAGAAAGCATTCCCTTTGAGATTCAGATAATCCCTAAGTACCCATCCTCCTCACTGATGTTTACTCATCATACTCATGATGTAACACCAACTAAGAGTTTGGTATCCTAATAGGTTAGATATATCTCTATCTCCTAAAAACCGTAAAGAGAGAAGTCGTAACTGTTTCTCTCTAGAGTCTATAGGTGAGACTCAATCTAACCATCATGATTAACTGATCTCCCTTTTGTCTTTGATAGAAGAGTGCCACTTCTATCTAGACAACCACAATGAGAAAGTGAAACTCTCTCTATGTCTCTCTGTGTAATCTCGATCCTCTAAGGAAAAGAGCTCTGGTAGTGGAATCTATTCCACTTTCCCTTTCCCTCTGAAAGAGATTCTGTTGAATCCATTTACTCTGCTCATAACTGAGAACATGTACATAAGTTCTCCATGTTTTCCTTCAAAACTAGTGGAGAAAGAGACTCCCATGTGAAGGAAAATTACATTGAAAAGTCGAGTAAATTAATTCCTTCTGAAATAAAGACTAAGAGATGTTTCCCAAATACCTCTTCTGACTAAAGGAAAACATACTCTATTCTTCTCCTATGAAGAAATCATGTTTTCCTTTCCTTCTTTCTCTCTCAAAGAGCAGGAGCTAAAGTGAGACCACTGAACTAAAGTGAGATCTCTCGTCGACTCTGAGCTGATTCCCACTTTCTCCTTTCCTTAAAAGAGAAACTCATGAATTTATTTAGTCCTCTCTTCCATAACTAATGCATAATCCCTCACTAGTCATATTCCTATGAAGATGGAGAACAAATCTCCCCTGACTAATGAAGGTGTATGTAGTGAAGAGTGGAGAAAATAAATTCCTAAGAAGGGTCAAAGCATAAACACATGATACCATAAACACATGTGTATCCATACTAACGAGCTGTCTATGCCAACCATACTCTATACATGGATCTATACGATCCAATCAAACTCATGGAATTATCCTTCCTAAAAACATTAAAATGAGTATGTGATATCCACGGTGATAAAATCACCTATCACACTCTCTACTGGAAGAATAAGTCTTCCCTAAACTATGAAGGATAACTCCCAATCCTAAGGAGATATCTACTAAGAGCTCTCCTCTGATCTAGTGAGACATGACGCCATGAATGATGAGTCCTTTTCTCCATGGCCATAGAAGAAGAGTGCTCAAAGGGAAGTCATTTCCACCATCCCATACCAGTGAAAACTTCTTCCAATTCACGATGTCATACCTACACTAAACCAAATATATATATTCCATATATATGTAATGGAATATATAGGTGGATTCTAAGGAATCCCATATCATAAACTCATATCAGTGGACTCAAATAAGTCCAATATCCTTGAACTAGTATAGTTTGGTTCTAGTCAACAAGTGACAATGGATATCCCTTTCTATTCCAAACTAACTTGTTCCTAGGTACCAAGACTGAGTCTGAGTACCTCTCTATAGATCCCGATATACATAATATGTATTGGGTACCCCAACTATTTCTTACTAAGGTATCTATGCTCTGAATCATCGAGCTAGTGCCATATCTCTGGCCTTCCTAATCATCACTCGAATCACATAAGCACTCGTCGATGCTGTCTCATGAAACCCATCTGTGTGATCCCATCCAATTTGGTTTCCTTAGTAGTGTAGCAGAAATGCTTCACTACTTGCTCAAGTGAGGTATATCAGTGAAAGTAATCACTCTTTGGGTATTCCGAAAAATACCCCATAGTCTCCTAATCATACTGTGAGACTCTTGTGAAGATAAATAGATCTTCACTACATTGGAGATTATCATATATGTATCTCTCATGTCTATATGCAACTTCCTAAAACCTATAGGATTGCTCGTGCACATTACTAATGGTGAAGGTGTAGCTCCTTCCCTTAGCAATCCTATGGTCTAAATCCATAAGGATTATGTGTAGGGATCCTGTTACTACTGAAGTTGTCTTATGTATACTGCTATGATGGTTTAAGTCCATCAAATACATGCTTATAAGCATGCCTAAAAGTTATTGATGTTTGCAGAAAGGCATGTTACTATGCCATAACATTCTTACCTAAAGGCAAGTGCGTATATAACGCCATGCGGTAGGAAAAATTTCGACAGCATTTCCCCAGGAAATGGAATCTCAAGAAAAATTAAACCATAAGATCAGTGGCGCATAGGCCACCCAATAACATAGGGATTGACAGGCCCATGGCATGCACGCCATAAACTCATATATGAATTCCATAACCTGCAAAAACACAAAAACAATTGCTAGCAACCATTCTCTGTGTTACATAGCCATATGGTTTCTGCAATCCTCTTTCTTGCAAACAATCAAAAGTATTCTTGCCTATCAATCCATATTTTTAGAATTTAAATGATGATCAATATTTGATGTATGCAATCCAATCTATGCATGTACATACCAAACATGCCATGACATAAAGTAAAATGCCTGAAGCATAAAATATACGTCCCTGAGTAGTTTGATTCTGGAATTGTATGCATCCAATCGTTCTCGACAAGCTTTGAGACCTCTACACCTTCCTCCTCAGGTCCTAGCATAAACTTTGAAGTGTCCGAAAACATCGGAACACTCCCCAAAACATAAAGCATGGTCAAATGATTACTAAAATAATGCAAAATTAGTCGAAAAATGCATTAGGACCTCCAAATGTTCATAAACTGAAATATATAGCATGTGCAAAGAGCTCAAAGTGAAATTACTCAAATCGCCTTCCCGATTTGAAAGATATGGCTCCCAGAAGGTAGTTGCCAAAAACTGTTCAGACTTTGCAGAGCTGTACAGACCTGCAAAAATACTTATTTTCCAAAATTTTTTCTCATAAACTGAAATTAGACCTTGTGCTCTTCGAAATGAGCCATAGCACGTCCAATTTGGAGTTTTCTAGCCCAAGATATGGCCATT
This sequence comes from Ceratopteris richardii, assembly GCA_020310875.1. Lineage (NCBI taxonomy): Eukaryota > Viridiplantae > Streptophyta > Polypodiopsida > Polypodiales > Pteridaceae > Ceratopteris > Ceratopteris richardii. Next base: position 110,443,451 of record CM035427.1, read on the forward strand.
CCAAGCGGGACATGCCAAACTAGTGGACTGTTGGAGGGGCGGGAAAAAGTGTGAAAATGTGATTTTTGGAGTGCCCAAAAGCATTCTTCCATCAAACAATTGCTAAACTTCTCTCCATAACCTCAGAGGGTGATATATGAAGATGATTGGGCCTATTTTCACCTTTCCAAATCTTCCCTTCGTGCATGCTAATTCGCTCCCCAAAAGAGGCCTAAATCAAGATTTTTACTTTCATGTAAAAACTTAAATGGGAGCTCTACCAAGCTTCTAATCCACTCTAAATATGGATTTCTCTTGTATTTTATACAATAATCCATGGGAAGCCTCTTAGATGGTCTTTTTTCTAACTTCCCAAAGTGGAGTTTGGCAAAATTTAACATCTAATTTTTTTCCAAAAGTGTGGGAAGGGGGTCTTTGAGGAAGTAAAATTCCTCCTTAACTTATCATTTTGATGAATCTAATGATTCCCCTAAGAATTCCATATACCATATTCTCAGTATATATACTTTTTTCCATCCATCCATAGCTACTGCACCTCTTTTTCCCTCTTCCAAAATGGGAATTTCTTAGATTCAGGTGCTGAAATTTTTTCTCAAACAGTGATGGAAGGGGGTCTTGTGGAGCTCCAAAACCCATCATACTGAGCTATATTTTGGATTTCTTGATGGTATATGGAATTCTAAACACTAGACTATATGTGTGCATGGTTTTTTCCATAAATCTATGAAAAAATACCTCCTCTTTTCCCCTTCCCAAAATGGCTATTTATCAAAATAGCTCCTGAAAATGATGTGAAAAACATAAATAGGGCTACTTTAGAGATACCCTGCACTTGGCCTTCTTGAATTTGGAGGGAATCCTTGACCCTCGATGAGAGTATATACCTCACACTCTCCGTATATGTGATTTCCCTCCAAGATCTTGGCTCCCTAATGCTTCGTTATCATTCTCAAATGAAAATTCTTATAGAAATTCCCAAAAACTCAAACCTAGAAGTTGAAGACATAACTTCTTCTAACTGAAGCTTCAAGGACATGAGCAAAGACCAATCCTTTTACGCGTCTGGTTACTTCCTCCAATGGCTTTGGGTCTGCGAACCTTCCTCTTTGGTGCCACCTTCACCACTGTCTTTCATAAGAGCTTAAGATTTTTTCTTCCTCTTTTGTGGTACTTAATGATGTTGATGGGGTTCAATCTCCACACAATGGAGTAAGCTACATTTTCTCTTGAAAGTAGTCAAATGACACTTCCAATTGATATGTCCTTCATCCTTCATGCATAGCTCCTGATTCCTCTCGAAAGGGATGGTCACACGGCTCTCTGGAGGAAATCCCAGCTCAGGCTGCTTTGCCATATCTTCTGTTCACACTTCGTATGCTCATGGTCAAATCTGAACTATGTTGGCTCTTGGACACTCCCGTGCTCCTCCAAGGGGTCACAAGAACTCTCTCTTTTCAAGCTCACACCCATCCTCATGCCCAACGCAACTCCTATCTAATTGCTACTAGAGGTAGTCTTCATTTATAATTAAAAAAGCCTGTTGTATAGCCATCAAAATCCTTTGGCGCCTTGGTTATGATGGGTGCCTCTCTACAACGACGTGGGTTCGATCCCTGCAATGCGCAAGAGCGCGGATGTCGTTCCCCGTTCTGATACAACTATCATGTTTTGCTCCATGTTGGCTACGCGATTCAGAACTCTACAATAGCTCGTGCGTAGAGGCACACACAAGATGTCTGTTCTTTTCCACCCGACCGCCGAGACACACTCTTAGCTCTCATAAGAGATAATCATCTTAGTTCTTCTACCATGACACCAAGTGTCATGAGTGCCACCTCACCCAAGTAGGGCTCACCCAAGGAGGGGTGCATCCCTAATATGATAGGAACATTGTGTAGGGTGTTGAAAAACGTCCTATCACACGTGCAACTGTTACAACTACATGTACTCAAGCTGATGCACAAGGTGTCAAAGATGATGATATTCTGCATATTCCTGTTCGTGTTGCGGTTTTTGCTACACCTGCTATAGAGCAAATTTGTTAGGATGGCAGAGATGCCCAGGCAAATGCATTGATAGCTTTGTCTGTCAAATGTGCCATTATTCCTCACATACGCTCTTGCAGAATAGCTAAGGATGCTTGGGATACACTTACCACATTGTACCAAGCTAGGAATGAGGCTCGTGTTGCTTACCTCCGAAAATAGTTGGAGAGTGAGCACATGAATGAAGGTGATTCTATGGATAGTTTTCTAACAAAGATCAAAGACTTGAAGGAACACTTGATTTCTGTTTATGAAGTTATACCAGATAGCTCACTTGTGTAGACCATTCTGAATGGTCTTCTTGATTCATATAAGAGTTTTTCTTCTACTCTTCGGTTGATGATGAAAGGCAATCCAAATGCCTTGTCATTTGAGGAGTTATTCTGTGTTTTGTTGCAAGAAGATCAGTCGAGGCAGAACAGGTCCATTATGCATGTTGTAGATCAAACTTTCCTGGCTAGTTAGAAGGGCAAAGGAAAATGGAGCTCTTCAACTAGTAAGAAAAAATCTGCTAATTTTGCACATTCGAAGAAGGAAGACAAAGATGAGAAGAAATCAGAAAAGCAGAAATTGTTTTGCAAGTACTATAAAGGAAATGATCATATCATAAAGAACTGTCCTAAATTCACTGCAAAAGAGGCAAAGAAAAAAGAGGTTGGAATGGTTGTTGCAGAGGCCTCTACTCCAAAAACAGAGTCTGCTAACCTTTTGCAGGATGAACAATGGGCGTTTACTATTGTTTGCAGTTTTGGCCCATCTTCTCTGATGCTTTGATAGTGGGGGGACGAAACATATTACCTCGCAGTGCAATTTCTTCTCTTCACTCAAGCCTGCCCCTAGAGGGAATACTGTCACATGCGCCAACAACTCCTCTTATCTCTGTCATGGGAGTTGGTAAGATCATTCTGACTACTGTTGATGCTAGTTCTTTCACTTTGCCAGATGCTTTATTTGTGCCAGGGATCAAGAAGAATCTGTTATCAATTTTTGCATTAGCCAAGATTGGCTTGGTTGTGAAATTTGTTGGTTACAGATGTACAATTCATGATCTGTCAAATGGCAATGTTATTATTTCTTCTGGCATTTTATGTCGTTGGCTATATAATCTCATAGACTATGAAAAATCGGTGAAAAATTGGGCATGTGCAATACATGATTCTCAGGCTATGTCAGATGCAAAGCTTTGGCATGCATGCTTTGGTCATCTGAACTTTCCTACTTTGTTATGCCTGCAGAAATCTAAAATGATGTCCTCTTTGCCCAAACTTGAGGCACCCAATAAACATGTATGTGAAGGCTGTATTTTAGGAAAAATGCAGCATTCCTCATTTCTAAAAGATGGTTTAGTTCGGGCTGCTCAGAAATTGCAGCTTGTTCATAGCGATTCTGTGGGCCTATGCAGACACCCTCCTTTGGAAATTATCTTTACTTTGTGACTTTCATTGATGATTTTTCCTGGCATGCATGGGTATATCCACTCAAAGCAAAGTCCGAAGTGTTTATGTGCTTCAAACTGTTTCTGGTTTTGGCTGAAAATATGTTAGCATGTAGAATGGGCACCCTCCATTCGGATCGAGGGGGGAATATATGTCTTTTGATTTTAATGCATTTCTGGCTAAATGTGGGATAAAACACCAGTGTACAGTGCCGTATACACCTCAACAAAATGGAGTTGCTGAATGGAAGAACATGTCACTCATGGAGATGGCAAGGTGTATGGTCAAGAGTCAGGCCTTACCACATAGTTTCTGGCTCGAGGCTGTTATGTGTGCAACGTATGCACTTAACAGTTGTCCCACTAAAGCATTGTAGTCTATCACTCCATATGAGGCTTGGCATGATTGCAAGCCATCTATTTCTCATCTGCGTGTTTTTGGTTGTCTGGCATATGCATTAGTGCCTAAACATCATCGTAGAACATTGGATGAAAAAGCAGTAAAATGTATTTTTGTTGGGTATAGTTCTAAAAGTAAAGGCTATCGTCTGTATCATCGACAAACTAAATGCATTCTAGTTAGCCGTGATGTTGTTTTTGTGGAAGATGTTATTCAGCCATTGCTTTCATGTACTAAGGAGACATCTGTTAGCTCCAAAGACATGTATGATACTTTGTTGCCTCTTTTTACAGGTGGACAGTCTAGTCCTAGTCCTAATGAGGCAACTTCTCAACCTTTGCAGGTTTCATGTGATGATGCAGATCATTCCATTATTGATGGAGATTTACATGATGCACTTGTTGACGAGAGAGCTCATATTGAGTAGGCACAAACTATGCCAAAATGGATGGTGCAGACTTTGCGTGATAGCAAATTAGATGCACCTCTGTCAGATTGTACTCGATCAGGATCTCATAGTGCCTCTTTTACATCAGATTGCTATGCTATGGCTGCCTCTAGCCTATGTGATGAGACTAAACCTGTTTCGTTTGATGAAGCACAAAATTTTGAACATTCGATGGCTGTAATGCAATCTGAATATGATGCTATAATGAAGAATGGTACTTGGTCTTTATGTGACTTGCCTCCTGGCAAGAAGGCCATTGGGACAAAGTGGGTGTACAAGCTGAAGTGTAAACCTGATGGAACAGTTGACAGGTATAAGGCTAGGCTTGTTGCAAAGGGTTATTCACAGGAAAGAGGCATTGATTTTGATGAGACCTTTGCACCTACTTGCCAAATGACTACTGTTCGTAGCATCTGTGCACTTGCAGCTCATCATGGTTGGAATGTACATCAGTTGGATATCAAAACACCATTTCTGAATGGTGACTTGCATAAAGAAGTGTATGTTTTTCAGCCGTGTGGCTTTGTGCAGAAAGGGCATGAGAACCATGTGTGCAGGTTAAAGAAGACATTATATGGTTTAAAGCAAGCACCATGTGCTTGGTATGAAAAGATACATGCCTATCTGATTGCATATGGTTTTGAGAACAGTCCAACTGAAAGCACATTATATGTTAAGCGTGCTAATGATGTACTTCTGATCATTGTGGTTTATGTTGATGACATGCTGCTCACTATAGTCCTCATGAGAGACATATTGCTGATTTTAAGGCTGATTTGCATGCTTCATTTGAGATGTCTAATTTGGGGCATTTGCATCACTATTTGGGCATTCAGTTTATGCATGTTGATGGTGGAATGGCTTTGTGTCAAACAAAATATATTGACACATTATTGCAACATTTTGGCCTTGAAGACTGTAAACATATTGCCACTCCTATGGAAATAGGTTTACGAATTAGTCTTCATGATGCTAGAGATGCATTTGATGCTGCTTTCTATCAACAAGTCGTTGGATGCTTGATTTACTTATGCATTACTCGGCCAGATATTCAGTTTGTTGTCTCACAGATGAGCAAGTTTATGAATTGCCCAGGAGTCAAGCATTGAAAGGAAGTTAAACACATCTTTCTCTACTTGAGTGGTACTCGGCTACTTGGGTTGTTTTATCCCAAGGGGTGATCACTACCGCCAGATTTGCATGCTTTTTTTTACTCTAATTGGGATGGTTGCTATGACACTCATGTGTCCACTAGTATTTTTGCTTCATGCCTGGTAGCTCGTGCATATCTTGGTTGAGCAAGAAGCAGCCTATTGTGGCCACTTCGAGTTGTGAGGCTGAGTATAGGGGAGCTTTCACAACAACTGTTGAGTGTGTGTGGCTCACACGCCTTATTGCTGATTTGGGTGTTGGTTAGTCTTCTGCCACCACCATCTTCACTAACAGTCAGAGTGCATTGGTAGTTGTGAGGAACCCTGTGTTCCAGGATCGCACTAAGCACATTGAGGTGCATTATCATTATGTCAGGGAGAGGTTCTCTACTGGGGAGATCAGCTTGGCATATGTACCCACGTAGGAGAACGTTGTAGATCTTTTCACGAAGGCTCTGCCTAGGGAGAAGTTTGAAGCTTTTCACTAGGCTTTGGGCTTATTTCCTTTTGTGGATTGATTCCACATAGCTTGGCACCTCCTTATACATGAGTGCTAGCTCCTTGTTCACTGCATTAGTCCCAGGGGGGATTTGTTGATATATTTAGGTAGTGATGTGTGTGAACACGCTAGGACCACCGGGGCACTTTTTTACCTCTTTAGGAGGTTTTTTCCCCCTGGCTTGTATATAAGCCTATTTCCCTAATGGGCTACTTATATTTGCACATTCTCTAGTAATACATTCAGTATTGTGTGTTGTGCTCCAAGCAAGTGAATGTATTGTAGAGCTTGAAGAATGATATGTGAAGCTAGCATGTCGTTTCATGACACAATAATAGTTTTTGCACTATGGTTGTGCTAATTGGGTACTCTCTAATAATAACCATGAGATGTTTTGATTTTGTTATGATCTAGAAAGTGGGAATGTAAAACATCAACATCACCAAAGTGTTTGATGTAGACCTGCTCAAATGACACACATACCAACTGATGTTAAGCAATGGATCCTTCCCCACAAAATTTCAATCTGAAAGATGAGTTGGTGACATGATGATCTTCACCACTTTAGTAATCACACACACACAATGAGTCTCACACATGCACACACACACACACACATGCAAGCAAGCCTCACTCTTGTTAAGAAATTCACACTTGATTAGAAGAGAGAGTGAACAAGAAGCAATGCAAATTAGTTTTTTTTCACTTCTATAGGTAGTTTTAATGAGGTAGTCCTATTTGACTGCAAAATGATCTTGTAAATTCTTGGAGGGTTTGTCTCTCCTTCACCTTTAAAAAGTGCCTCAGTGAGTCTCTATCTCAAACACCCCCCCCCCCCCCCCCCCGCTCCTAGAGTATGTCATCCTTGATAGATGATTGGTACATCAATTGATTGTGGGGAAGTGTGGGTGTTGAGGTGCCTTGTGATGGAGATGATTAATATCCGAAAGAACAAGTTATCCTTGATGTTAGAACACCTCTATATTAAGAAAAACTCATAAACTCAACCAATTTTGGAAAACTAATGCAAAATTATCAGGACTTGAGTTAACTGTGAAGAAAGTCATTACACAAAAACGTTTGCTGTAGTTAATTCACTCATTGGCTGATCAAATGTGTAAAGTTTTCAATGAAACTTTACATAAGGTGTTGCCTAATGTTTGCGCACCTTCGCCAAGTTAAATATCTCCAAAAGGATCAGTAGATCTTTAGATTTCCTCCAAACAATGTACCTATGTCTGAAATTGTTCTTCTATGTAGTCGACTTTGAGACCTGCAACTTTTAATGCATGGTTCTCCCAAATTAGATGTCGTTTATTCAAATGCTTTTAGCCACAATTAGATTACCTCTCAACTTAAAGAATGAGTGCTTAGTTGCTCAAAAATTTACACTGTGGAGGGAGATATGATCAAAACATTAACCATCGAATTTGCACCTATACTTGTCTTCACTTCTTCTCTTTACACATGTAAATGTTCTCTTTACACATGTAAATGTTCTTACTTAAAATTCTCTTAGCTTGTTTACAATTAGGCTCTCAAAACTTGTACAGAGGTCAGTCAACTATAGAATTAGACTTATACATAAGTATTCCTCAAGAAGATAAACATAGAAGGAGCACTGAGCAAAAGATGGAGATGCAACTTTCTTCTATTCAGAGAAATCATACATCTAATTGATAATCCATATTCTTCTCACTCTCTAAAGTCTGTAATGACTTCTAAATTTTTTCACTCATCATCTCTCACTAATATTACGTCTATATTCAAGTTATATATAGACATTTACATCCCGACTCATCATAGATACAAAGTTTTTTCATGAACAAATTACATGAGTAATATACATGTATATACAAGTTTTCATCTTCTGACCATGCGCTCATCTTCAAGGCTCAAACTTTGATCTTTGATTTATTCTTTGACTTCAAACTTTGTCCTAATCATCGATTGATGATTGTCTTGCACCAACAGCTCCCCCACAATTATCAATTGTGATTTTCTCCATCTTCTTTATACCTGACGTCTTTGAACCTCTACAACTTAGGTCCATCCAAGATTTTGGTTAACATATTTGTAATTTGATCTTTTCTAGAAGTATGTATGACTTCAATTTCTTAATCAATCACCTTCTCTCTCAAGAAATGATACTGGATCTCAATATGTTTAGTCCTAACATGAAACACAGGGTTAGTAGCTAGATACAATGAACTCATATTATCTCCATAAATGGTAGGTGTACTCTGATTGATGTCAAAACTCTTCATAAGAGTCTTCAACCATATAAAATCCTTTGCAGATTCAACCATACCTTTGTATTCTGCTTCTGTATATCCATATGTTGACCTCCTATCATCAGAGTTACCTGCCTAATCTGCATCACTATATATCTTGACTTTGTATCTGATTTGAATCCATAATACAAACCTTCTTTGAGTGTACCCTTAATGTATCTTATCACCATTTGTCCTGCAATCCAATGTTCTTACCTAGGACAATGCATGAATTGAGACAACACTCCAACTGCATAAGACAAATGAGGCCTTGTCAATGTAGCATAGATTAGACTACCAACCAAACTTTGATACAACTTCATGTCCTTGAATTCTTCTCCTCCATATCTGCTCAATTTATGATTCACCTCCATTGGAGCAAGTGCTACCCTGCAATCTTCCATTTTAAACTTGATTAGCAAATTCTTCAAATACCTTTCTTGAGTCACATATACTCCATGTTGAGTATATGAAATCTCCACTCCCAATAAATATGACAAGTCTCCCAAGTCACTGATCTTAAACTCGTTCTCCATCTGATTCTTAAGACTTTGTATGCCCTTCTCATCTGTACCTGTAAGAATTATGTCATCAACATATATGCAAATGTAAATGAACCCATCATCACTTGCCTTAACAAGCAAGCTACTATCTGCCTTAGACACTTGGAAGCCAAGCTCTTTCAAGAACTTCACAAGTCTGTAATTTCATGCCCTTGGGGCCTGCTTCAAACCATACAAAGCTCTCTTGAGCTTACATACATACTCTGGATACCATTTGTCCTTGAAACCTTCTGGTTGCTCCATGAAAACATCATCTAAAATATAAACGTTTAGAAAAGCATTCTTCACATCTAATTGACATAGCTTCCAACCTTTACATGCAGCAATAGCTATGAGAGTCCTTATAGTTGTCATCTTTGCCACAGGACTATAAGTCTCATCATAATCTACACCATATGTTTGAGCATATCCTTTCACAACAAGTCTAGCTTTATACCTAGAAACACTTCCATCTGCATACCTCTTTGTCTTGTAGACCCATTTGCATCCAATGATTTTCTAATTATTTGGTTTAGGAACCAAATCCCATGTCTCGTTCTCCATCAATGCATCATATTCCTCCTGCCTAGCTTTCTCCTAATTTTCCTTTACTTTTGCCTCATCATATGTAGAAGGATCTTCTTCTACTTTCACCATGTAAGCATAATCTTTAGTAGTAAAAAATGAAGTATCATAACTGTACCCCTTGTTGACCTTCTATCTTCTCCACTCTTTGAAGTCTCTAAATTTTCATATTCTGGATCAAACCTTGGCAACTCTTCATTATCAATTTGAGCATCAACAATCTCTTCATCATCAGGAACTTGAATCTTTGTTTTCCCCTTTCCTTGGGTCATAACATCTTCATCACCTGCATGAATATTAATTGTACATGCATACCAAGTACCTTGCTCATCAAATATAACATCCTTTGACACAAGGAATTGTTTAATGGATGGACTCCGCAATCTATAACCCACCTGCTTACCATCATAACCAATGAACACATACTTTTCAACTTTAGGTTCCAATTTATGCCTTAATTGAGATGGTACATATGCATAAGCCAAACATCCAAATAGTTTGCAATGATCTAAGGTAGGTCTCTTACCCCACCATGCCTCATAAGGTTTCATACCATTCAAAGCCTTACATGGAAGTCTATTAACCAAGTAAGTAGTTGTATTCACAGCCTCAGCCCACAAATAATTAGGAAAATTTTCCTCCTTCATCATTGACCCTTCAAACTCAACAAGAGTTCTGCTACACCATTTTGTTGAGGAGAGCACCCACAAGTAACTTCCCTTTTTATACTTGCATTCCATAAGTAATCACTAAACTCATTAGAGAAATACTCTCCCCCTCCATCTGACCTTAGTCTCTTCAATTTTTGCCCTGTCATTCTCTCTACATACACATGATAATGATTAAATGTGTTGAACACCTCTGATTTATCTTTGATCACATATATAATGATCCACCTAGTAGCATCATCAACATAAATCACATAATATCTCAAACCATTAATGCTAAAGTCCTTTGATGGACCCCACACATCTGTATGCACCAATTCAAGCTTCTCTGAATACATAAACCCTTTCTTACCATAAGTATTCTTGTGAGCTTTACCCAATTGACATGCTTCACACTTGTATGTCATGTGTTGACCTGCAATGTTAGGCCATCCAAGCACTGAACCATTCTTAATCAGATCCTTAATACCTCTTTCATTAAAATGTCCAAGCCTTTTGTGCCAAAGATCTAACTCAGAGATCTTATATTCTCCATAAGTGAACAAGGCATGACCAACATTGCCTCGAATCTTCAATGTGAAGAGCCTTCCTTCTTTCTTCCCTGAAAAAATTTGTTTATACCCATGGCTAGGGTCTTCAACATAAACTCCATCCTTAGTGAACCTTAATTCATATCATTTCTATACAATTTTCCCTACACTTATCAAATTATTTGGAATTGTAGGGACATATTAAACTTTACTCAAAATAGTGCTTCCATCCTTAGCCTTTATTGATCCAATGGACTTCACATTGTGCTTTATGTTATCACCTGTTTGAACTATATGATTACTCACCTTATTCTCCAAATCAGTCATCAAAGCTATGTTGCCACTCAGGTGATTGCTGCACCTTGAGTCAATGTAGAAAACTCTTTGATCTTCACTTTGTCTTTCACAAGTTGCATTCATAATTAAGGTTCAATCCTCTTTCTGATCTGAAGCATAATTGTAGTAGGTATTATTGTAGGATTGACTTTGAAATCCTCTTCCTACATCTCTTCCAAAGAAACCTCTATTACTTCTACCTCTCAAATTACCTCTTTGATTTCTACCATATCTTCCTCTTGATTTGAAGTTTTGATTATATCCTCCACCATTTTGATTATTATGCCAACATTCATGAGCTAAATTATTAGTCTTACCAAAAATCCAGCAAGCTTTACCACAATCTTTATTGCTTCTGCCTCTTCCTCTTCCTTTACCACCTCCTCTTCCTCTTAGGAAGTTGGCTTGACTCATAGTGCCGTCATCTTCATTCAATTGTTGCTTGCCTTTGTTAATCTTCTTCTTGTCCTTTGAATACATTGCTTGACCCCTACTCTTATCAACATCACCTTTGATATCCTACTCAAAGGTTAGAATATGTCCTAGCAATTGATTCAAATCAGGAGTGCAATGATCTAGTGAAAATTTAGTGGATAGAAGGAATGGCTTCCACTTATCATCTTCTCTCAAACCTGTGAGAATTTGTCTTACCAATTTGTCCTCTTCAATGTCTTCATCAACTGCTCCTAATGCATGTGCAATATCCTTCATCCTTGCTACATAATCAGAAATGGATTGAGAAGCCTTATTCTTGAATGTGGTGAATTCTGCCCATAAAGATGCCTTCCTTGACTTTGTAGTGTTTTGGAAATTCTCTTCCAAAGCATTCCATATGTCACTTGCACTTTCAAGTCCTCTAATGTGAGGTAGCAAGTAATCATTGACTCCCATGTAGATAATGCTCCTTGCTTGAGCACCCTTCTTCATCCATGTCTTCAAATCTGAGAGCTCTTCCCTAGTTGGAACACTAGGATCCCTAAATTATGGTTTTTCTTCTTCACCTGTGATGTATCCTATTAGGTCTTTGCTCATAAGATGAGCTTCCATCCTCATTGACCAAGCAGGATAGTTTTCTCTATCCAATTTCTCTATCTGAAGAGAATATCCCATCCTTTCTTCACCTGTGCAATATATTCTTCAAGCTTTGTGAATAACGAATGTACCTTTAATTTGAATGTAGTTCCTTTTGATCCTTTTGATCAAAGCTTTCAGGCCCCCTTCTCTAGCTTTCACTTCAAACTTTTACCTTTTGAATCTTCAAAGATTGATTTCTGTATATCTACAATAGTTGAGGTCCTCCTTTCTTCAAATATGATGATTCCTGCTCTGATATCACTGATGGAGATGATTAACCTCCAAACGAACAAGTTATCCTTGATGTTAGAACACCTCTATATCAAGAACAACTCATAACCTCAACCAATTTTGGAAAACTAATGCCAAATTATCAGGACTTGAGTTAACTGTGAAGAAACTGATTACATAGAAAAGTATGCTACACTTAATTCACTCATTGATTGACCAAATGTGTAACATTTTCAATGAAACTTTATACATGGTGTTTTCTAATGTTTACACACCTTCTGCAAGTTAAATCTCTCCAAAAGAGTTAGTAGATCTTTAGATTTCCTCCAATTAATGTACCTATGTCTGAAATTATTCTTCTGTGTAGTCGACTTTGACACTTGCAACTTTTAATGCATGGTTCTCCCAAATTAAACCCCATTTATTCAAATTCTTTTAGCCATAAGTAGCTTACCTCCCAACTTAAATAATGAGTGCTTATTTGCTCAAAAGTTTACACTGTGGAGGGAGATCTGATCAAAACATTAACCATCGCATTTACACCTGTACCTATCTTCACTTCTTCTCTTTACACATGTAAATGTTCCTACTTAAAATTCTCTCAGCCTGATTACAATGAGGCTCTCAAAACTTGTAGAGAGATCACTCAACTGTAGAACTAGAGTTGTACAAAAGCATTCCTCAAGAAGATAAACACAAAAGGAGCACTGAGCAAAAGATGGAGACACACTTTCTTCTATTCAAAGAAATCATAGATCTAATTGAGAATCCATCATCACTCATCATCTCTCACTCATATTACGTCTATATTCAGGTTATATATAGATATTTACATCCTGACTCATCATAGATACAAAGTTTTTTGATGAACTAATTACAAGAGTAATATACATGTATATACAAGTTTTCATCTTCTGACCATGCACTCATCTTCAAGGCTCAAACTTTGATCTTTGATTTATTCTTTGACCTCAAAGTCTGTCCTAATCATCAATTGATGATTGTCTTGCACCAATACTTGGGGTGGTCTAATTCCTACAAAACAAGATATGACATAGAATGCAAATGATATTTCTTTATTCTTTGTTTTCAATAATAGTATTGGCATTACTAATTAGTGCATTGCATGGGTCAAAAAGAAGAAAAAAGTGTATGTGCATGGCTTTGTAGGGTGGACCTATTCATGTCTACTCTTGAAATGCAAAAGAACAAAATGGTGCAAAATGAAAAGGGCTCTAGAGCAGGTGCTCCAAGATTAGCTATTGGCTAAGCATCCTATGCTAATAATTGGAAAAAATTCACTTGGGGATACCATAGTTGATGTGGACTCGAGGATGTAGGCTCTAATGAATGTATTGTAGAACTTGAAGATTGATTTTTGAATCCTCGATATTAGTGTGTAGCACTATGATCATGCTAACTAGGTCAACTCTAATAATAAACATGAATTGTTTCAACTTTTTTATGATCTAAAAAGTGGGCAAGTAAAACACCAACATCACCAAATACACATTGAAGAGGATTGCTTGACTATTCAAAGAATGGGCCCTGGATAGGCCATATCACTTTTGAATCAATTACTTCACAAAAATCAAGGTAGTCTCCTTTACTTCATGGCCTAGAGTTCCTATCAATTGCACGTGCCAATAAAATCATTTTGTATGTGAAGTTGAATGAGGTGTGTAGAGCAAGAGCCTGAGTCACTTATCTATAGTTAATCTATGACAACTTTGTGAATATCTTTTCTTGGGTTCTTAAATACTTGTATGTTAACAACATGATTTTCAATGAATTGAAAGAAAAAATTAGTACAAAAATCTTGTATACATGTGAATTTGACCTCGCATTACAATATGCCACTATCATGCATGGGATATAATGATGACCCCATTATGAGGAGAAGCCATTGTGAGATCCTGAACATTTGTGGAACCCTAACTTCTAAGTTAGATGAGGTATATGTGTGATCGTTGATGGTTATAGATGATCTATGTAAGCCTAGCCATTAGGTTAGGTAGGACATAAACTTTTGGGCCATCGGGTTGCCATTCAAGGTGAAAATAAAGGCCTTGTGGAATCGTGCAGTTTACCCATAGAACCTTAATGGCAGGAGCATGGAGGGGACTAGCCCCATTTTGGGGGGTCCGGGGGGCCTATCCCCTTGGCCTGTAAGGCCGAGATGGCATGAATTATGGTCATGGAGATATTGTTGGATTGTATATTTTTTCGACCATTGTGTATTTCCTAACTACGTTTATCTATACCGACTCCCCTTGTAAAAGCTATATAAGCATGGCCCAGGTTGAGCTTTACAGATCATTGTGCACTAGTAAGCCCTTCATCTAGATCTTTCTAGATTTAAGCTTTACAGATCATTGCGCACTAGTAAGCCCTTCATCTAAGCTCCACATTGGGAGCGCACGAGTGGACAACAACATCATTGTAACTACATTACGCTTGGAAGAATCTGAGAATTTGAGTTCTCTATCTCTTAGTCTGCATCTATCTTTCTCTGCATTTTTCTCTGAACCCTTTCTACCGGTCTATTTGGTTGTGCTATTATTTTCTTACATGGTATCGGAGTTGAGGAGGCTCTAAGTGGTGCAAAAGCAAAAACACAAAGGTTTTAGAGGTTTCAATGATACAGGAGAGAAGATGTCAAGTGGTACATCATCATCTACAAATGGTAGGAGTGTAGAGGGGGCTTGCCCCCTTTTGCGGGGTCCGGGGGGCCTATCACCTTGGCTTGTAAGGCCGAGACGGAAGGAATTCTGATCATGGAGATATTGTTGGATTGTCTATTTTTTTTTACTATTGTGTATCTCCTAACTACGTTTATCTATAACGACTCCCCTTGTAAAAGTTATATAATCTTGGCCTAGGTTGAGCTTTACAGATCATTGCGCACTAGTATGCCCTTCATCTAGAGTATTTTTAGATTGCCATCTAAGCTCCACATTGGGAGCGCACGGGTGGACAACACCATCATTGTAACTACATTATGCTTGGCAATATGAGAATTTGAGTTCACTATCTCTTAGGCTGCATCTATCTTTGTCTGCATTTTTCTCTCAAACCTTTCTACTGGTCTATTTGGTTGTGCTATTATTTTCTTACATGGTATCAGAGTTGACAAGGCTCTGAATGGTGCAAAAGAAAACACAAAGGTTGTAGAGCTTTCGATGATAAAGAAGAAAAGATGTCAAGTGGTACATCACCGTTTACAATTGGGAATCAAGGTGGTTCATCAATAGGAGTAGGTGGAGCACATATAGGAGCAACAATGATGTTGGTCATCCCAATGTTGTGGATACGACTACCAACCTTCATGGAAGTAAACTTGATGGTACAAACTACACCCTGTGGAAGTTTAAAATCACTTCTATCCTTGATTCATATGAGCTTTTGGAGACTATTCTTGGGACTGATGATGAGCCCCAAGAATGCCTAATCCAAATAATCCTGGTTGAATGATTCTTCCTAATGTTGATCTTCTAAGTGCTTGGAAACAAGGTGTTTATCACTCGCTGATGGGGAGACTGTAGAGGTGTTTATCACTCGCAAAAAGAATCTATGAGATCAAATGGCGGGAGTAGGTGTACAAAAGTCAAGTGAGGAGATAGCTCGGCATTGTCTTCGAATCTATCCACCTATGTTTGATGGTTTGGTAACTACTTTTAATATTCAAATCAGACCTCAACCACTAACTTTTGAAGAATTTGGTGCCTTACTCATGGAGGAGGAGTTGCGGCTCAAGGCAACGAGTGGTGATAGCAAAGGAGATACTGCATTCACAGCAAATGCCAAAGGAGGCAAAGTGGACTCTTCAAAAGATGGAGACAAAAAGAAGAAGAACAAAAAAAAGTTCAAGGGAGAGTGTTTCCACTGCAAGAAGAAAGAACACATAATCCAAGACTATCACATAAAGAAGGTAGAAGAGAAGAATGGCTCTTCAAAAGGGGCAAGGGCAAGGAGTCTACCAACACAGAAAAAATAGATCTTGAGTTATTTGTTATGATAGAGGAGGCGTGCTCATCGGCTAAAGGTTCAGGAACGGATGAATCATGGGTGTTGGACAATGGTGAATCTCACATGGTAAGTAGAAAAGACCAATACAGCTCCTTACAACCTCTAAATGAATGCATCACAATAAAGGTAGGCAACAATGCAAGATGTCCTGTAGAGGGTGAAGGTATGGTTTCTTTCATTAACTCTAATGGGGATGTCAAAAAGCTTTCAAATGTGTTGTATGTTCCACACATCAAATGAAATCTACTTTCAATAGCTTCTATAACTGGTATCTTTTAGTAAGACAAGAGCTAAGATTATGGACAATAACAACAACATTGTTGGGACTTGCATAAGGAGGAGAAACATGTATGAGTTGTGTGATCTTACAACCACTACAAGTGTGGGCACAAGTAAGCTGTAGCATGAGAGATTCCCACATTGGATACATTGTACGGAAGGAGATGCATCGCAGGGGTATGGTTGCAAACCTACCATCAATTGCAGAAATGAACCATGTTAAGCTTGCATGATGGGCAAGCAATAGAGAAAGATGTTTCTACAAGGAAGCAAGAAAAGGGCAAGCTATCCTCTAGAGTTGGTGCATGTTGACTTGTGTGAAAAAATGCCTACACAAGCCTTGGGAGGATCTTCCTACTTCATGTTACTTGTCAATGATATAGCAAGAAGATGTGGGTGTACTTCTTATGTGATAAGGCGCAAGCTTTTGGTAAGGTTAAAGAATGGCTTCAACTTGTTGAAATTGAAACACAAAAGAAGATGAAGAAATTCAGGACATATGGCGGTGGTGAGTTCACATCAACAGATTTTGAAGATTTTTGCAGGAGCAAGGGAATCAGGCATCAAATCACAGTGGCACATAGCCCTCAACAAAACGGTGTTGCAGAACATTGGAATCAAACCATCATGGAGATGGCAAGGTGCATGTTGAAGGGAAAGGGTCTGCCTAATCAATTTTGGGCAGATGTTGTCAACACTGTTGTCTACATCTTGAATCGAAGCTACACCAAGGCATTTGATGGAAAGACTCCACAAGAAGCCTACAATTGTAAAAAGCCTTCTATTTTCCATTTCAAAGTGTTTGGAAGTGAATGCTATGTACATGTTTCAGATATGCAAAGAAACAAGCTTCAACCAAAAAGCATCAAACATATCTTCCTAGGGTAAAACGAAGATAAGAAGGCTTATAAGCTTTATGATGTTGAGGCTAAGAAGATCATGGTGGGATGCGATGTGGTGTTTAAGGAGGAGCAGCCACATGGAGTGGAGAAAGAAAATAGAGCTTCACACTTTATCATCAGGTGAAGGGGCAATCCACTATGAACGTGGCCCAAGAGCTATCCCTTCTACACAAGAGAAGGAAGCATCATCTTCAGATGATGAGTCTAAAAGTCACCAACCCGTCATCACCCAAGTGAAAAAGCCATTGCCATGTTGGGTGAGGCAGCTCTATGATTCTACAAACCCCATCCCAAAGTCACTAGAATAGGTTGCAGATGGACCAAGACAATTACATAGAATAGAGGAGCATAGTCGGGAAAGAGCCCATATTGTAAACATAGTCCTGATGGTGGATCTCATTCAAGAACAAGCAAAGGAGCCAAAGAATGTGGAAGAGGCACTCTATGTTCTGAATTGGAGGGCTGCCATGCAAACAGAATACAACAATATAATGAAGAATGGAACTTGGGAGCTAGTAGATCAACCCCCTAAGCATACAGTCATTGGCACCACGTGGGTCTCGAATTTAAAGTACAAGGCTGGCGGTACTATGGAAAAGTACAAAGCAAGACTTGTTGCACATGGCTACTCACAAGTTGAAGGCATTGGCGTTTGCGAATCATTTGCCCTGATTGCAAGAATGACTACTATCCAAGTAGTACTAGCTTTGGCTGCACATAAGCATTTGCCAATCTATCACATGGATGTCAAATCAGCGTTCTTGAATAGAGATCCCAAGGAGGAGGTATATGTGTCTCAACCACTAGGGTTTGAGGCTCCCCATTCATAGAACAAGGTATGTAAGCTGAAGAAGGCATTATATGGATTGAAATAAGCCCCTAGAGCATGGTACCAACAGATAGATAAGTATCTCTTGGATCTAGGTTTTAAAAGACGTGCTTCTGATGCTAACTTGTATGTTCTAAAGAGAGGAGGGAAGACAATTGTGCATGTACTCTATCTAGAGGACCTTGTGATTACAGGAAATGATGACACTCTTCTTCAAAAAACAAAAGATGCCTTGAGTTTAGAATTTGAAATGTCAGACTTGGGATTAATGCATTATTGCTTAGGCCTTGAAGTTTGCTAGGAACCAGGGAAGATTTTCATCTATCAACAAAAGTGTGCAAGATAGATATTGAAGACATTCGACATGGAGGATTTCAAGGAAATTTCTACACCTATGGAGGTCAACACAAAATTGTCTATTGAAGATACGTCACTTCGAGTGGATATTGGAAGGTATAGGAAAAGTCTCATCTCTTGTGCAATAGCAGAACAGATATCTGTTGTAATAGTAAGCAAGTTCTGTAATAAGCCTTGCCAAACTCATTAGAAGGCAAGCATGCAAATACTCGTGTATGTGAAAGGAACCAGAGATTACGGTATTATTTATGAAGAAGGATCATCTCTCGTCGGATATTATGACTCAGATTGGACAAGATATTAATACTAGAAAATCAGTTTCTTGATATTGATTTTCTTTACGATTAGGGATTTTCTCTTGGATCAGTAAGAAGCAACCAACTGTAGCATTATCTTCTATTGAAGCTGAGTACAAAGCTGCATGTGTTGCAACATATGAAGCAGTATGGTTGAGGAGGATCCTATGGATCATAAGAATACAAGGATAGGAGGCTACAGAGTTGAAGTGTGACAACCAAAGTTGCATGGCCATTGCCAAGAATCTTGTTTTCCATGCATGTACCAAGCTCATAGAAATTCAACATCACTATGTGCTTGAGTTGATTGAGGATGGTGTTGTGGAGATAAGATACTGTCCAACTGAAGAAAATGGAGCAAAAATCTTCACCAAGGTCTTCCTGTAGGGCAGAGACGGTAGGACTTCTAGTCATGGAGATATTTTCTGATTGTATATTTTGCCGACTTTTGTGTATCTCCCGACTACGTTTATCTATACCGACTCTTCTTGTAAAAGCTATATAAGCATGGCCTAGTTTGAGCTTTATAGAGCATTGCACACTAGTAAGACCTTGATATGGAGTCTACTAGATCACCATCTAAACTCCACATTGGGAGTGCATGGGTGGACAACATCATCATTGTAACTACATTATGCTTGGTAGTTTGAGAAATTGAGTTCTCTATCTCTCAGTCTGTGTCTATCTTTGTCTGCATTTTTCTCTCAACCGTGTCTACTGTTCTATTCATTGTGCTCTTATTTCTTACAATAATGTGGCCCTAATTGGATGCATACTTGAAGCATAGATGATCTTAAAATGTATGCAAGAGAAAGATTGTGTGATGAGCACGTGGATCTTGCACAAAGAGGCTAGTCTTGCTCTACTATCAATTGTCCAAAGAAGATAGCCAATCCTTTTAGAATGAGACATTTTAGGTGGATGATTGTGGCTTAATCACCCATACCTATCGAGTCATAGTTCGTGACAAAATATGTCACTGTTTGGATGTTTGATTGGTTTTCAATTTTCACTTCAAAGTTTGCTTTGGGTTGGGATTCACCTTGCATTGTTGAAGATTTTGTTGTGAGTAAGCTTTGGAAACCCTGGGTCTAGTTGATCTAGCTTGTTATTGTTTAGGTATCCAAAATTATGTAGCTCCCTCTTCAAAGAAAATCTAGGACTTAGGGATCCAAAATTTCTTAATATGCCTTGAAGTATTTGAAGGCATTTGATCAATATAGCTATGATTTTGAAACACGTAGTTATGTGGAATGCATAGGCTTCTTTGTTTGTGCTTTCCTTTGTAGTCGTTGAGGGTGTGCATTTGAATACTTCGTGTGATAGGGCAATCATCAAGGTACCCTCTTTGTATATCTAACTAGGTTGCACCCTCCATGAATATATGTACTAATGTGGGTCTTAGGAACCCAATTTGAGCTTGAATGTTATGATTTTTGAGGAGTTGTTTTGGAACTCATATCCACTTAACTGATAGAGCTTGATGTTGAGGTTCTTGTGGGGCTTATCTCCTTGATGTTGAGGTTCTTGTGGGGCTTACCTGAGTCATCTGATTTATGGAACATTGAAAAAAGATTATGGAAAGTGGCATTGTAACAAAGAAATATGCAATATTTATATGAGCAAAAATCATAGTGTGCTATACCTTTTAATACATGATTGATGATGGAGTTGCTTGAATCTCAAGGCCCATCCTTATTTCTATGTACTTAAGGCATCGGTGCTCTCTTAATCATCCGTTGTTTTCTTCATTGACGTGAATATAATGTACATTTTTTCTATCAAATCAAACTGAATAATTGTTATATCTAATCGATAAGCATCATTATTCAACATTGACAACGTACTTCATTATATAGTAATGTTAATATGAAGAAATTGTGGCTCATAAGCAGCACACTGTTGTGTGGAATCTCGTGATATTTGAGCATTTTTTATAGCGAGTTCTTTATGAGGAGACACAACACTACTGCCAAGCTCGAGTATCTCCTTAGTCTCTTTCCATGATCTTCGTGTCATGTATTTTACCTTACAACATTTTGATATGCGTATCCCAAAACCATTGCAACTATTTCCTTTCAAGGTATGGAATATGTTACCCTCCTACACTTGGCTCAACTCAGCAGATGCTTACCCCTTGATTTTAACTTTATTGTACAAGTGAATGGGCATAGTATCTGCAGGATCTCTAGTATTCCACAAAGAAGTGGTTAGACAAGGTTACAATTGAGCTTACAATTGGATTAAAATAGCATAAGCCATTGCATGTCTAGCCTGGGGTTGAAGTATTCCACAAAGTAGTGGTTAGAAAAGGTTACAACTTAGTTTACAATTGGGTTAAAATAGCATAAGCCATTACATGTCTAGTTTGGGGTTGAAGTATTCCATAAAGTAGTGGTTAGACAAGGTTACAACTGACTCTACAATTGGGTTAAAATAGCATAAGCCATTACATGTCTAATCTGGGGTTGAAGTATTTTATAAAGTAGTGCTTAGACAAGGTTACAATTGAGTTTACAATTGAGTTAAAATAGCATAAGCCATTACATGTCTAGTCTAGGTTTGAACACTAGACCTTTCCCTCAAGTGGCCAGCACCAAATAGATCCACCTACGCAAGGTGAACAAATAGACCTAAACTTGATAGTGTCAATGAGACATGCACCTCCATACACAAACAGAGTGATTTGTGAGTATCCTCCATTTCAAGTGTAAACTATGTGGCTTGTTATTGTTTAGGTCTCCAAAATTATGTAGCTCCCTTTTCAAAGAAAATCTAGGACTTAGGGATCCAAAATTTCCTAATATGGCTTGAAGTATTTGAAGGCATTTGGTGAAGTATTTGAAGGCATTTGGTGAATGTATCTAGGATTTTGAAACCTATAGTTATATGGAATGTATAGGCTTCTTTGTTTGTGCTTTCCTTTGTAGTCGCTGAGGGTGTGCATTTGATTACTTTGTGTGATAGGGAAGTCATCGAGGTACCCTCTTTGTATATCTAACCAGGCTTCACCCTTCATGAAGATATGTACTAAACCCAATTTAAGCTTGAATGTTTTGATTTTTGAGGAGTTGTTTGGAGCTCATATCTACTTAACTGTATAGACCTTGATGTTGAGGTTCTTGTGGGGCTTCTCTGGGTCATCTCATTTATGGAGCATTGAAAAAAGATTATGGAAAGTGGCATTGTAACAAAGAAATATGTAATATCCCTATGAACAACTCATAGTGTGCTATACCTTTTAATACATGAGTGATGATGGACTTACTTGATTCTCAAGGCCCATCCTTATTTCTATGTACTTAAGGTATCTATGTACTCAAGATATCTGTGCTCTCTTAATCATCCGTTGTTTTCTTCATTGAAGTGAATATAATGTACATTTTTTTTATCAAATCAAACTGAATAATTCTTATATCTAATCGATAAGCATCATTATTCAACATTGACAACGCACTTCATTATATAGTAATGTTAGTATGAAGAAAATGTGGCTCATAGGAAGCACACATGAGTGGAATCTCGTGATATTTGAGTATTTTTTATAGCAAGCTCTTTATGAGAACACACAACACTACTCTCAAGCTTGAGGATCTCCTTAGTCTCTTTGCCATGACCTTCGTGTGATGTATTTTACCATACAATCTTTTAATAGCGTATCCCAAAACCATTGCAACTATTTCCATACAAGGTACTGAAAATGTTACCTTCCCACATTTGGCTCAACTCAGTAGGTGCTTACTCCCTTGATTTTAACTTTGAAAGTACAACTGTACAAGTGAATGGGCATAGTACCCGCATGACCTTCAATATCCCGCAAAGCAGCAATTAGACAAAATTACAACTGAGTTTACAATTGAGCTAAAATAACATAAGCCATTACATGTTTAGTCTGGGGTTGAACAATAGACCTTCGCCTCAAGAGGCTAGCAACAAAGAGATACACCTACTCGACATGGACAAGTAGACCTAAACTTGATAGTGTAAATGAGAAATTCACCTCCATAGGAAAAGCACACACAAACGAAGTGATTTGTGAGTATCCTTCATGTCAAGTGTAAAAAGTCAATTTTGCTTTTTGGAGGTATATTCTTTCCCTCGCAAAGGGAGTAATTTGCAACTATCCTCGCTTGGTGTAAAAAGCCTTTGCTTTTAAGAGGTATATTCTTCCTGCTGGCGTATTCATTTTTCCAGCGTCGAAATCTTTCGTAAGATTCTATCGTCATCCAATGGGCGACTTCTCGATGCTTTGTCGAGTCAGTCGCCGGATCAGTATAAGCAGGGGGTTGGCACTGGCGAAGTCGCTGCATAGAACCATTCCAGCGCGGATCTCCAGGCTTGGGAGGGGAAAGAACACATAGGATAATAGCGCGTATTCGAACGTGCGCATGCTTGAGCCACGCTTTTACCACTGAAGATTGCTTACTGTTTAGAGTTTATCCATCCTCTAAAAGCGTGCTATGGCCGATTCAGCACATACATCTATCTTCCCGAGGAGTCCTTGCTGCGCCATGCATGTTTTCTTCTGCATATCTCTCCGTTTTGGACTTCCTCACGAAAGGGATTCCTGTGTGTTCACACATCACGAAAAAGGCTGTCCTAACAGAATTTCAGCCTCCCTGTAACGCAGCTAACTAGTGTCTTCTCTATACAGCTTTTTGACGGATTCACAATGGTGCCGGTGTGCTCCTTGTGTATAAAGAGGAGCTTTCCTCTCGTGTACCATGACATATATAGCTTTGTGGATAGACACTTACATTTGAGGCAGACATCTGGTTTTAATGACTCAACGGAATCTTATTGCAGATCGTAGTCCTACATTAAACAATACCTGAAAGGTTGGTGTCTTCTTGGATTCTGATTTTCTGATTAATGTATTTATAGACGCGTCGGTTCTCGTTAGTCAACTTTCTCCCTGTCAATTGTGTTGAGCCATGTCACTCTTACTATATGAGGCATATCTGCTCCTGTAAGATGTTCCACCAAGAATATCTTTTAAAAATGAAGAAACCTGTTCGATTCATGAAAGGGACCGTTTTTGCCCGTTATGAATAGTTCATTCACAGTTTCTGCAAGGCCATGAATCACCAAGATCAATGAAAGTCACTCAAGTTTGGGTGTTCTTGTTGGATCATCGGGTTCTTCTTGAATCATTTATACCATAAGGTGTTAGTATATATAACATGCTGTCTCGGTAAACATATGTTGATAGTATTTTACATGTTAATCCATTGACATATTAGGTTTATCGCAGCATCAGGCACACACTCGTATCACATATATAGTTCCGTGTTGGTTTTAAGCTTAGGTGGCTCGGTTGGCATTCTCGAAAAATTTACATGCTATGTAAGATGAATGGTGAGAGGGAGTTGTAGACATTCTTCACCGCTTGGTTATATGACAAGGATCTGAATAGGAATAAAATGACGTATTTATTCGTGTCCAAGCATCCCACTGGAATGGAAGTCTGCAGCCCAATTGAAGATCCTTGTCTTAATTTCCATGTTGAACACATACATCGTGGTGTTATCTAGTACATAACTTTCATGGATTATCACAGCGCAGGAAATGTATAGGCTTTCAGGACAGCAGAATGTACCTCATTTGAAATACTTAACGTGGACCACAATTTTGCAGTATTTGTAAACTTTGAAAATCAACTATATACATATAGAAATGATGCTACACACTTTATTTCAACTATGAGAAACAATTTCGTCATCTGAATGTATGTTTTACAACATTCTTATTCAGCTCAGTGATACTTGAGTGGTCTTTCAGATTTGTGGTCATATTGGTCTCTGACAATTCTTGATATACTTTTGCATTTTCAATTGACATACAGTAGGATCTAGAATATGATCATTCGATTCTTAAAAAGAAGCCTGTCTCTGAATATTTCACTTGGAATTACGCCTGTTTTTCGATTCTTGCTCTGGGGGATATTCTTAGTTATGAGAATCCAGTTAGAGTTTTAGATCGTGCTCCTAGCTGTAATAATTTTCAGGAAGACTTCCTTACGTGAGAAATAGTGTACTAATAGGATTAATGACACAGTTTGGTGAGAGCTTCTTGTTTGGTTCATTGTTTTAACACTGAATGACAAATTATCATTGCTATTGCAGAACTGTTCTACTTTGTGGAATCTTGTGAGACTGGCTTTACTATATTATTCTCCTTCATGGGTACCACTATTCTATTATCTCCAGAATTCTTACCCACCCCCAGAGGCAAGCACAATAATTTCATTTCAGATGGCTTTATCAGAGTATCAGCATCCAGTAAAAGTTCCTTCTACTCCATTAATCCCTATAGCTCAAAGGTATGTCAAGCAGGATACTCCTTATCCCCACATTACAGTGTTGGTTCATCA
Organism: Ceratopteris richardii; assembly: GCA_020310875.1. NCBI lineage: Eukaryota > Viridiplantae > Streptophyta > Polypodiopsida > Polypodiales > Pteridaceae > Ceratopteris > Ceratopteris richardii. The sequence goes on from CM035427.1 coordinate 110,468,733, forward strand.
TACATAGATCAGAGATGTAGCAACTTTGGACGATATGGTTTGGATCGATTTCAGAGGGGGGAGCATGAGAAACCTAAATTAAAAAACCGGGTAAAACCACATGATGTTTATGCTGATGGAATGTCTGAATTTAGTTCCACCTTTTACAATGTTCAGCAACAGCGGAAGAATTATGATACTGTACAAGAGCTAATTCCTAGGCGCCGGCTCAGCAAGCCAGATATGATCAGATCTTCATCATCCGCTGTATTTGGGATGAATCTGGATAGCAATGTCAATGGACTTGAGACTTGCAGAAATGCTCAAAATTCTTTGGTTTCTAGGAAAAAAAAGAATTCGTTTTCTGTGAAGAAAGGTGCCGTTGATTCAGAGGCTAATACAAAGGTATTATCTGATCAGAAGATGGGGAAACCCTTGGATCAGGGTTCCAGACTTTTGAATACTGATGGTCATCCACAGAAACATCATATTGATGTAAAAGATCCAAAAGATAGTATAGCAAAGTGTCAACATGGAATAATGGGCGTGGCAAAGTCAAGGAAAAGTTTTGATAGCATACAGAGTGATATGGTGGAGTCAGTAGAGTCGAATCATGTACCTGTTCTTAGTATTGTAGCAGAGCATGAAAGCTCCCATCTTACATGTAAAACTCAATCCCCAAGATTTAGAACAGTTCAAGAAGGCCTTAAAGAGTCAAGGAGAGCATCGACTGACATTCTAGACACACAAAATTTGGGTTATGCTAGCATGCATGTGCCAGAAACTCCTGATGTGGAAGGAAAGTGCTATGAAGGATCAGCTAGGTTCACTTCAATGCCATTCTCAGCTGAGAGATGGTCTGGGCCTACGTTTGTCAACTCACCATCACCTAGTTCACTACCAGTTCCTAAGTTCTCCGTTATTAGACAGAAGATTCCTTCCCTTGATGTCATCCCCTCACCATTAGAGCAACAGAAGAGTAAAATTTTAAAGCCTACAGAGTTTGGTTCCATGTCTACAGAGCCGTTGTCTTGTAATATGAAGGGGGAGTCAGATGTGGCCTTTGCAACAAAAAGTTTGCGGAAGTTGTTGAGATTGGATCCCTAGGGACAAGACCTTGCTATGCAAGTATATAGGAGAATATAGACGAATCACCTAGGTCTGTGAGATAGATGTATCTATGTGTTTCCACTAAGGACAGTGAAGGGGAAGAAGAGTAAGGATGGGTAAATACTTAGTGGTAGGACTTGAACTTATGTTGACACGTGACAGTTTATGTATATTTATAATTAAACACGTGTACATCAATAATCTTTATACATATGGGACTTGAACTTTGACACATAGCAGGCCATGTATATGTAAAATCATATACATGCACACATGAATAAAATACAGATACACATAATTCTGTACATGTAAATCACAAGTGGTATGGCTCAGTCCATGAAGTGATGATGCCTTCATGATTTCATTGGGATCATTATGATGGTTGTCGATTATCACCATCACCACCACTGTCATCATCACCATCATCATTTTTTCCCATGGATGCAGCAGCACTGTTGCATGACAGTAACAAACTGCTCTGCAATAGAATTTTCCATCATGCAGACAGACTTACCAGAATATAGATTTGGATAATTTTGCTGATAAGAATCTTTCACACCTTCAAGATGCAGGGAGGCCTCATACTTGCCACTTGAATGAGGAGATCATTTACCAAGGGTGTCAATGTTTCTGCTCATGCGTTTTATTTTCTTTTCTGCACAGTCAAGCAGCAATCCCTAAATCCGGCATCTTGAATGAGGGGAATGGATAAGACTCTTGATTACTGGAGGTTATTTGGATAAGCTTTTTAGAAAGGAGGTTTTACCTCAAGCGATGGTCACACAGATTTCTGTACACAATGCTTTTCAACAACAATAAAATACTTTCTACAATTATGGCTTCTGAGACTGTTTACAATGGATTCTGATTTGTGGAATGTTATGTGTAATAAATAAGGATGGATTTGTAAGTCACTTAGGTGTCTAGCTTTCTTTTTGGTGCTCTAAACAGGTCTTATTGCCTGACAATGGCACTTTTGCTTGTCAGAGGGATATACGTAACTTTAAATCAAGAAAAGAATACAGATTTAAGTTATTCGTCTTAAGATGCGTTTTTGGAACTTCCGTATGAGATTTTGGGGGACTGAAACCTTATGAATCACACCTGCTGCACGTGATCCAAATTCTATCAGGTACACTTTTTGCTTTGTCCTTAAGAGTTAATAAGGTAAAAGTATTATACTTCACTTCAGACAGACAATGAGGATGTATTGTTCAAGGATGTGTGCTCCCAACATGATGCCCCTCCAATGAGTGCAAGCAGTTTAATCTTGATCCACAAGGGACGCTTAATGAGAACGATGGGGAAAGATTCATATTTTTTTAGACCAAACATTTTCAGAAGCAGGAGTTATGCATGACATTGGAGGAATTAATGATTTTAGCAATCACTATTGTCCCTGTAAAGTAGATCTTAGAACTATTGTGATTGTTTCCGATTAGGCATATGTAAAGCTTCAAATTTATTCGAATGCCATAATAGGATGGAAATTTGCAATGGAGGATGGAAACTTGCCAGAACCCTCAAGTCTCAACTTGTATTTGTAGAGAAGATCTTGATGATTGATTTTGAAATAGTGTTAAAATACATTAGTATGGAGGAGAAGTGAGAGTATTTTCAAGGTACCATACTATTCAACAGAAGTGAAGTTGGATTCAGATGAGGCCGTTGTAGCAAAGCTATGCTAGCTCCTGCACATGTGAACATTCCGTTGGATTTTCAGAAGTAGAGTTTGGGCACACTTGCCCAGGGACAAAGACACCTGGCAAACACATAAGAGCAGTGGAAAACACATCTGCTTTTGCCATTTTCCACCTGGAAGTTCACAAGAAATCGTTGTGCCTCCGCTCATCTATTCACATATAAACGCGGAACAAGATTTTCTTTTTTGTGAAAGTTTCAGTACCTCTGCCTTGTGTGAATTGGACAAAACATAGAAACATAACTGTTTTTATATTATTTATCATCCACGCGGATGCTGGAACGTTCCAAGGGCAGGATGGAGAGGCCGGAACAAAATGCATGCTTTTGTTCCGTGATGTGGATCAAATGCAATGCAGTGCCTCTGGACCTATCTGAATAGATGTGTACACGTGTAAGCTTCTGCTTGGTCCAATCAGAATTTCTGCTTGAGCTTCCGCCTTATGTGAAAAGCCCCTAAGAGACTAATGTTTACCTTGGTTTCACATAGGGTGGTGGAAAATTTGCCTTTTATGTTGGAGCTCAAGTAGGAATTTTCCTGTTTGACATCTCATTTCACATAGGGCAGTGCAAGCACTACTGCCTTTATGCCAGTTCATGGAACATTTGAGGGCATAGTTTTCCTATATGCATGCCCCCCCCCCCCCCCCCCCCCCAAAAAAAAAAAAAAAAAAAAAAAAAAAAGGAAAAAAGAAAAAAACAAAGCTTGCCCCATAATTTCATATTAACGAGCATGTTTTGGAAGGAAAGGTTGATGAAAGATTTCACGTTGAGAAACGGGAACATGCGTTATTGAATGGATGCATGGATGAAGAAATGTTTTTTCCTTATTGGATGAACTTGACTTGAAAGCTGAATTCTGGTTTATAAAGAAATAGAAGCAATATGTCTCATTCAGTTGTAACCTTGTCTAACCCCTGCTTTGTGGGATACGGGGGGTCCCGCGGGTGCTATGCCCATTCACTTGTACAGTTGCAATTTCAAAGTTAAAGTCCGGGGGAATAGGCTTCGGCTGAACCTCCATTTAAAAAAAAAAAAAAAAAAAAAAAAAAAAAAAAAAATATATATATATATATATATATATATATATATATATATATATATATATATATATATATATATATATATATATATATATATATATATATATATATATGGATCATGTTAATATGCATTAAACTTATAGAGGATGTCATTGGTTATGAAGGGAAGAAGGAAATTGTTCAAGAAATCTTTTTCTCAGCAACTTTTGTTATTGCAAGAAAAAAAAGCTTTAAATTAAACACGAGAGAAAAATACAAGAGAGTTAAAGGGAGGTATAGACAAGTCGGATGATCTCATCGTTCTCTTCATGCAATATCCAATTCGTAATCATTTTACCTAAGAAATCTAGAGATTCTTCTAGGATCCACTCTTTTGGAGTCTTATCAAAGTTGATGGCACATCTTTCCTTCAAAATTTTCCAAAGAGCTTCACTTCTAATAAAATTCTAGAGAGAGTAGTTGATTGGCTAGTGGCCTCTCCTACAAGCATTTGTTTTCAATTGATGGGGGGTGGGTAGAGGATAATACTAACTTGTTTCCACATTGATGCTCTTTGGGTAGGAGAAAAAGAGGTGAACGATGTCCTCTCTTCCTCGAAAACACATTTTCCATCACGAGGGAACACAAATTTTGTTGGCTCTAGAATTGGTATGAATTCCATGATGAAGAATTGTCAAGTAAAATATTAGTATTCAAGTTAAGGTGTCAATAATTTTGATGTGTAATTGTGTATATTACTCCATGATAGTAATATGGCTTGAGCAACATTGGATTGGTAATTTTTCACACTAATACTACCAATCTTGTGTAATGTCTATATTGTATGCTATTCCACGTATCCATGAGCTACATGATTGTGATGTATCACTTGGTCAACCATGAGCCACATGGTGTCTAAGATTACGTTCTTTGCATTGATTATTTTGAAAAATATTATGCATAAGATTTTATTCATATTCTTAACTTGACCATTGGCCTATGGATGATATGGAGCAAGTTTCTTATGTACTATTAGAAACTCCTCTAATAGTACTTAAGAAATATGTACCACTATCGCTTACAATTTCAATGGGAACGCTATACCTAAAGATTTCTTCAAAAAGAATTTTCACCATCTTTTATGCATCACATCATCTCTTAGATCTCACTTCAAACCATTTCTTCAAATAGTCATTTTCCACTATATATTTTACATGTAAGCCTTTTGTATGGGGGACTAATATATTGAACAAGGTCAATTCCCCATTTAGTAAAACCGCATCCACTCATCATAGGTATGTTCAATGAGTTCAATTATGAAATATGTGCCTCTATTGCTTATAATTTTGATGGGAAGGCTATACCTAGCGAATATTTATTTAAAAGGAAATGTATCCATTGTTTATGAATCACATCATCTCGTAGCTCTCACTTCAAACCATTCGTTCAAATACAAATTTTACACTATTATATATTTTGCATGCAAGCCTTTTGCAAAGGGACTAATAGATTCAACAAAATTAATTCCCCATTTAGCAAAAGCATATCCACTCGTCATATATCTTAGTGAAAATTTTTCCTTTCTCAAAGGATATTTTTCTCTTATACATCACATCAATCTACTGATGGGGGGATGTATCTCAACCCCTATGCACAACGAAGCTCGAATGACCTCCACAAGTGGGCTTCTCGACACCTTTGCAACCCAAAATGCCTCTTTCTCAGAGTTTGTGTAGAGATTTCCAGTGAGATTCTGTACATGTCAAGAAGACTAATGGAGCATTCCAACAAAACAAGTTTCACACAAAATGGTTGCCTAAGAAAAAAATCTCTGCAACATAGGCTAGTTGAATGTGTACAGGAGCTAGCCACACAATGGCCACACTTCACTCCAACAAGCTTTTCTCTAAGACTAACCAGAGAATGAGTCTCAAACCTTACCCAACTTTAGAGAATTGTAATGGCTGATCAATGAGACCATAATCACAACAAATGGATAACTATGGAAGTATAAACAATGCTTACAACACGTAACTAGATTACTCTCACAAAGCCTTCACATACACACACACACACACACACACACACACAGATATGAACCATCATAGTTCACTATTTTGCATGTTTCTCAGAGATTGCTCAAAGAATGAACTCGAGACTTGGTGAGCATAAAATAAACTCCATTAGATATCTAATGAATCAAAGATAACATAAAATGGATTCCTAATGAAGGAGAAACAATGTTGACAACCAAGGGGTAGAGAGTTCCAACACTACTTGCACACACAAAGACATATGCCTACTCAAAACCAACAAAAGAGTAAGTAAGGGTCTTGATTTCTAACACTCCAACACACTAAGGAGGACTTCTAAAAGCTAGAAAACATGCAAGATTACCTATTTTGAACCAACATATATACACAAGTACAAAAGTGAGATGTTCCTTTCCTAAAAGTCAAGAATCATGCCTAAGTGTGACTGGAAATAGATAAGATGAATGAGTGGGCTTTCAACAACCTTTTGATGAAGAAATCTCATGGAATTCCTTGTCCTTTAGTACTCCACTTGTGGCCAATGAGATTTATCCAGAGCTCTCCACTTATAACCAATGAAATTACTCCAAACTGCAGCCAAGGTTGGAGCTTGATTTTCAAAATCTATAACACTATGTGCAACCATGTGTAGTGCTAACCACCACAATCATGTGAAAAGAATTTTTTATCCATCATTTTAGAGAGAATGTCCTCATGAAGCACTTATGTGGGCCATTGCTGAAATTGAAAGATATTTTCTCTCATGGATACAGAGTTTGGGAAAATTATTCTCTCTTTCATAGAACTAATTAGCTATCAGAGCATAATCTTTTATTCTTCAAGTAAATTTCTTTGTGTTCAGATCAATTCCCACAAGAAATTCCTTCCATTTATGGAGAGCAGGAAGATGAACAGACTCGTGAATGGTTAGACTTCGAGTCTAATTCTTTACAAGAACTTCCACATTTCACAGGACCATGGGAAGTGAATTCTACTTGTATGAGAGCACCCACAGTCATGGTAAGGAACAAAGAATCAATCATACCTAGGAATATGGAGGTAGTGAAGAACACTAAAGTGCAGTGCAATCTCACTTTAGAAGAGCTACTCAATGTCAAACTAGAATTATGGAAACATGTAGCCAATCAAGTACCAGAAGTAGCCAAACCATACTCCACGATAGGATCTCATAGAATAGTTATAGAGATACCTTTGGATAAGATAGGAGACATGAGCAAAGGAGAAGAAGGAAACACCTATCTTCCAATCACTCACCAAGGTTACACTACCAAGGGTATCTTAGACTGAGGTGCAGGAGTGGGCAATTGCTACCACTTCCCTATGGAAGCGTTGGGGCAAGCCAACACTCACGCAAACAAGAATGAAATTACAAATGGATGATGGTCACATTGAAAGACCTTTAGGGCTACTAGAAGGGATAACTCTCACTACTTGTGGTGTCGAGTATGATCATACCTTTGCCATATGTGACTTCAGCAAGAATCAGGCCTATGAGATGATTTTGGGAAGACCATTTTTGAGACAATTGCAAGTAGTACAGGATTGGGGAACAAATTTCTTGTATTTGCAACACTTAGATGTCACAACCAAAGTCAATTTCAAGGATTACTCTCATAGAGACATGCCCCCTATACAATGGAATCCCATCCATAGAACCACGGAGGACACTGAGTCAGTGCATTCCATAGGATTAGGATCCTCATGGATGCATGAAGACACTCACTTGTGGATGTGTAAAGTGGCGGAAGCAGAAGTGAGAAGAGAAAAGGCTAGAGAGGTAGGTGCTAAGGAAACTCATAGATCAATAGAAGACCCAAGGTATGCACCTGTAGTCTTCCGAGACAAGGAATTTGAACCTCGTGGTTGGATAGAAATCCTAGCAACAATGGATGTAGCCATCAATGAAGAACAATGGACACCACACTATGATGAAGATGGCTATGACATTTCCGTCTTCACTATAGAACCAATCATGTGTGATTCAGTTTTTGAAGAGAGCCTAGCACTGATGTACTTGAAGACACAAGTGATTTGGGTCTAGAATCAATCATAATGGATCCCTTTTGTGCATCAGAAGAATAATTCATGTATGAAGTAAAAGATCACCCTCAAAGACACGAAGAATTTATGAATGGTGTGAGACGAACTGCATAGATAACCGCCAAGAGTGAAGACAAGAAAAGAAAGAAGAGAGAAACCGCACTAGAGGAGGAAGAATCTTTGTTTGAGGTCCCAGAAAATTTCAAGAAGTATGAAGTAGAAGATAGGAGAGTCATGATAAGGATGCCTAAACATGAAGAACAAGCAGGTGAGGCCTATGATAACAAGGAAAAAACTAAGAGAATCATTGTGACCATAGAGGAAGGTGAAGAATGATGCACACATATAGGAAATGACCTAAGAGAAGACGAGGAGCAAGAGTTGATAGCCTTGCTAAGAGAATACAGAGATGTATTTGCATGGAGTTATAAAGACTTGAAAGGTGTAGACCCTAACATATGCTCACATACAATTCCCATGATCTCAGATGCCAAGCCCTCTAAGTAGAAGCCATACACATATAATGACAATTATGCTGCCAAGATCAACGAAGAGATAGATAGATTGGTAGAAGCAAGATTTATCTATGAGATTGAGCACACTGAATGGGTATCCCCCATTGTAGTGGTACCCAAGAAGAATGGCAAACTATGTGTATGCATTAAATTGAAGAAGGTTAATGCAACCACTATCAGAGATAGTTATCTGCTTCCTATCACTGAGCATCTTTTAGAAAGAGTAGAAGGAAAGGAAGTATACAGCTTCCTTGATGGATTCTCTAGCTACAATCAAGTGGCTATTGCTCTAGAAGATCAGCATAAGATAGCTTTTCCCACAGAGTGGGGCATATTTGCTTTTTGGCTAATGCCATTTGGGCTTACCAATGCACTAGCTACCTTTCAAAGGCTGATGTGCCATGTGTTTAAAGAATTCTTGAGGAAAAGCTTGGAAGTCTATGTTGATGACCTCTGTGCTCCTTCCAACATTAGATAAACACATATAACTGAACTCAGATAAATCTTTGACAAATGTAGAGAGTATCAGGTCTGCTTGAACCTAGAAAAGTGTGTTTTCATGATCAAGCAAGGCAAAAGTCTAGGACACATTGTGTCAAACAATGGCACATCCACGGATGAGGATAAATTTAGAGCTATTGTAGAGCTACCTAGGCCAAAGAATGTCAAGGAAGTACAAGCTTTCATGGGACATTGTGGCTATTATCAATGTTTCATTCACATGTATGTGATCATTGCAAAGCCTTTGTAGTCCCTTTTGACTTTGAGTGGACAAAAGAATGTGAGAACTCCTTCAATGAGATCAAACAAGGATTGTTTTTAGCACCAATCTTGACTACACCAGATTGGAACAAGCCATTCTATGTTCATGTGGATGCATCAAATTATGCAATTGGGTGTGTACTCGCACAACCAACTAGTGAAGGTAATATGGATCTTCCAATATCCTATGCCAATAGCCAATTGAATGTGACTGAACGAAATTATACTACTACAAAAAGAGAAGGTTTAGGCATGGTGTATGTGGTTAAAAAGTTTAGCACTATTTGCTTGCAAATAAGTTTAAATTTTTTACAGACCATCAATAATTACTATATCTAGTGAACAAACCATGCAAACTGGTAGATTAGTAAGATGGTTCCTCTTACTATTGGAATATGACTTTGAAGTTTTGGTTAGGAAAGGTAGGACTCACCTTAGGGCAGATCACCTTTCCAAATTAACTTCAGGGGAGTCCCCTTAGGTTGTATCAAACGAACTTCTTGATGCCTACTTGTTCAATCTAGAAGTAGTGCCTGAGTGGGCTAAAACTATAGTGCCTATCCTCACCTTTGTACATAAAGATCCTCTATTGAGAGACAAACATAAAGAAGTAGTGAGATTCAGAAGTATCACATAATGGCAGATAACATGTATAAACACACAAATCAAGGCATATTAGCTTGTTGTGTAGATGATGATGAGCATGCAAAGTGGTTGCAAATCGCACATGTCAGTGCACTACGACAACATCACTCGAAACAACAAACTCTACAAACGCTACAAAGACTAGGTGTGTACTAGCCAACAATGGAAGCAGATATGCATATGATGTGCAAGGAATGCCCAAGCTGTAGCACTAGAACCCTAGTGGAACATGCCACTTTGTATCAAGTGTCTTTAGTGCCAGGTTGGAGTGAACCCTTGGTAAACTTCTTGAAGATGAAAGCATTCCCTCAAGAGATGACATTGGCAAGACAATGAAGCTTACAACAAGAAGCACTAGATATGCACTCATTGGCAGTAATCTATACAAGTGTGGAAAAGATGGATATCTTAGGCTATGTGTCCATGAGAGTGAGCATCTTAAGATATTAGAAACAACTCACCAAGGTGTGGCAAGAGGACACTTTGAACCAGATCGTGTGATCAAGGCAATACTTTTCGTAGGTCTTTGGTGGCCAACTCTTCACATGGATGTGCATACCTATGTGAAGCGGTGTGACATTTGTCAGTAAACTCAATATCTCGTACATAAGGATGAGATACCACTGAAACCCATGATGGAAGGATGTGTATTCTCTAAGCGGGGAATAGACTTTGTTCGTCCTATTAATCCCCCAGCTAAGGGCTCAGATGCTGAGTACATTATTGTGGCCACGTACTATCTAACCAAATGGGTAGAAGTAAAAGCTATAATAAAGAACAATGCTCAGATGAATGCTAAGTTCTTATTTGAGAACATGTTCACCAGATATGGGCTACCAATAGATCTAGTAAGTGACAGAGGCATGCACTTCTTGAATGAATTCATTGAAAACCTTCTCCAAGAATTCTTGGTGATACACAAGAAGTCTACCCCCTATCATCCACAAGCTAATGGACAAGCTGAGAGCACAAATAAGATTCTATGCAATGTGTTGACTAAATTGGTGAATAAAAAATGCTCTGATTGGGATAAATAGCTACACCATGCTGTTTGGGCATACAAAGTTGCCTATAAAACGATACTCCAAGCCACACCCTTTCACATGGTGTTTGGCCAAAATGCAGTGCTACCATTAGATTTCTTGATACCTACATTGAAAGTAGCACAAGAGTATGACTGGACAGGCCATGAGCTCTCCTCTAGAATCTTTGATCTTGAACGACTAGGTGAAATAAGATTGAGAGCAGCAGCAGGAATGTATGAAGCCAAGAAAAGACAAAAGGCATATTTTGACGCACATGTGAAGGATAAGGGCTTGAAAGTAGGAGACCTAGTCTTAGTCTACACTTTGAAGCAACATGCACCGAAATTGGAGAAGAGAGGCCAACCTATGATCATCAATAGAATCTCAACAAGTGGAGCGGTCTAATTAGCCACTCTAGAAGGCGATGTCCTACCCGGTCACATCAGTGGATGTAGAGTTAAATTATATCAAGAACCCCTCACAGAGGAGATGCTAAATCGACTCAACATTGCTAGGAAATGCAAGGAAGAAGAAAATAGAATTTGAGAAGAAGAGCAGGCAGAAGCTTTGGAACGCATCCAATGCATGAAATTAATAAGACAAGGTAGAGTTCAACCTAGGTTAGATACTCAGGAAGCTCCAAGATATTACATGGCCATGTGCAAATCATCAACTATACATTCCCATAGGATAGGTGATCGACGACCATTTGTGACCATGGAGGTAGGACACAGAGAAGGTGCAAGGACAGTAAGAGCTTTGATTGATTCAACAGCAGCCACTAGTGCAATTCTACTTTCTTACTGTCAAGAATTGCAATTGAAGGTCAATCCTATACAAGCATATCTCATAGAATTGGGAGGTGTGGAAACCCCTTGCATGGGTGAGGTGGAGCTTCCCCTCTACATTTAAGATGTTCTAATGACAGTCAAAGTGCTAGTGTGCGAAGACGAGGATCTTATCGAACCTCTTTTCTTGGGCCAAGACTGGATCTATGATCATGCAGTCAACCTAAACCTAAGAAGTGGACTCCTTCAGGTATGGGTGAGCCAAAGCCGCATCACAATTGAGTTAGAGAATCAAGCACTTAGGCGACAAGGAAAGGCACAAACTCCTGGTCCTTCCACGAATGCACATGATGATAACTCTATTATTCTTGACCAAGATTCGATGGTGCAGAAGATTGTCACATGTGAAGGACACAGAGAAACCAATGAGGAACTCCTTTCTTTTCCAAAGAGGATCCCAGGAAAGCAAACAGGGCAACACAAGACATAGAGGAAGTCGATAATCAGGAAGCATGATCAACGACCGGTGCAACATAAAGTACCTCATGGAATGAAGAAAACCTGGATGCGCAAGGGTGCACAACCCTCTGCTCGAGAGACAAGATCCCAAAGATGCACCAAACGAACTTGTCAATCTAAGACTAAAATGAAGGAGTATCCTAGGCATCAATCTAGATGGACCACTTCTATTTGGATCCCAAAGCGGTCAATGAAGGTTGACCCAAATACTAGATAGATTTGGGTGCCCAAGACTTGCTTACAAGCTAAAAGATCTTCACTCAGCTCACAAGCTTGAATCAACACCCATAGGCACTCGTAGCACAAATCTCTGGGAAAACACCTACACTCCAGATTGTCACATCTCCAATCACACCTAGGAGTGTCTGGAAATGGGTACCCAAAAAGTCCCAAAATCAAAGAGAATCTAATCTAGAAACCGTTACATGTCATCTCTCCCAAAAACTATAAGCCCACAATAAGAGTTTGGAGAATTAAACCCTGTATCAAACCCCCTGACCCAATCGCATCACAATAGATACATGTGGAGTACAGTGCACATCCAAATTATGCATCTAGAGGAATCACTAACCTACTAACCAACATTCACACACATCATGAACACTCCACCCACTAACCCCTAATCACTTTGGATATCATGTTGATATTGTAGAGGGAACACCATAATATCATGTTTCCTATGCAATGCTAATATGCTTCTCTTCTTCTAGCAGATAAGCATCAGGAGCTACAAGCAGTATCATGGCACAGCAGGCCCGAGCTCACAGGCAAGAGTGAGTATTGCGGGTATTAATGCGGAGAGTCTACCTATTGAAGTGCCACCAACTAAACAACCTATAGAGCTACAACACCTCCAACAAATACCCATACCGGACCCTCCCACAGGAATAACGGAGAGAGTTCATGCAAACTCTCACTGGTTCAATGGCATGCCAGGGCCCTTAGGAGAGGTGAAGTATATCCGGGAGTCCAAGTGTGAGTATGACAAGGCATGCGTATGATTCCAATTCTTTTCCAAAGAGTTTGAGACTCTCCACCAGAACTTCAAAGCATATGGCAATGTGCAGGGCTGCCAGAATACTTCAAGGTGCCCTTACCCAAACCAGATTTTTTGTAGTGTTCCTATTTGGTATCAACATTATAGGCGAGTGAGGAAATGAACAAACTAGGAACCTTCGTTCTTCCTTCCTTATTGGGCAAAAATGAGTTGAAAAATTTTGAACTTACCTTGGAATTGGTGAGCTCTGCCTTGAACACGCAACGACACGCATGTGCCCTCTGAGAAGGATGATTTAATACCCAATAACATGAAGAATCAAAAACTGCAAAAGTTAAAACATATGGTGGCACTCATACAAAATGTGTCCATCCCTCTCTGTATGTGCATGAAACATTTTTCATTTCCTGGTCAAGATATATTCACTCAACCCCATAAACAGATCTTGTTTGGTCTTTACTTGGCAGAGACAGGTGCACTAACGATTAAGCTTCCTATATGGATTATGGAGCAGTTATACGGAGCGAATAAAAGGTCATCTAGGAAGCTAGTGGTGAATAGTTGTTGTGCAATGACATGCATCATCTACAAATGATTATCCTATGATGTAACCATCGAAGGCGCATTGACCTGGTCCCAACTACAGATGTTTAAAAGACACAAAACTTGCACACATCAATCCAAGCGCATGAGGAGCTCAATCCCATGTGTCCAGACCTGCAAAGTTCTCATGACTCCGAAAGTCTGACAATGAGGGGATGCCACCATGCCTCCCTTTGCGATTGGAATTCTCATATCTAGATCTAAAGGCACATCACAAGCTGCCCCATCATAATTTGAATTTGCTACCATGGGAGATGTCGAAGGGATGAGCACCTTTGATTTTGAATCCTTCTTGCAGAATACACAATTATCTAATGTAGAATTCTTTCGGACACAGAAGAACCGGGCACCTCCTCCCAAAGACGGAGGAAATCAACAGAAGGCTGTCATGTACATTGGGATGAAAATCAACAGAGGACCCTATCCGAGCAACTAGAACAACTAGAGGGTGGAGATGAAGAAGAAGAAGAAGGAGAAGAAGGAGAAATGATGGAAGCCCCAGGTTATAATGCAGAACTTTGTAGATTATACCAGATCATGGAATGGGTGCGAGCACAACAGTTACTCACTGAACAAAAGAGCAGAATGCTCATGGTCAAACTCTTGGAAGAAGCTAGAGTGGACTCTGAATATAGTGAAACTCTCCTATCGATGGCAGAAACATATGGTGTAGTGGAAGTAGTCCGGTCCGCAATACAGAGGCCTCCCTTTCAATATGATCCATGAAGATTCCAAACTAGACCATGATTAGGCAAAAACATTCAGATTCCCATCACCAGTGTGGAAGAACCTACCATAGCATCTGAACCAATCGAGACAACCTCCCAAGCAACTGGAGCTCATGGCCATGAACCCACAGTCACCCATGAAGAGTCAACAGAGCCACTAGCACCAACACCCCCACCATCACCCCCTCGAACAGAAGCTGTAAATATCATCTCGACTACTAACCCAACAGATCAAACCTTCATCTTTCGTACTCCCACTTCCAGTTCAACTTTGTTCTCCTCCTTTGACAACCCTATATATCATGCCACCACCATTACAATCGAATCCCTCATGGAGCCTGCCATAGGACACCCCGCCTCCACCACTTTGTACTAGGCCACCCTAACCTTAGGACCACATTCTTAGGTTTTCCCATGTTCGAAGGTGTTCCTTGGGTAGTCCCGCCTCAAGGCTCCAACATTCCAATCTTTGTTCCCACCAATCCTTCAATCCATCCAACCCACTCTCTCGAGAATGTTCTAGCCCATGTCTCACCCATTACCACCATTTTCAGTCTTAGCACCCACGCCTCATTTATTCACCACAATCACACACACACCACCTACCATTCTGATGTACATGGTAGACACCACACTCACATCCATTCTTGATAGTATGGACATTTTGCCACCCATGGTACCTCCCCCTCCCCCCAGACTTCCACCATCCCCCATCGATCCTCCACCAATTTCACCTACACACACTTCTCTAGTAGACACAACATTTACACTTCCCATTCCCCAATTCCCTTCCCTTGCACCCTCCACTGTACAAACTACACCTTCATCTGTAGGTAATGCATTTGACACCATGTTCACGTGTATATCACAATTAAGGACAGGATATAATCGTCTACGGGAACATAACCTACGATTACAAGAGCACTCTCAAGCACTACAACATCATCTCGCTACACTAGAAGAGGATAATGCCAGTCTCCAAAAATAGTTTTAGACCTTGGAGAAGGCTCATAGCATGTTGGAAGCACACAAGAAGCGATCCAAGGGGTGGAAAGCCATTTACGAACGTAGATGGAACACAACTCAAAACTCCAACGCAATATGGCGCTACTAAAACGACACCTTGCAACAACTCAAGAGGAAAGTCGACGTCTACAACTCCAAAACCAAGAGAACTTAGAGGCATCCATCAAGAGCACACTCGGGACACCCATCAATCCCTCAAAATTTCAAGCTGTGACCCCGGAAAACATCAAAATTATCCTTGAAGACTGCTACTCTACTCGAGGTGCATGGCCAATTGTTAGAAGGATTGGATCAATTGAAGCAGCAACAATGAAAGGACACAACAACTGTCCCCCAAGCCATAGCCTCAACCTCCTTGCTTATCACTGACTCAGAAGCCCTACAGGACCTATAAAAACAAGTCACACAAGTGCAAGCATGACTACTACATTATGAAAGACTAGCTTCCCCACCCGAGGCTCCCATAGATGAAGAAACAGTATCCATTCCTGTGGAACAAACATTTGAAGAAGACTATGAGCCACAACCCATTCCAGCTGGACGACAAACATTTGAAGCACCACAACCCCCATGGTTAAAATAGGTGGAAGAAATTGGGCGTTCTCATGAAGACTGCACTGTGGTGCAAAATCAAGCGATGCACATCATCCAAGAAACAGTGTTACAATCCAGTTATTTCAAAAGTTGGCACCTAGACATCTCACCACATCATCAAAACTCCAATCCAGTTATTTCAAAAGTTGGCACCTAGACATCTCACCACATCATCAAAACTCCAATACCGGCCCTACTATGTCATTCTTGTAGATTACAATGCGGAAATACAGAGAGTCATGGGGAAGATTCCCTCCTTCGTGACCTAGTTTCAACATGAGGACCTCCCCCCATAAGCATAGAAAGGCAAGATCTATCAACCGACATGGCGGCAAAAGCTTTTAGAAACATACCTTGAAATGTTGCGTACATGGAACCACCCACCTCTACATCTAATTTACAATCCATGCTACGGTCCAGCCCCATGAGGCAGATCATGGAAAGCATTCAATATTAAAGTGCAAAACAACACATAGTGCAAGGAATGGCTCAACTATCCATACATAGTGCCACTGTAGGGGCCACCATCAATAGCTTACATGATGGCAACAATCTGGCACTAGATGCCTCGGCTGAAGCCCATGCCAGATGTTGCGGCACAAATGATGTTGAAAATTCTCGATATGATGCAAGTTGTCCTCAAGACCTTCCGTAATACACAAGCACCCCAAGTGGCTCTACGGGGCTTCACCAATGGCAACTACGACCTAGTCTATGACATGAGCACCACCCCAAGCATTCGAGTTGCCGATGCTTGGCATGCACGAATCAAGTACCTCCGTGCATGTTATAAACAGACTTTCGAAGACATGTTCAGAACACAATTTTGGGAATATCACTTGGAGGTGTTTGCACCTAGGCCCATACACCTGCTGCATCTATTTGCATGCGAACAAGCCATGTACTCGGAGTACTACACAACACCAAAACCAAATGTCCCAGGTGCCATCAATTGGGATGCATTGCAAGATGATTTGGCACGAGGGTTACGACTAGGCGAACACCAACTAGCCACTAATGTCATCTAGTACTATACCGGCCACCCTACAGAACAGAGGTCTGTCAGGGGTGACAGACACTAGAGAGGGGGGGGTGTTGATCTACAAGCAAGGAAGAGATAGGACAATCAAGTACGATCCGTCATAGAAGAGGCCCAATCATTCTTTTCATAACTTATTTTCCATTAAAAGTGATTTTCATCACTACACATACATTGTAAATCCCATTTTTGCTAGAATAGACTCCATTTTTCCAAGCCAAGGAGTCCTCAAGCTTCAGGAGTAGTGGAAGTACTTGCATACCAATTTTCATAATTTTTAGACTTCATTTGAGCCCTGAAATAAGCCTTGGAACCTAATTTTTAACTAGGCTGGACACTAGGTCTGGATAGGGCCAAAAGCTAGTAGAAAACTATAAAAAGAGCTAGAGAGCTCATTTTTGAGGTTAGCTTGTTAGTGATTTGAGCTTGTCTAAGAGACTTTTTGAGCAATAGAAAGATTTCCATTGTTCCTCTCTTTGTTCTTGCCTTGTGTGCACGTGTGTGTATTGTGAAGAGATGGATAAGTATGTGTTTGAAGATGAAGAGGTGTTGCAAAATCCTTGATCTACACCAGCCAAATGAACTCTAGGAGTAGATGGTGGGCCCTTTTAGATTGCCAATGAATGTATTAGACACCCTATGTACCTTGGAAGATCACTCTCAAAAAGATAGATCAAAACAGATAAGTTGGAGTTAGCTCAGAGGTGAAAACTTGCTATTCTTGGTTCATACACCTGTCCAGTGTTTTACATAATTCTTTGAGCACAGCAGCAATTAGCTGAATTCCTCTTGGGGAAATCTAGGCAACTTAAAGAGCTAACTTTCAAGAGTAATCTCATAAAAAATAATGAACCACACACTGAGAATGAGTTTTAACAAGTGATGACATCATCCCGATTTTCACGGGCTGCTATAGAAATAGACCAGTGAGTAGAAAAATCAACATAACTCAAAATGTAGAAATTCAATGATTACGAAAATTTGTATGGTTATACTAGACAGTACGTTGAATCCAAAAAACTTTAAATCACTGAATTTGGATAAGTAACCACTGAGAAATGGCTCTGACAAGATGAGTGAAAAAGTCGGGTACCTGACAGAGAAGTGAAGATGAACAGACCCTGTTGACTTCAAATGAACATAACTGAAGATTGCAACATCCAAATGAGATGAAAATTTGTGAGCATATAGTAGAATTATAGAGCTAACTTTACCAAGTTAAATCACTGAAAATGATGCACCAAGCTCAGAGAAAACATCTCTGCAAGTTGACTGAGAAAACTGAGAGTAATGGCAATGAGTAGTACACTTCACAAGAACATGGAAAGATGAAACCAAATAATCATGAAAATGAAAGTATATTGCTTGTACAATACAATGACTTACTGATACATATGTGTGCCTTGTAATCACACCTTGATATGGCATAAAGCTCAGCTCTTGGATGTCTTCACATAGGTCTCTCTAACCACGACTAAAACTGCCATCTATTTATAGTTGAGTTTGGGAGGCTAACTTCCCTCAATCACTCTCCAATCAATCAATGATTGATTTGATTCTCTACCTACCACAAATCACGAATTCGTGGCTCCTCTTTCCATTCTTGATCAAGTGGACTCAACCACTTAAGATTCTCTTACTTTTACATTAAGTAAACTCTTCAAAAGTTACAAGAAGTAGTTCACAAGTGAACTTTACATAGTCTTCTTTTTAAAGCTTCTTCTAAGACTTTGTGAGACTCAAGCCAATACTTAGGCTTGTCATAGACTTGCTCCAACATGTATGTGTGTGCATGTTTGTGTGCTTCTCACTCACACACTTGTGCCATCACTTGCTCATAGTCTCCATACTAATCCTCATGTCTCCACGGATTGAAAATTATGAGGTGGATCTCCTCACATTGGTACTTGCCATTGTGCCAGAGTGACACTAAACCATTGGAGATCATTGCTCGTTTTGGAGTACAAGAGGGTATATATGGATTGGAGGAGAGTCACACACACATCATTCAAGTATTTGCTTACAATTGGTAATAGAGCATGATTTTTCTTGGCATAAGTTGTTTTTTCGTTGTTTTTCGTGTGCGATTTTGGTTGTTGCTTTTTTTGGGCATGATATAGATCATCATCTCCGTTACTGGGAGCCATCATCGTCGCGTTTGTTCTCTGCAGCGGTTGGAGCAAAAGGAGGTTTGGATAAGGCATTCATTCAACCCCCCTAGGTAATCTACACGTGGACATCTCCGCATGCCGGCATTTCCTTCAGCCTACCTGCATCTCCAGCCATAGCCCGCACGCTGGCACTCTCGTGATCCAAAGAGAAGACAGAGAGAGAGAGAGGGACATCGAGTGCACCTCTTCTTCCTTGTGAGTTGAAGGATATGAAGAGTTGATGTTCTATATCAAGACATCCAAGCTTGCGTCAGTGCTGTATGTGGGATATTGAGAACACGTGTGCACTTGTCTAGCTTGGAGAAGAGATAGGCACCAATTTTTGAAGTTGGTCTTGAAGCCAAAAAGAGCTTTATTCATTAACCAATTTAACCATCCTCTTCCACTCTTTTGGCCATAACTTTAGCATAGCACCTCCAAATTCAGAGCTTCGTTTCTTGCTGTGGATAGCTCTCTGAGAGTTCTTTCCAAAGAGTGGTCTAGAAGCCATATTTTGGCTTCAATCTAAGTTATCTTTAGAGCTTGGAGTTCGAGTTTTCATCATCATCAACCCTCTTTCAAGCATCGTTTTGAAGCACCAACTATCGGGAGAGTCTTGGAAAGCTATTCGGACAAAGTGTGGACCATCTCCAACACTTGTACACACCTGCATATTATCTTTTGAACGTCCAGATAAGTTTCTTTGTCAATTAATATGCATTATGGCTTTCTTTTTGCACCATACCTCATATAGAACATGCAATTTTGCATAGCATCTATAATGTACGTGTAGTTAGGATGTGGATTAGTATTGTATGGTGCATGTATTCTTATTTGCAGGGACAAGTAAGTATTTTCTTGCAGGTTTTGTGAGGAAAGAATAAGAAATTTTTCATTGTGTGTAATCCCCTTTGTTCTATTTGTAGTATATTGTGTGTGTCGGCACCATTATTGCAGAAACTGCTTGTCGATTACTTGGTATAATTTTTTTGATTTTCAAAATTACGTCGTTATGCTGGCAAATTTTTCAGAAATTAGTATGCATATGCATTAAAGAATACAAAACATACTAAAAATTTCTTTTTTCTTCATTTTCCATCGGGCAAAGGCTTGTGATTTGTTTCTTTTCCACTGCCACTTACTTATTTAGGCGTACATAGACAGTGCTATTTGAAAAAACATAAAGATAGAAAATAGTAAACACATAAATTGACTATTACCATATCCTAGTATGGATGCATGAACATCATCACCTTCTAGGAGAGATACACTCATGGAAAAGCAACCCCTAGATTCCATTCAAACCATGAGTAATAGGATTACCAATCTAGAGAGCACACTCCATGATATCTTGGAACATGTGCGTGATTCCAAGAAAGAGGGAGATGTGTGAGAACTTGATTTGCCAGGGATGGATCTAGATGCTCCACATGAGCTTCTAGCTCCAAAAATCCCTTGAGATAGCATCCTGGTCAGAGAGGCTAGATGGCAGCTTAAGGATCTTAAGCCACCTAGATATCATGGTTTGACTAGTACTAGGACTACTGATGTTGTTGAGCAATGGCTTAGCAAGTGGGAGCAGTGCTTCTACTTGTGCCATATTATGGATAATAGGCACGAGATTTAGTAGGCCACGTATAACCTTATGGACGTTGCCCATAGGTGGTATTGTATGGTAGAAGAAGATAAGAAAGAGCCCCAGACTTGGGATCGGTTCAAGATCTTGTTCTATAATAATTTCATACCGCATGATGAGAGGTCTAGAGCACTAGAAACCTAGTTCTTCATCAGACAGAAGAATAAAATAGTTCAGGAGTACGTGGATAAGTATAGATATGTGCTTCTTAAAGTACCTGATACTATCCCTAAGTTTCTTCAAGTTCACAAGTTTATCTTGGGACTTTGAGAAACTATTAGGCCATCGGTAAGGACGGAGAGCTGTCAGTCCTTGGCATAGGCCACGACGATGGATTTAGTTTATGAGGATGGCCATAGGGGCACAGGCTTCCAGGGTTAGAGGTCCTTATGGTCTAAGGTCAGCCAACCCTTCCACACATCTACTCCTAGCTCGATCAGTGCACAACCTTCTAAAGAGGCTAAGTAGGTGCATATGATCAAGACAATTGTAGGAGGTAAAAGGAAAGTGTCTGCTCTAGCTCAGAGGGCTTAAAATAAGTCTATTCTTACCCCTCAATAGAAAGAGAAGGCAATGAAAGAAGGGTTATGCTACGGGCTTTTAGGGCAACACATGTTCAAGGACTATCCTAAGAAAAAGAAGATAGCCACCACCATAGTCATAAATCCTACTCAGGCCAGAGGTGACGATGATGAGGACTTTGGAGATTCCCCATCCCTGTTATCATTTCCCATAGTGGTCGTGACAGTCACGAAGAAGGTCTTGATGGTGCTAGATGTTTTGCTTTCACTAGTGGCATAGAAAGGATATCAGTTCCTAGATACCGAACTCATTATCATGAGGGGAGTCGTGGAAGGATAGCCTATCAAGGTACTCTTTGACACAGGGCCGACACATAATTTCATTAGTTCTTGACTACTCAAGCAGTTACATCTAGAGACTATGCTGTCAGAATATGCCTACATAGTAGAGTTAGCTAATGGGAAGGGAACTATGACATGGGTCGACGAGTTGTTGATCTATCTATTCAGATCTAGTCCTATGAGGACATATTAGATTTTGAGATAGCAAGACTAGCACGTTTCAATGTAGTTCTTAGTAAGAAGTGGCATGCAAGGAAGAGACTAGTCCTTGACTTTGCTTCGCATATGTATCAGTTTGAGCATAAGGGGAGACGATTATTGATCTATGGAGAACTAGATCTCCAAGAGATGCGATTAGTAAAATGCTACCACGTCGCTCAAGATTGATTGTAAGTTTATTTATTTTCTTTATTTTAATCATTCGTTGTGTATTATGATGGATTCATGCAGTCATAGAGACTCTAGTTGGAATGCTCCAACACTTTCAAAGAAAGTGAGAGCAGAATTCTAAGAGTTATTCTTGAAAGAATTACCTTCAGGTTTTCCTCCTTGCAGGAACATAGAGCATAGAATTGAATTGTTCTCAGGAATGAGTTTGACTCCTCGGCCACCGTTTCAAATGAATTTGTAGGAGGAGAATGAAGTCCCCAAGGTTGTGGATGAATACCTACAAAAAGGGCTGATTAGACCCAACTATTCACCCTTTGCAGCACGAGTTCTTCTTGTGAAGAAGAAAGACGTATCCTATAGGATGTGTGTAGACTACCAAGCACTCAATAAGATTACTCTCAGACACAGATATCCCATGCCTAGGATTGATGATCTTTTAGATGCTCTAGGTGGAGCTGTTGTATTTAGTAAAATAGATTTTAAAAGTGGTTATCATCAGATTAGGGTAAGAGATAATGAACATAAGATAGCTTTTAGGACCCATTTTGGTCATTATGAGTATTTGGTCATGTCATTTGGTTTGACTAATGCACCAGTGACATTTATGATGTTAATGAATGATATTTTATGTCCATTCATTGGAAAGTGTGTTGTTGATGTTGTTGATGATTTGTTACTGTATAGTAGGAATGTGCATGAGCATGAAAATCATCCGAGATTAATATTGAATGTTTTAAAAGAAAATCAGTTGTATGTTAATCTAGAGAAGATTCAATTTTTTCTTCCAAGGATAGAGTTTCTTGGGCATGTGGTATCGATCGATGGGGTTCAGATGGATCCCAAGAAGATTTCAATTATATTATCTTGGCCTACTCCTCAAGATGGGGGGCAATTATGGTCATTTTTAGGAATTTTTTATTTTTATTGGAAATTCATCTCTTCTTATTTGTCGATAACAATGCCTATGACAAACTTGCTCTAAGGCAAAGTTCCATTTCCATGGAAGCAAGAGTAGCAAGAGAGTTTTGATACTTTGAAGCAAGCTGTTTCTGAGGCTTTTATACTCAAAGTGGTAGATCCACAGAAACCCTTTGAGTTAGAGCTAGATGCTAGTGGCATAGCCATAGGGGCAATTTTGAGCCAAGATGGAAGGCCAATAGCTTTTGAAAGCAAGAAATTGAGTAGTGCACAATGCAATTGGCTACTGCATGAATAGGAGTTGTATGCAGTGGTGCATGCACTTAAAGTCTAGAGACACTAACTTTATGGTGCAGACTTTAAGGTATACACATATCACTATACACTCAAGTATTTTGTAGTCAACAAGATCTTTCAGGCAGACATGCTCGTTGGGCTTAGCTCATGCAGGAGTTTCACATGGAAATCTTGTATAGAAGAGGCAAAGAGAATATAGTTGCTGATGCATTATCATAGATAATGTATAAAATGAGCTTTATGGTTCTAGAAAGCTCATTGCTTCAAGAGATAAAGGAAGCACACGTGGAAGATCCACATTTTTTACATATTATTAGAGCCATTAGTGATGACTCTATCATAGGAGACAGGGCAATTCCAGTTATTTCTTCACCTAGCAGAGCAAACCCATTCCGTATTCCAATTTCTCATAGGAGAACGGAATAGTCAAGTGGAAAGGAAAGGTTCATGTACCAGATTCTCAAGATTTGAGAAGAAGAGCCATGCATGATAACCATTATATGCCTTGCGTAGGACATGCTGGTGTTGACTAGACAATATAGCTTGTTATAGGAACATTTTGGTGGCCTCGATTAGCTAGAGATGTCCAAACTTGTGTTCAACAATGCTTTATGTGCCAAGTCAACAAAGCAAAAAGGGTAAAGACACCAGGTCTTTTACATCATTTACCAATTCTAGATCATAATTGGGATAGTGTATCCATGGACTTCATAGTACGGTTACTACGGATCCAAAGGAAGTGGGATACTATCCTAGTTATGGTAGACAGATTGACCAAGATGGCTCATTTCATACCCACACAGGAGACGATAGAAGCTCCACAGGTAACGGAGTTGTTTATCTAGCATGTCTTGGGATTGCATGGGTTATCGACATCCATAGTTTTAGATAGGGATGTTAGATTCACAAGACACTTCTGGAAGTTTGTATTTGACAAACTGAAAGTGTCATTAAAGATGAGCAGTGGTGATCATCCTCAAACATATGGTCAGACTGAAAGGGTCAATCAAATTTTAGAGGATATGTTGAGGGCATATGTGTCTGAGAGACAGATAGATTGGGATAGTTATTTGCCACTAGTTGAGTTTGCTTATAACAATAGGGCTCACAAGGTGATAGGAATGTCTCCTTTTGAGATGAACTATGGCATGAATCCCGATGCTCCCAGTACCATAGGCATACCAAAGAAATGTCCCAGTGCTTCGGAGTTTTTGGCAAACATCCACGAAAATTTAGAAATAGCTAAAGCCAAGATGCAGCAAGCCAC
The DNA here is from genome assembly GCA_020310875.1 of Ceratopteris richardii. NCBI lineage: Eukaryota > Viridiplantae > Streptophyta > Polypodiopsida > Polypodiales > Pteridaceae > Ceratopteris > Ceratopteris richardii. Next base: position 110,493,401 of record CM035427.1, read on the forward strand.
TAATAGGGCTAAAGAGTATGGTAATAGGAAGAGATCTCCTAGATCCTTTGAGGAGAGAGATAGAGTCTTTCTTCAAGTACTAGCTAGATCTACTTCACTCTCCACAGGGAAGTGTAGTAAGCTTTTACCAAGGTTTTGTGGACCTTGGAAGATAGTTAAAAAGGTAAGTGATGTTGCATACCAATTAGAGCTTCCTCCAGATTGTAGAGTCCATCCAATGTTTCATGTTAGTAAACTTCGGAAGTATATTTCCAGGGAGGATAATCTAATAGAAGATTTTTTTTTTTTTGGCAAGAAAGTGATAGCACAGATCATTCTCCAGATAGAATACTAGTTTAGAGATAGACGCGATTGAGAAATCGTGTAATCTAGGAGTATCTAGTACGTGAAGAGGATTACTGCTTACTGACTCTACTTGGGAATCAGAAGCTCTGGTTTGGAAGTACTTTCCCTCATTGATCATTGAGGAAAATGATATTTAGAAAGGGGAGGGAGTGTAAGACATTGATCCACAAGGATCATGACATCGGTCCATAGGGATCATTCTATGTGTATGAGGGACAAGGGCCAACTAGCCAAGGTCCCAAGCTCGGGGGATACCCTGACATATTCTATAGTGATCGAGATAAGTGTTGCATGATGGCCACATGGCAGCACTAGAACATTCTAGATCATTGCTATTTTTAGAGTACAAGAGGGTATATATGGATGGGAGGAGAGTCACACACACATCATTCGAGTCTTCGCTTACAAGCTATATCTCCATATTTAAATGTTGGAGATTGATTCTAGTCATGATTCCCACGACATAGATAGTTGTTGCTCCAACCTTTCACCACCTTTATTTGATGCATGAATGGTCTACCTAAAATCATCTCATAATTATTGAATTGATTAAGATTATGGATTATTGGAGTATGCTCAAATATGAATCCACATGTGCTTAACTTTAATCTTTTTAAAAATCTGATATTTCTATCAATGTGTCCATTTTCAAGTTGCAGTTTTAAATCAGTAGTTAATAATGTAGAATATCCCACTCTTCCCACAGGGATTTAGTGGCTATTACATACCCGACTATCTAGAATTCCTTTCTTTATGTGTCCATTGAATAAGAGAAGCAGTCATGCATTGCCCTCGTCACATACATTGTTTCTTCTATTTCAGGATCACAAATTCTATCTCTTCCTCGTCATTCAAAACTTCAATTACCTCTTCTCTTTCCCAAGAGATTTAATCATCTTGAGAATTGGGGGCTACTTGATTCCTACCTTATTCCTCTATTTTGGAACTATTTTTGTAAGGCCCTTGATGTGATCTTTGTAATTCTTGAACCAACATAACAATAATACTAGACTTTTGAATTAAAACTCTTTGAGATATTTCTCTAAGGAGACTAGCTTCTTCCAATATATATTTTTTTGAGATAGTTCAATCAATTGTTTGCACACATTTAGCCTCTCATTTTCTAGCTAGATGGTGATGAGCCTCTATTCCTCATCCACTTTTTATTCTACCCTTATATGATGCTTTGAAAAGCATTTCTAAATCTTCTAGGAGAGGGTATACTAGAACTAGTCATGATTTTTTATTAAGGGACATGAGATCTGATTCACAAGATATGGATTTATCCTTAGAAGCTCCAATGTGTACTTCTTGTAATTCCCTCTCTAGGGTATCCATTTCCTTTTTTGCACCTTTCACTATTCTTTCCCTTTCTCTGTCTCTTCACCATTCAAATTTTTAGTCGCTTATAAGTTTTTAGATTGTGAGTGTGTGATGGATTGAAGAGGAACTTGGCCTCTTATCCATTACCACGTCCTATTATATTTACCATTTTGAGAGATGTATATGTAGAGTTTTTAGGATTTTCATGGCAATCCTTGATGAGATGATCTTTTATGTAATCTTCACAATGACCTTCAATTTTCCAAGTGAAATACTTAGATATGCAAGGATAATATCCGAGGAAATGATCATTGCCACATCTAGAGCATGAACCTCAAGCATGAGGTGCATTCTTGGTGCAATTTCATTGTGAAATTGATCCTTTCTTGAGGTAATATACTCTTGCAACAAACTTGTCTATCCAACTTGGGTTTTCACAAGTGTACACATGGTGATAGGCCTCTTCTTGTTACTTGATTGTAGCTATCTTTTGAAAATTTTGATATATCCTCATGGTATTGCTTTTTATAGCTAATGCTAGTGTCTATCAAGGATGATTCCACATGTACAATTTCTTTTTAAGGATTCTCTTTTTTAAATTTCATTCAAACAAGATTTTGTAGAGGCGGATTTTCTTGATCTAAGTTAGGCCTCAAAGACTCTTGTATTACCTTGATCATATCTAAACCTAGGGTCCTAGTAGTCTTGATAGGTTTTCTTTGTTGATTCCTATACATATATTTGGGTCGTTACATCAGCCTTGATTGGTACTCTGGTCTAGGTGGTTTCTATTCAATGGAGTAATTTTCCATCTTTTATTCAATCACAAAAAAACTATAGGGGTCTCCTTTTCATGGATAGATACTAAAATCCTCTATTTCACATATATGTGGGGTGGTCTTCATTATAATTTTGCCACCTCCTAAGCGATTGAGTCCTTTGCAGGTATGGTACATTCCTCTATTCCATTACTTGTTCCATCTAAAAATTTTTTAACTACAAGATCAGATATCTCTCTTATTGAGGATCTAGACACACTACTAGAAGTCGGGTCTTCATTTCTCAAATTAGAAAATGAAATCTTAATGCCTACAACCAAATTATCTTCCAAGTCTAGAAATTCCTTAATGTAATAATTCAAAGTGGCAAACCTATGGATGTAGACAAGGGACCTCAGCTTCCCATTTGTGAGTCTATCTAAAAGATCAATTTCTTCTTGGATTGTCTCTCAATGGTAGGCCATCTATCAAGAAAATGTTTCTAACTTCTAGCTTTAACTCTAACATACTCATGTCTTGCCTATTAAAGGTTATAAATGAGAGACAACATGTCGTTCTTCACTCTAGGTTTGGACGTCTTATGAACTCACCTATTAGCACATCCATGTTCACCAATGACATGATTGTCAGGGGTGGAACCAAGCCGAGATTGTTCCTAGAAGGGCCAAACCAAAATCTTTATATTGTGTGCAAAAGTTAGTGATCTATTCAACTCTCAAGAATTTTTTGAATTTGACTATGTGATCGTATGGATTTGTAGACCTATCATAGTGCACTTTCATTCACAGCAATGAGTGTTAAAAAGCATATTCTACCACGGATCAGATCTTGTAGAAGTTCTAGACAAGCTTGGTTGAAGCTTGAGAATCTTTTTTAGAGTAGAAATCCTGCTAGGAAAGCTCACTTGAGGAGACAAATAGCAAATACAAGGATGAAAGCTGGTGATTCAATTCAAACCCACATTACGAGACTCGTTGACTTGAGATATCAACTTCTAAATGTAGGAGTTGAGATATCAGATGAAGAGATATCAGATGAAGAAATGGTAAATGCGCTGATTAATTCACTTCTATTTCATATCGATCTTTTATAACCACTCTTACCCTTACCACAAGAGATAGAGAGGTTACATTTGAAGAGTTAGAGTTCTTGTTACTTCAAGATGAAGATCAGTTGAAGGGAATGGAAGAGAATGAAGAAGCACTTTCATCTTCATCAAACGGGAAAAAGAAGAAGAAGGATAAGAAGGAAAAGCAATCCAAGAAGGAAAGTAGGTCCCTCTCACTTTCTACTTCAGATTCTGTATCTACTATATCTAAAGAGAAGTCTTCTAAGAAGAAGGAAGTAATATGTTTTTACTACAAGAAACCTGGACATTTTAAGTGAGCATGTTATAAAAGGATTGCAGCAGAAAAGAAAAAGGCATAAGGTAATGTTGCAAAAGATGATAAAAAAGGGAAATCTCAAGGTGAATCTTATGCTTGTATCATTATTGAGGAAGTAGCTTTTGATTAGGTAGCTTTACAAGTTCTTTCAGCAAGTCCTTGGATATTTGACTCAGGTGCTACTAAGCATATGACAGGTTGCAGAGATGTGTTTTCTTCTCTTTCCTATTCTTCAGGTAGAAGAGTTACTATTGCAGATGGAAATGATTTGGATGTTGTGGGAATAGGTACAGTATCCCTAAAGTCAAGAGAAGGTGGTAATTTTCAGATTTCAAATGTTCGTTATGTACCTGAAATGAAGAAGAATTTGCTATCTATATCTACATTTTTAATTGATGGTTTTAAAGTTGTATTTGAGAGAGATCTTTGTAAGATCTTATCACACAAAGATGACAAGTGTATTTTATACGGTCAGCATAGAGGATGGATCTTTGTTTTGTCAAAAATCAATCAAGCATATGCGGTCAAATCTTCTTCATCGGTGGAAGATATGAAGCTATGGCATGAAAGATTTGGACATATTAGTTTTGGAGCTCTCAAGAGTATAAAAGACAGAGGTATGGTTGAGAGTTTACCTTCATTCAAGCTACCTGATGATTCAAATATATGTGAAGGATGTCTTGAAGGTAAGATGCATAAACTACATTTCAAGAAACATGGTCATATTATAGCTACCAGGAAATTGCAGATTATTCATTCAGATGTGAATGGACCTATGAGAGCAGACTCTATTCAAGGCATCAGGTATTTTTTTCTATTTTTTTGATGATTTTATGAGATACTCATGGATCTATGGTCTTAAGTTGAAGTCAGAAGGTGGACAATCATCATTTGCCTCACCAGACTTCAACTTTTTTGGCTTCTACAAAAACAAGAGAAGAAGAATGATCATTGGCACTCATATGATGTCCTTAACTCAAGGCCTAGCATTGACTTGTGGCAAGAATTCGATGCTAGGCATCAACTTTCAGTAGAGAATTGATGCCTAGCATTGAGTTCTGGCAAGAAGTCGATGCCTGGCATCGATTCTCTGCTGAAAATTGATGCCTGGAATCGACTTCATGTTCACAAGTTGGTGCTAGGCATCACATCCTTGTGGAAATTTGATGCTTGGCATCGACTTCTTGTCAAAGGCCAATGCCAGGCATCGAGTTTCAACAGGAAGTTGATGCCAAGCATCGACCTGTGGCAAGAAGTCGATGCCAAGAATCGACTTTCAACAAAGAATTGATGCCATGCATTGAATCCCAACAGAGAGTGGAACAAAAGCATTAGAAGATTAAGCGATTGCAACACCTACCCAGTCACAAAACAATATAAAGTATTCTGACAATGCTTTGTATGATGAGGTGGTTGGATACTCTACTTGGACTTCACTCCAAGAGAAGCATGCCAAGCTCTTCATCATTACCTCCTAAATCTTCATATATACTTGTGACTGCATTCCCAAATATGGATAAAAGCGAGTGAGTTCAGTAATGAGAAACACAAAGCAAAGAAGATTTTAGAAACTCTTACTTACTTATTGAGCTCAGTGACCATCTCTTCAAGACTTAAATCCTTGGAAATTACTCTTGATAATGTTGATATTATCAAGGTATCATCCTTGATCCCTTGTAGGGCTCTCCATGGTGTTAGCTTCATATCCTCAGCAGCCTCTTCAATGCAAATGTCAAGTTTCTTTCCTTTTCCCTTTACATCCACATGAAGATCTAGCCTTGATTTCCTCTATTTTTGGCCCTTAACCTCCTTATTTTCCCACATTGTAAAAATATTTTCATGGAGATCCCATATTTCACCTGTTGCAAATGCTAGTTGAAACCAAGGGTCGAATTTTCGCAAGGCATTTGATTTCAGATTCTCGTTGACAACAATCCCAACCTCAATAAGACATTGCTTCCTCAAATTCGGATGTACTCTCCCAACATCATTCCTGAGAGTATCTTCATACTCATGGTGGAAGAAGCGAATCCGCTCAATAGATGACATTTTCTCCTTGTAGTCATTGTCGTTATTATGGTCCCAATCCAAGAGCTTGGCCTCTTCAACATTAAGTCCTACATATATTTTGCACTCTGCATACCTAAAGAAGAAGGTTGTGGGGTGCTTCTTCACTAGCTATCTATGGGCCTCTACAGAGTGTGATCCACCAATCACATAGTACGTGTAATTTGAAAAAAGCCTCATTGAAATCTTCCATAGAGCCGCATTCATTTGGGTCCACCATCATCAGAAAAGGAATTACAATTGCATGAGGGTTGATCTTCATCTTTTTCTTTAGGTTCTGCACATGCAGATTATGTGGCTCCCTTATCTCAAGGGGCCTCCTACCTGTGATTGGATCAATTGGTGGTCTGTGGATAATATTTATGGGAAGCTGGAATAGCTACCCTTTTCTAACAAGTTTTATCTTAGCATTGTCTTCCCTCTTCTGTTAAGTACCCAAGATCCCAGATGCAAGTTCTCCATCAGGTGCAACGATAATATCCTCTGAGTCAGAACTTGACTCAGTGGATGCTTCATCTGCGGTTTTCTTCAACTTCTTGAGTGGTTTCTTCTCTACACACTGCTTACCCTTTGCCTTTATTGGGGTTGTCTTCTTTTGCTGTGTTGGCATTATGTTCCCTTGGATCCAAGGCATTAAATCTTAGATTAGATTCTCAGAGTCCCTGCAAATATCTGCAAGCTTTTCTTGCACACAACACTCTGGGCACAAGAGCTCCATTTTGTAGATTGCATTTCATAAGCCTTTAGATGTCTCCACTAGGAACAGAAGGTTGTCTGAATCTTCATCCTCATAATCTACTTTGAAAACCAAGTCATACTGAAAATTCTGTGTTGTCATGAGCTTTTCCCTCCCATAGGCTCTTGCAAACACCAAAAGAGTCATGTTTTTCTCTTCAATGTACTGAAGACACCACTCCATCTGTCATGTCCCGAAGTGGTTGATCTTTCCTATTAACCTCAATTTCCTTTGACCTCTCCTTCCTCATTGAATCATCATCAATAGGTTTTATACTAATATGTCCACTAGATGAAATGCAAATTGGGTTGCTTTCCCTCTCAGAGGATAATGAAGCCGTGCTTTTCTTTCCTTTCATGGGGAGACCCATGCTCCTATCATGAGCTTGTTCTCCTATGCTCACAGTCACCTTAAGCTTCTTGACATTCTTTTCCACTCTTCCCTCATTGTCCTTGAAATGCGCAAAAATGTTGGTTCTCTCTCTGTGAATGTTGTCGATCAGGTGCAGGTCGATGCTTGGCATCGGCTTTAAGGTCCAAGTCGATGTGTGGCATCGACTTTGTGCTGCAAGTCGATGTCCGACATCGACTTGCAGCACAAAGTCAATGCCAAGCATTGATTTGTAGCACAAAGTCAATGCCAAGCATCGACTTGCACCTTAAAGTCGATGCCAAGCATTGACCTGCACCTCAAAGTCGATGCCCGACATCGACGTGCAGCTCAAAGTTGATGCCTAGCATCAACTTTGAGCTGGCTAGATAGCTCATGCATATCAATGGCAAGTTGATGCTAGGAATCGATTTGAACCTGCAAGTCAATGCCAAGCATCGACTTGCACCTACAAGTCGATGCCAGGCATCGACTTGCACCTATGAGTCGATGCCAAAAATCCATTTTGTAGTGCGGGCCGATGCCAAGCATCAACTTTGAGAGACAAGTTGATGTTAGGCATTGACTTGCACCTGCAAGTCGATGCCAGACATCGACTTGCATGTAGAAAAATAGTGAATTTGCATGTAATAAAAATTCAAGGACTGAAAATACAAGAATTTTCTAAAATAGTAAAAGGGAATATTTTTTGAAGCAAGAATTTTGTGTACCTCTGAGTATTCTTGGCAGCACTCTTCTTCTCCATTTGCTTGTCTCTGCTTGTTTTCTAGGCTCTGTTCTCTTTAGCTCTTAGCTTTTTGTTTCTCTCTCTCGGCTCACGGATTTTAGAAATGAGACTGATGTCCTCCTCCACTATTTATCGGCACTTGCATGGCTTGAACTAGCAACTGACTAGATCTAACTGAATCTGACTAGGCCCTAACCAGATTAACAAACAGGATTGTGTAGTTGAATGAAGAACCATTAGGTATGCCAATTTAAGGTTTGATAAGAGAGGTTATTCCAATTTAGGAAGCAATAAGTATGCCAATTTAGGTTCTGATAAGAGAATTAGTACAAATTTTGTTTTTTAGTTTCTTTTTCCTTTGAAATTGGGAATATTGTAACTGTTGGAAGGAATCAAAGAACCAGAGCGTATGAATTGTGACAATAAAAAGTGAAAAGGTGATGTAGAGCTACAAGATATGTCACAGGTTGTTGAAATTGATCACAAATCTAACTGAGAAAGAGTTTCAAATCCATAATTGGCTATGATAAATAATCACAAAAGAAATCAAACAGTTAGTTTTGTCTCTCAAGGAATTTAATTTATCACTTTGTCATCAAATATTTTCTTTGTGCTCACCAATTTTAAGACAGTCAACAGAGTTGGATAGGGGAGGATTGGGCTCTTTTTTCTCCATATTCTTGTTTCCTTTATTCTTTTGGGAGATCAACATACCATACTTTATTTTGTATCTGAAAACTTTATTATGTATCTCAAAACTTTGTCAGGTCAAACTTGGTCAAAATAAATCACATAGTTAATGATGTCTTATCACATTGTACTTTTTCTTAATATTCATATCTACCCATATTAATTTGTGCAATCTATCTTCATATCTACTTGATGTCACACTTTCACTTGATGTTACACTTCCACCATTTAAAAAGGTATCCCATCTTCATTTCTCTTTGAAGTAAGTGAAGATGAGCTCCATCTTTTTAGTAGATGTCTGGCCATCAACTTCCTCTATTCACCTTGATAGAATTTTGAATTCGTTCTTTTCAGTTGATCCTTTCCTCACAAGTGATGTCCATGGCTTAGAATGTGTTGATTCTATGTTTTTGATTGAGTCATTTAAGTTACATTCTCAATGCAATGTTGCTCAACTAAATGCACCTCTTGATCTTTCTTTTGATCCATCCATTGATCTCCCTTCTGATTCAAGTGCATGTGGAGCAAAGGATGTTAGCAAAGAGAAAGAAAGACAAAGCACGCTCAATCTACATTTTAAGAGAAGGCCTCGTGAATTAAGTCAAAAAAGATTTCAATTTCTTACTTCAGATAGACAAACCGCATTGGATATTGTGAAGCATTGTTGTGGTTTGAAATGTTTGTATAACTTAGGAATGAAGAAACTAAAGCACCTAAGAGAGAAATTCCTCCACTTAGATATTGAAAGGCAGGATATATACCTTGTTCCTCACATGCAAATGATTGAGGATAACATGGTTGTAATGTGTGTAGCTTTTGAATATTGCTTTGGTCAAGGGATGCGGTGTTGTAGGGCTGCATTTAAAATTGCAATGGGTGTGGGAAATTTTAGAATACATAAGGTTCAACAGGGGCTTATGAAGGGAGATCTTGTTTTGGATACATATCTTGTTGGGACCAAAGGATCTATTGGACTTCATGCAATGAATTGGATGATGAACTATTTTATCTTGCATTGTGAGGTCATGCCTACAACTTGAAGGTTACACTTGTTAGATAACTTTATTCGTCAAGAAGTATTTCAAGTATACAAAGAAGATATGGAAATTAGAAATGAGAATTATGTGTTGTATCATCACTTTACTCAATTATGGAAGGAAGAGTTTAATAATGTGACTATTCCTCGTAAAGTTAGAATGGGTGAGTGTTCAATTTGCACCACTTTGAAGAACATGGAAAAGGGGGCTACAACACCACAAGAAAAAGATAATTTTAAAAGCCTTCTTAGGAACCATCGTGAGAGTCAAGCTTTAGAAAGAAAGAAAGCAATTCATTATCGAAGTAAAGCACTCAGAAATCCGTAGCATTATATGTGTTTGTTGATTGATGCTATGGATTAAAAAAACATGTTTGCCCCATTTTTATCGTGTCCCTAAGGACATTGGAGATGAAGTCCTTGTGCAAATGCATTTGGTTGGTGCTTTTGTATACAATGGAACTATAAAGTCCAAGGTTTTCTTCACATATCCGAATGTGCATAATGATCCAAACCTTATGGTTACTGTCATTCATCAGGTTTTGCAATCATGGAAGGGTCTTTTGCCACCAACTTTGTATTTGCAGCTTGATAATACTGCAAGATAGAATAAAAATTCTACAATTTTTGGATATTTATGCATGCTTGTTGATAGACAAGTGTTTCAAAAGGTTAAGGTAAACTTCCTTTTGGTTGGGCACACTCATGATCACATTGATCAAATGTTCAGTACGTTCTCTAAGAGGTTGGCACGTAATAATGCTTTTACTCTTCCAATATTCTCTGAGTTGATTTGAGAAGCATATACTCCAAAACCTAAAGCTCAACACCTTACATAGATTTATGACTTTAAGCACCTTTGCTCAGTAGGCCTTGATAACAGTGCTAAGGTTTTGGCTCCATTGCACAATATTAGTTTCAACCATGTATTCTGGATGAGGAAGGTTGATGACATAACCCTTTTATTTGCAAAGTAGTATTCATGTTCTCCTAGGTGGAAGCCTAAAGATGGATGCATATTCTTGTTGCAAGTGCTTAATTTGTCTGTGTATGGTGCAGAACAAACACCATATGAAGATAAAAACAATATGGAAAGATGTAGAAATGTGGTTGATCAAAGTAAAAGGTGGATGCATGTACTTATTGAAAAGAAGATACATATTGAGCGTGCAAAAAAATATGCTGGTGATCAAGATGTATCTTGGTGGGATGAATTTTTGAATCATCAAGAAGAGATTATAAAGAATATGATTGCAGGTCATTGGCCAATCGATGTTCCATTCACATGGGATTTTTGTACACAAAGGTCAGTGAATGTGGTCCAAGCATATAATGCAGATGCACTTCAAAGTTTGATACATCCACTAGAAAGGAATATTTATGTAGGCCCAAGGAGCAAGATGGCAAGGAAATTTAAAAGAAATAAATGTTGGAACACTTATTGCAATCCTTGCTGATGGTGATGAGGCTACCAGACCATTTTGGATTGCAAAAGTTTTAGAGGTCAGTAAAGATATTGATCAAAGAAGAATAGAGGCTTTGATAGTGCATTGGTATTACACTAAAAGTAGTAATGCATTCACAGGTAAATATAACTTAGAAATGGTATGTGACACCAAACAAATATAGCTTTGAAGAATATTCAAAGCACATCCACTCTTAAAATGGATGATGATGATATTCTTGTTTATGATTTTGCCTTGACAAAAACAAGGCACTTGAGGAAAGCAACCATCAGTATGATAAAGCAAAAGCTTCTCGATGTATGTGGTACAACTAATCATAGGCAAATAAGAAGATCTATGCATGATCCTGGAGAATTCAGTATGTACTTGGATGAAGATAGAGCTCTTGTGGATATAGAAGAAGAAGAAGAGAGCTATCAACAATCTCAGGCTGAATCAAGTGCATTAGATGATGGGGGTGTAGACATAGATCAAGAAAGTTGTGAATTGAGTTGAAAATCCATAACATTTTTAGTGCTTATATAAATGCTCCGAAGTATTTTGCTTAACGAAACCATCTTCTATAGCAATTTTGAATAACTATCCAATAGCCACCATTGAAAACATGTTCAATGTTTAATTTTTGTATAAGCTTTTTTATCACTTTTATATTTTTTATGTAGATTTTGGACATGTCAATGTTAAATTGAGTGAAATTTTGGCCACATTATGAGCTCTTTTTTTCTTTTGAAGAAAGGACAAAAAATGTCAAAAAATCACATGTTTTCACTTGATTTTTGAAATATGTGTATATTAGTAAAAAGGGTTTTCAAACATAAGATGCAATTTTCTTGATTTTTGACGAGGATGTTCTCTTTTTATGACATAGTTCTCGTTTGTTACAACTTGATGTTATATGATTTTGTTTTTATCTACTTTTTTTTGGGTATGTATACACTTACATACTATTCTCAAAAATGGATAGGAATATGAAAGAGTATGTAAGTTATTAGGTGCAAATCATGATGTAAATAAGTATGACATTAGTAAGTTTTAGGTAAGTTGGTTAGTATATACAAGACTATGCATCTTGCTGAACCCATGATGTAAGATGTAACCAAAATGGAAATATATGAGTAACTAATATGCCTTATCTTACAGAAATAATAGATGAGGATTTTTTTGTCCTAAAAGGTATATCCATAGGCCCTTTTTAGTAGGATATAGCACTCCACCCCATAAAACAAATTATTTTGATATAGATGGTTTGGCCGAGGGTGGCTGATTTAGAGCTAAGTTGGTTTTGTGTAAGCTTATAATGTGGAAATATCAACACTTGTGAATTTTATTTTGGCTATTGTGAATAACTTGCTCTACTACACAGTTATAAGTTTTTAAGATTTATTCCTTTATTCCACATCTTCTTGTTCATGTTGTGTTTCTTGTTGCACCTATTTTAGAGCAAATTTGTTTGCATGGCAGAGATGCTCAGGCACATGCATGGATAGCCTTTTCTGTCAAACATGCCATTATTCCTCAGCTCTCGCAAAACAGCTAAGGATGCTTGGGATACACTTACCACTTTATACCAGGCAAGAAATGAGGCTCGTGTTGCTTACCTCCAAAAATAGTGGAATAGTGAGCACATGAATGAAGGTGATTCCATGGATAGTTTTCTGACAAAGATCAAATATTTGAAAGAACAACTAATTTCTACTGATGAAGTCTTGCCTGATAGTTCACTTGTGCAGATTGTCCTCAATGGTCTTCCCAATTCATATCAGAGTTTTGCCTCTGCTTTTTGTTTGATGATGAAAGGAAATCCAAATGCCTTAACATTTGAAGAGTTAGTCTCTATTCTATTGCAAGAAGATCAGTATAAGCAGAATAGGTCCATTATGCATGTTGTAGATCAAGCTTTCTTGACTAGTCAGAAGGGCAAAGGTAAATGGAGCTCTTCTACTAGTAAGCAAAAATCTACTAATTCTACACAGTCAAAGAAGGATGATAGAGATGAGAAGAAAACTTAAAAGAAAAAATTGTTTTGCAAATATTGTAAAGCAAATGATCATGTCATAAAGAGCTGTCCAAAACTAGATGCTAAAGAGGCAAGGAAGAAAGAGGCTCGAATGGTTGTTGTAGTGGCCTCTACAACCCAAAACAGAGTCTGCTAATCTTGTGTAGAATGAAGAATGGGCATTTACTAATGTCATTATTGCTTCTGGCACTTTATATCATGGGATGTATAAGATCATAGACTATGAAAGATCTGTGAATGATTCAGCATGTGCAGTACATGTATAAGCTCAAGCATTTTATATCGTGGGTTGTATAAGCTCATAGACTATGAAAGATATGTGAATGATTCAACATGTGCAATACATGATTCTCAGGCACCTGGTAAACATGTACTGCCCAAACTTGAGGCACCTAGTGAACATGTCTGTAAAGGTTATATTTTGGGCAAAATGCAACATTCCTCCTTCCCAAAAGATGGTTCAATTCAAGCTACTCAAAAATTGCAACTTGTTCATAGTGATGTCTGTGGTCCTATGCATACATCCTCTTTTGGGAAATATCTTTACTTCATGACTTTCATTGATGATTTCTCCAGGCATGCATGGGTATATCAATTGAAATCAAAGTCCAAAGTATCTATGTGCATCAAACAGTTTCTAGTTTTGATTGAAAATCTATCAGCATGTAAAATGGGCACCCTTCATTCTCATCAAGGGGGATATATGTCTTCTGGCTTTAATGCATTTCTGGCTAAAGGTGGGATAAAAAATTAGTGTACAGTGTCATATACACCTCAACAAAATGGATTTGTTGAATGGAAGAATAGGTCACTCATGGAGATGGCGAGATATATGGTCAAGAGTTAGGCTTCACCACATAATTTGTGGCTTGAGGCTATCATGTGTGCAACATATGTACTTAACATGTGTCCCACTGAAGCATTGCAGTCGATCACTCCATATGAGGCTTGGCATGGTCAAAAGACATCTATTGCTCACCTACAAGTTTTTGGTTTTCTTGCATATGCATTAGTGCATGACCAACAATGTAGGAAATTGGATGATAAAGCATTGAAATGTATTTTTGTTGGATACAATTCTAAAAGCAAAGGCTATCGTTTGTATCATCCATAGACTAAATGCATTTTGGTTAGTTGTGATGTTGTTTTTGTGGAAGATGATATTCAGCCATTACTTTCATGTACTAAGGAGACATCAGTTAGCTCCAAAGACATGTATGACACTTTGCTACCTCTTTTTATAGGTGGACAGTCTAGTGCTGGTCCTAATGATGCAACTTCTCAGCCTTTATAGGTTTCATGTGATGATGTAGATCATTCCATTTTTTATGTAGATTTACATGATGCACTTGTTGATGAGAGAGATGATATTGAAGAGGTAAAAACTATGCCAAAATGGCTGGTGCAGAGTTTGCATGACAACAAATTAGCTATGCTATGGTTACCTCTATTCTTTGTGATGAGAATGAGCCTGTTTCATTTGATGAAGCATAAAATTCTAAAAATTGGATGGTTGCTATGAAACCAAAATATGATGCTATCATGAAAAATGGTATGTGGTCTTTATGTGACTTGGCTCTTGGCAAGAAGGCCATTGGCACTAAGTGGGTATACAAGCTGAAGCATAAGCTTGATGGAATAGTTGACAAGTATAAGGCTAGGCTTGTTGCAAAGGGTTATGCGTAGGAAAGAGGCATTGATTTTGATGAGACCTTTGCACTTGCATGCCGAATGACTATTGTTCATAGCATTTGTGCACTTGCTGCTCATCATGGCTGGAATGTACATCATTTGGAAATCAAAACTGCATTTTTGAATGGTGACTTGCATGAAGAAGTGTATGTTTTTCAGCTGCGTGGCTTTGTGCAGAAAGGGCATGAAAACCAAGTGTGCAGATTGAGAAAGGCATTATATGGTTTGAATGTGCTTGGTATGAAAAGATACATGCCTATCTGATTGCACATGATTTTGAGAACAAACCAACTGAGATCAGCTTATATGTTAAGCTTGCGAATGATGTGCTTTTGGTCCTCATGAGAAGCATATTAATGATTTAAAGGTTGATATGCATGCCTCATTTGAGATGTCAGATTTGAGGCATTTGCATCATTATTTGGGCATTTAGTTTATGCAAATTAATGGCAGAATAGCTTTGTGTACAACAAAATATATTGACACATTATTGCAGCATTTTGGCCTTGAAGATTGTAAACCTATTGTCAGTCCTATAGAGACAGGTTCATAGTTGAGTCTTCATGATCCTCGAGATGCATTTGATGTTGTTCTCTATTAGTAGGTTGTTGGATGCTTGTTTACTTATGCATTAATTGGCCAGATATTTAGTTTTTTGTCTCACAGATGAGCACGTTTATGCATTCCCAGGTGTCAAGCATTGGCATGCGGTTAAGCATTTCTGTAGCTACTTGAGTGGTACTTGCCTACTTGGATTTTTTTATCCCAAGCGGGGATCACTACCGCCATATTTGCATGCTTTTTCTGACTCTCAATGGGCTAGTTCTATGACACTCATGTGTCCACTTGTGGTTTTTGCTTCATGCTTGGCAGCTCATGCATATCTTGGCTGAGCAAGAAGTAGCCTACTATGGCCACTTCTAGTTGTGAGGCTTAGTATAGGGAAGCTTTTACACTGACTATTGAGTGTGTGTGGCTCAGACGCCTTATGGATGATTTGGGTGTTGGTCAGTCTTCTACCACCACCATCTTCACTAGGGCATTGGAAGTTGTGAGAAAACCTATGTTCCATGTTCGCACTAAGCACATTGAGGTGCACTATCATTATGTTAAGGAGAGGTTCTTTGCTAGAGAGATCAATTTGGCATATGTGCCCACAAATAAGAAAGTTGCAGACCTTTTCACAAAGGCTCTGCCTAGGGAGAATTTTAAAGCTTTCTGCAAAGCTTTGGGCTTACTTCTTTTTGTGGATTGATTCCACATAGCTTGGCACTTCCTTATACATGAGTGCCAACTCCTTGTTCGCCGCATCACTCCCAGGGGGGATTTGTTGATATATCTAGTTAGTGATAGGTGTGAACACACTAGGACCATTGGGGCACTTTTTTCCCTCTTTAAGATGTTTTTCCCCCGGCTTGTATATACACCTATAACCCTAACTCTTATCTTTGTATATTCTAGTGGTAATACATTCAGTATTGTGTGTTGTGCTCCAAGCTTCTTCTTCTTCCTTGTGTTGTTCACGTGCTTCCACATACCTTGAAAACAATAACCTTAGGCTGCTCAATGAAAATTTTAATGAAAAACTATTGAAAAATCACATAAAAGCATGCACAAAAGCAAAAAAAGGGATAAGAGTTTTTTATCATAATTTTTTTCTTTTTAGACAAGATGTGCAATGATCTATCAATCTGGCCTTTAGCTTGATATGGGAACTTTCTTTCCTTGATGTTCATGCCACAAGGGATATAAATATGCAATAAAACCTTTTTGAGCAAAGAGAAGGGTTAGGGTTTTCTTGCATTTTTGGACTCAAATGACAAAATGTTATAGATCAAATGAAAGATCTTCTCAAGTACTATCTGATAGGCTAATAAAAATTTTGACCTTTTGTGATTAAAATTTGGCTAAGTACCAAAGATTAAGGATGATAGAAATTAGGCTTTTGTGCTATTCTGACATTGTTTCCAACAATCCCCCCTTCAATGTCATAATGGTACAAGGTTCAATAATGTGAAAAACTTTTGATTTCTATCTTTGGATAATGCTTTGGTGAAAATATCTACAATATTTTAACTTGTAGGTTTGTAGACTAGCTCAATGTGCTTCTTAAATACCTATACCCAAATGTATTATATGTTGGAGTTTGAGTTCTGTAGAAGCACATGAAAAACACAAGGAAGAAGAAGAAGAAGCTCTAATCACAATACACCATACTGAATGTATTACAAAGAGAATGTACAAAGATAAGTGACATATTATGGTTATAGGCATATATACAAGCAGGGGGGAACCTCCTAGGAGGGAAAAAAGTGCCTTGGCGGTCCTAGTGTGTTCACACACATCACTACCTAAATATATCAACATATCCCCCTTTGGAGTGATGTGGTGAACAAGGAGTTGGCACTCATGTATAAGGAAATGCCAAACTATGTGGAATCAATTGAAACAAGAAATTAAACCCAAAGCTTTGTGAAAAGCTTCAAACTTCTCCCTAGGCAGAGCCTTTGTGAAAAGGTCTGCAATGTTTTCTTTTTTGGGCACATATGCCAAACTAATCTCTCCAATAGAGAACCTCTCCCTAACATAATGATAGTGCACCTCAATGTGCTTAGTGCAAGCATGGAAAACAAGGTTCCTCACAACTGCCAATGCGCTCTGACTGTTAGTGGAGATGGTGGTGGTAGAAGACTGACCAATACCCATATCAACCATAAGGTGTTTGAGCGACACACACTCAACAGATGCTATGAAAGCTACCCTATACTTAGCCTCACAACTAGAAGTGGCCATAGTAGGCTACTTCTTGCTCGACCAAGATATGCATGAGCTACCATGCATGAAGCAAAAACCACTAGTGGACACACGAGTGTCATAGCAACCAACCTAGTTAGAGTTAGAGAAAGCATGTAAATTTGGTAGTAGTGATCCCCCCTTGGGATAAAAAAACCAAGTAGCGAGGTACCACTAAAGCAATGGAAGGTGCGCTTAACTGCCTACCAATGTTTGACACCTGGGCAATGCAAAAATATGTTCATCTGTGAGATAGCAAACTGAATACCTAGCCAAGTAATGCATAAGTAAATCAAGCATCAAACAGCTTGTTGATAGAGAACAACATCAAATGCATCTCCAATGTCATGAAGACTCAACCATAAACCTATTTCCATAGGAGTGGCAATAGGTTTTTAGTCTTCAAGGACAAAACACTTCAATAATGTACCAATATATTTTGTTTGACATAAATCTATTCTACTATCAACTTGCATAAATTGAATGCAAAAATAATTATGTGAATCCCCCAAATATGACATCTCAAATAAGGCATAACAATCAGCTTTAAAATTATCAATATGCTTCTCCTGAGGACCAACAAGCAGCATGTCATCAATATAGACAACAATGATCAGAAGCACATCGTTTGCACACTTAACATATAATGTGCTCTCAGTTGGACTGCTCTTATAATCATGTGCAATCAGGTAGGCATGTATCTTCTCATACCAAGCATGTGGTGCTTGCTTCAAACCATATAATGCCTTTTTCAACCTACACACATTGTTTTCATGCCCTTTCTGCACAAAACCATGGGGTTGGAAAACATATGCTTCTTCATGCAAGTCACCATTCAAAAATACAATTTTAATGTCGAACTAATGTACCTTCCAACCATGATGAGCTACAAGTGCACAGATGCTATGAACAGTAGTCATTCGGCATGTAGGCGCAAAGGTCTCATCAAAATCAACACCTCTTTCTTGAGCATAACCCTTTGCAAAAAGCCTAGCCTTATAAATGTCGATTGTTCCATCAAGCTTATGCTTCAGCTTGTATATCCACTTAAAGCCAATGGCCTTCTTGCCAGGAGGAAAGTCACATAAAGACTAGGTACTAATTTTCATAATAGCATCATATTCTGATTGCATAGCAGCCATCCAATTTTTTGAACTTTGTGCTTCATCAAACAAAACTGGCTCATTCTCATCACAAAGACTAGAGGCAGCCATAGCATAGCAACTGATGCAAAAGAAGCACTATGAGAGCCTCAATGAGTACAATATGATAGAGGTGCATCTAATTTGCTATCTCGCAAAGTCTACACCAACCATTTAGGCATAGTTATTGCCTCCTCTACATTAGACCTCTCATAAATAAGTGCATCGTGTAGATTTGCATCAGAAATGGAATGATATGCATCAACATGTGGAACCTACAAAGGCTGAGAAATTGCCTCATTTGGACCAACAATAGACTGTCCACCTATAAAAAGAGGCAACAAAGTGTCATACACATCTTTGGAGATAATTGATGTCTCCTTAGTACATGAAAGTAATGGTTGAATTGCATCTTCCACAAAAACAACATCATGACTAACCAAAATGCGTTTAGTCTATGGACAATATAGACAATAACATTTGATTTTAGAATTGTACCCAACAAAAATACATTTCATTGCTTTATCATCCAATTTCCTTCCTTGTTTTTTAGACACTAATGTGTATGCTAGAGAAACAAAAACACGTAGATGAGCAAAAGATGGCTTGCAACCATGCCAAGCCTCATATGGAGTGATACACTGCAATGCTTAAGTGGGACACCTGTTAACAACATATGCTGCACATATAACAATCTCAAGCCAGAAACTATGTGGTAAAGCTTGACTCTTGACCAGACACCTCGCCATCTCCATGAGTGACCTATTTTTCCTTTCAAAAACTCCATTCTATTGAGGTGTATATGGCATTGTACATTGATGTTTTATCCCACATTTAGCCAAAAATGCATTAAAATCAGAAGACATATATCCCCCCCTATCAAAACAGAGGGTGCCCATTTTACATACTAATAAAATTTCAGCCAAAACCAAAAACTATTTAAAGCACATAAAAACTTCGGACTTTGCTTTCAATGGATATGCCCATGCATGCCTTGAAAAATCATCAATCAAAGTCACGAAGTAAAGATAGTTCCCAAAAGAAAGTGTTTGCATAGGACTACAAACATCACTGTGAACAAGAATAGCTCGTACTAAACCATCTTGTGGGAAGAAGGAACGTTGCATTTCGTCCAGAATACAACCATTACAGACATTTTTACTAGATGCCTCAATTTTGGCCAGAGAGGACACCATTTCAAATTTTTGTAAGTGTAGCAAACTAGCAAAATTTAGATGACCAAAGCATGCATACCAAAGCTTTGCATCTAACATAGCTTGAGAATCTTGAACTGCACATGCTAAATCATTCTCATGTTTTGCATGATCTAAGATCTTATACAACCTATGACATAAAATGCCAGAAGCAATAATGACATTGCTATTATGTAGATCATGAATTGTACAGTTGTCATCAACAAATTTCACAACCAAACCAATCTTAGCTAATGTTGAAAGTGATAACAAATTTTTCTTGATCCTTGGCACAAATAAAGCATCTATCAATGTAAAAGAACTACCACCAACAGTATTTAGAATGATCTTACCAACTCCCATGATAGGATAATGTTGGAATTTGGGGCCCCAGGATCGTTCCAAACTAAAACCTTTTGAGCATACACACTTAATTAATTAAGATGATAAGTGAGAGATAGAAAGAAAGATCTTGAGTCAAGGATAGGGAACGTAAGCTGGATGCTTACTCACTAAAAAATAGATGTCCAAATTACAACATGGGAGTACTACTCAACCATATAAACTGGTGCACTCACTAATGGAAGAATATCCAAGAAGATGATGATACAAAATTTAGATTATGTTGAAATAATCTAAGTGTGTGTGAAGTGAACGAGCAACGAAGCTAACCTTATTCTCACAAAATAGTGTAACAAAATTGTAAATCAACCAACCCTAATTTTGAGATTAGGGTAGAGAAACCCTAAAAAGAAAATATACGGTTAACTCACAAAAGATAGTTACCACCACCTCGTAGGAGATTTCTTGCTCCAAGAGAGTAGCCTCTCCTTCACTAAAACTCCTCCTCCTCAAGAGTGTGTGAACACTCTCTCTTCAAGAACACCTTCAAACTCTAGCTTGAAATCTTTGAGTGAGTGATTGAACAATGAGTTTGGCTCTTTCTTATATAGGTTTGAAGTACCCTCCAAAAGTTGATTCGAAAAGCTCCTTTGCTTAAGCTACAATTATTAAAGCAACTATCGCTAAATCGTAAATCTTTCACAAAATCAATACGGCATTGTCCGTGCTTTTTCACAAAAGAAAACTTTGCTATTCACTGCTACACCTGACGGGATTTGAACTTGGGTCATCACGATGGGAGCGTTTTGCCTTATCCAACACGCCACATGCTTTTTCTTAAAACAAAAACACAATATTCAGCTTCACACAATGAAGTGGCAATAGTGGGTTGTCTCTTCGAAAGCCATGAGATAAGACAATCTCCAAGATAAAAAAAATATCCACTAGTACTTCTTCTTGTGTCTCTATCACCTGCCCAATCAGAATCTAAAAATCCTTTTAGTAACAAATGTGTAGATTTCAAAAATACCATAGAAAAATTTGAAGTTCCCTTCAAATATCGAAAGATTCGCTTTACTGCTTTCCAATGTTACGCTGTCGGATTCTGCATGAAGCTTGATACTTGAGAAACTGCAAACTGTATATCAGGACATGTATTACATAGATATATCAAGCAACCAAGCGCTTGACTATATAGAGTAGCATCAAATGGCTCTGCATATACTACCATTTGTAAAGACATGTTATGATCCATAGGTGTTTGTATAGGTTTAGAATCACTCACCTGAAACCTTTCCAAAAGTTTCTCAATGTACTTCTGTTGTGTCATATAGATACACTCATCTCGAAACAGAAAGTGAATCCCAAGATAATAATGCAAAATGCCTAAATCATTCACATCAAATGTTTGCTTCAATTGTTCTTTGAACATTTGCAAATCTTCATCTCTAGGACATGTGACTATAATATCATCCACATAAATGTTTGCTATAATCATCATACCTGTTTCAGCTTTAATATAAAGAGTTGGAGCTGCATCTAAGTTATGGGAACCAATGGATAAAAGATGTGTATGTATATTTTCATACCATGCTCTAGGTGCCTATTTTAAACCATACAAAGCTTTTATAAGCTTACACACTAAGTGATTTTTACCTGTCTCTTCAAAACCTTTTGGCTACTGAATATACACATCCTCATGTAAATCACCATTTAGAAAAGCAATCTTAATGTCAAGTTGATATATATGCCAACCAAAATGTGCTGCTAAAGCAAGTATTGACCTAATAACAGTCATCCTAGACGTAGGAGCGAATGTCTCATCATAATCAATACCTTTTTGTTGTGCATATCCTTTGACAATCAACTTGGCCTTGTATCTATCAATAGTACCATCTGCTTTCCTTTTGATTTTGAAGATCCGTTTTACACCTATAGCCTTCTTTCCCTCTGGTAACTCACATAGCTGTCAAGTTTGATTCTTATGAATAGAATCACTCTCTTCTTGCATAGATTTTCTCCAAATAGGAATGTTAAGTGCATCTTTAACACATGTAGGTTTATGTTCAACAGTCGTAATTTCCCAAATATCATGAATCTCAAAGTCTTTAGCAAAACTTACATGATCTCTTTGTTGTTGTTGTCTAGTCTGACTTCTTGTTCTTACATGATCTTATTGTTGTTGTCTTGTCTGAATCCTTGTTCTTCTAGTAAAAGTCTTTATACCACTATCTTTCCAAGTCTGATATAACCACGTAGGTGTATCCTTAAATAGTGGTGAAACTCTTTCTGAACTTTCAGCTTCCACAGGTTCTGGAACTTGTCCTTCCAAGGTACTAGGACTTTCTAGAACTTTAACTTCTTCCATTTCTGGAATCAAAGTCTCATGTGGAACTGACTCCGTAGAAGGTTGTGAAATTCCTCTTTCTTCAACATTTATTCTTGAATCCTAGGAATTTTAGCTCCCTCCTGATATGGCTGAATATGTACATCCAGAATCTTTCTAAAAAATCCATAGTCATTTTCACTAATGAATTCTAGAATTTTTGCTTCTTTATCATAAACCTTATTTTCTACAATATAATCATTACGTGAAAGAATAAATTCACCTCTATCACTTCTGAGAATTTGGATAGTTTCCTGACTTTCATTTTCAACCATAGCTACAAATTTCTTGAAAAAAGGGCAAGGCACGAGAAGTCTAGGTTGAAAGCTAAAGAAATTGATTTTGATGATGAGTTCGATTTGAAGTGTTTTTCAAACCCATTAGACCCCCTTAGACCTGTATATTACAATGTAATTTGCAATGATGTAAATAATATATGTACTATTGTACCTAGAAAATATTACTCCCTTGTTATAGAAGATATACCCTATAGGTTTAGAATGATGAGATTTGTTAATGAAGACGAGCCATTCAAGCACCCACACATTTGGAAGATGGTTACAAATTTTTCAGACTTGACTATGTCACCTTTATGGAGGATAGTGATTTTCCATAGCAGGGACCAATCCTTTTCTGTATCAACTGCTTTGAAGTCAAGATGTAATGTTGTGGAGTGTCTTACTGCATGGTAATCTATCTTCTTTTTGTCTCTAATTTATGCATGATGAACTCTATTTTACTTATGGCTTTCTTTGGCAGGGTGAAGACAAATGTGAATCATACTCCTTTGCATAGGTTTGTGAGTTCAATTGAATGCATTATAGTTGGGTATTATGATGAAGTATACAAACAAAGAGTCTGGAAACATTGCAATGAGAATGGAATCTCTAATGTACCCATGTTCCCTACAATTACAAAGAAACTTTGTCATGTGGCTAGGGACAAGACATTGGTTAATCCATATCAGAAGCCACAAAAACTAATTATGCGATCAATTCAGTTGTTTTCCAATGATGATGACTGGGTCCTCAAACTTTTCTTATTTGATCAATGTGTGGATATTGTTTAACATGTATGGTTGTTTAAGGTCATCTTTTTGAAATTTTAAATAGAAAATGCTTTGTGGTATTCAATGTGGTATGTAGAAAACCTACTCTCAATGTTTGTACTAGACAATGACATGATTATTATCTGAATTGCCCTACAAAAACATTAAAGTTTTGTTCCATCTCATGTAATGCAAATTTTGAATAGCATTTAGACTCTTATCATCTGTGCTTGTAGAGATTTAAAAAGTAAATGAAGAGGTTTCACTTATTATTATTTGTCCTGAATTTAGTTTTTCTAGAGTCAAAGGTTATGATGTGGGGTACTTGATCGTGAAGTTTCTTTTCTTGGCCCCAAGAAAATTATTCTATCTACTTCAAACTTGTTAGGTTATAAAATCAAGCTTCTTTCTATTGTTTATGAGCAAGGGACAAGTGGTTTTCACTAAAGGTTGTGAAATGGACCATTTTTTGCTTGATTTCATGATGTTTAGGTCCAAATAAAAAGAGAACATGTCTTGTTCTCCTTTGTTGTGACTCGGTCTTATATACTACTTAACAACAAAAAAACATTAATTCCTCTATCATTTTTTCATTAAATAGATGGATAATCACAAACCTAGATCAGAAAATGAAGAAGTTCGAGTAAATGCAAACATATGTTCACAAACTTCCACAAATAGATTATTTTAATATTAGATCATTCTGATAACTATTGAGATCATTGCTTTTGGCATAATTTCCACCTTACAAGAAATATGAAACCAACCCATACAATCAATCATGAAATACATGCCATTCATATATAAATGACCTCTAACCTCATCAATCCTAACACTGGTCTCAAATATTGTATATAGTTTAAAGATACCTATCCATCAGCTCCATGATTGCTTGCTTTCACCATATAAACCACATTCAATTGAAAATGGTTTTTCTACAATACCAAAATTTTAACACCATAGCTAGGAAATCATAACCAAAAACACCCTTTCCCATGAACTTAGTGGCAGAATAACTAGCAAGGCCTTAAGAGTAAGCTTTTTCCAACTAAAATGATAGTAGACTAGTAACACCCCATTGCAAAAGAAAGAATCTATGAGAACTTCCCTAATTCATCCCTACACATAGAAAAACAATCAACCTATTAACCTTATCATATTCACCTTGCAAATATAATAAGGCAAAGGAGAGCTTTAGACAATATATTGCATAATAACCTGATGCATTTAGATTCATTCTCAAAACATCACTACATGTTCAATCCATTCTAACTTTAAGCATGTTCACAAAAGCTTATACATATGCTCTCGTACTCTCAGATGTTCAGCATATATATCACTCTAGAAAAGTATCAGTACCATGTCAAGAAGCTTCACCTTGTTAATTTTCAATCCGTGAACACGTGAGGATGATATGAAGATTGTGATCAAATGATGTGTCTGAAGGTGAAGGTGAGAAGCCCCATTGACAAAAGCTTACCATAAGAAAAAGGAAAAAACACCAATGGTTAATGAAATAAGCGACATGACATATTGCTTGGAACTAATATGTTGCAAGTATTTGATCCTACATACAGTCAATAAAATAGACCATGTTAAAAAACACACACGCATCTCCTTATCACTCATTAATGTTCCATAGTAAAAGAAATTTGGTTTGGAAAAATCCAGCCTTGTCTATATTAGCATAAATTTGCAGAGATAAACTTGAGACCATTCAACTCATTCAAGCATTACAACACCATAGACACATCATTCCCTTGATTATATGGAGCAGCATGTAAACCATTATAAACGATTGTGTTGTCTATCAAAAGATTGTAAAAGATGACCAAATAGAGTGTAGGTATGTCAATCTCCTTCCATACACTTAATTCATTGCCCTAAGTTAAATTTTGATTATGGCACCTTCTAATCATGACAACAAAAAAAACCACATAGGCAACCCCTGCTTTGTGGGATTTGGGGGGTCCCATGGGTACTAGGCCCATTCTCTTGTATAGCTATTTTTTCTATTAATTAAAGCTTGGGAGAATAGGCAATTTCCGAATTTCCTTTTGAAAAACAAACCACGTCAACTCTTAACATTTACTAGTAGTTAACAACAAAAAATCATGTTTCAAAAAACATCCAGCCCTACCCAAATTCGTACCAACCTACAAGAAAAGGGTGATGAGACCATTTCAACACATTCAAACATTACAACTCAAAGAATACATTATTTCCTTGAATATATTAAACTGTGGTCCAACCCTTATGAGTGATTGTGATATCTATGAAAAGGCTTCAAAGGATAAATCAATAGAGTGTAGGTATCCCAATAACTTAATGTACATAGCTTCAGAGGTAAGAGAAACATTCATAAAAGTTCATCAGCCTACATTATCACTGTAAATAAATCTTGTTTATGGCATCTAATGGCCAATGAAGGCATACCATCCTAGCAATTTAACTCCTAACCCGGATCTGTAAAGTAATCATACTTCATGTGATCTCAATAATGTAAGATACTTGAGTCAATGTGTATAATTGCTAAGATGACCTCGTAGGGACCATAGCACTTTATAAACCATTGAAGGTGAAGAATTCATAACCCAATAAATCAATGCAAAAATAGCCAAAAAATGATTGACTATGTGCATCAATAGATACATGGGATATACAATACAACAACAATGCACATAATCTTACACAGTCCGGATTAAAAGATAAGAAATAAGCATCAAGTCACCTTCACAACATATCATCATCGTGTGATAGGTGTCCATGCACTCAAGTGTTGCATCATCCATTATCACCCAATGCACAGCACTGATAGATAACCTTCTACCTCATGTAACATAGGTGGTGCAATAAGCAGGAAATCCCTAAGAAGGTTCATTCCCAAACGCATAAAAGACTCAAAAGAAACACTGCCTTATTTGAACAACAAGATACTTGTGCAAATGAGATGTAAAAGAATCCAAACTAAGACAGTCTAACCAAGACTACTCAACTACACTGACATGATATTTATCACCATTGAGTAGCCAAGACTCTGTATAATCACCATAGATTTGCCTCAGCACATTACGAGTAGAGACACAACAGCATATAGTGAGCACTCAAGAGATATCTCAGATAGGGAGTACAACTAGTAGAGGGTAGGTAATCAAAGTAGATGTGAGTAGATTCAACAGGGCATATGAATGCCAAGCCTCTTCTTATATAGACTCTGAAGCCAAGAGGAGTGGCCTTTCTGATTCCAATCATTTACTATTGCATGCTTCAATCAACGAGACTAGTGGTAGAGATGAGCTAATTTTGCTACTAGTCACCAACACACTTTTAGGATCCCATTGAGAGCTTCTACATCCAGAGGGCCTTGTGGTGGTTTTCCTACAACTATCTACCTTTTTGCTAACAAGTTTAGGAAGATTTCACTTTTCATCCCACACCGCATCAAATTGAGAGGTCTCCCTATCGCCTAATGGTAGTCATGCCAAAATTAGGTAGAGGAGATGCCTTATTTTATATGTGCCAAAAATGGGTGGAGGCGGCACCATATTTTGGAAGTACCAAAAAGAGGTGGAGGTGGTGCCCTATTTTGGAAAAGCAAAAAATGGTTGGCGAGGATGCCCTCTTTTGGAAGTGTGGCACTTTTGGGCCACCCGAATCCTAAATTGAAATAGATAGATGGTGGAATCTTCTCTTCCTAGAAAGTGAAAGTTGTCTTGAGTGTTTATACTGAGAGTTGTCTTTTATTTCCCCATGCCAACTTCATCTTCAATTGTTACATGCAAAGTTTTCTCCATGGATATGCTTCCTAGTCATCACTATCATCATCAAGCTCAATATCCTTTTATACTTATTTTGGTACTACTTCTCATGGACATATGGGGTCATCATGTTTGTTGTAGCCCTTAGCCATGTTGGATTTGCCCTTGATTGCATCATGCACCACCTTGATTGCAACATGCACCACTGTCACCCTACACTAACATGGATCACCCAATTGGAGCTGGAGTGATGATGAGTCGCCCCTTTCTATTGCCGGTCACCCTTCTAATTAGAAGTCACCCTCAATACATATACTAAATGTTGGAGGTTGCCCCACCCTACATGCAATGCTTTTCCTACAATCTCCTCATACTTTCTTCCCTACATTCTTCCAATGCTACAAGTCTCCTAATGTGATGGTCAATTCCAACATATTTGGCTTCAACTTCTTTCTTGATGATGAATTCGAAAAGGGTCAGTGCCCATCGACCAAGAGGAATGGACTCTCACAAGTAGTGCATCTTCTTGTCATATGAAAGGCCCAAATTGCACCAATAAGTCCTTGCATCCAAGAGCTATGGTGGTCAAAAGTCAATTTGCATAGCAGCCCCATCAAAATCTTGTTAGAGCTTTCTACCTACCCATTTGCTCAAGGATAATAGGCACATGACTTCTTGTGGAAAATTTTGTGCCTATAAAAAATGAATAGCAAAAAATGATTTACAAAATGTATGCCCTATCACTAGTAACTTCTAGGGGGCATCCAAATCGCGAGAAAATATGTTTCTATATAAACTTGGCCACTATCATTGGAATGCAATGAGAAGTAGCCACAGCTTCTACCCATTTAGTGGAATAGCATGTGGCCACCAAAATATACTTTTTACTACGAGGTTGACCTATTGGACTGATGGGTCCAATGAAATTGAGACTCCATCATTCAAAAGGTTTCCACCCATTTGAAATGACTAATGGTTGAAAGTTTAGCCTTGTTGGCCTTGGAGCACATCTCTGACAGATGTCACATTCTTTAGCAAATCTGATAGCATCCTTGTATATATAAGGCCACCATAATCCCTTGTGGAGGATTTATGTGCCAAGTCCTCTCCCTTGAGATGTCATTCACTGTGCGTTGCCTGAAACAAATAATTTTCTTCTTGTGGATAAACACTCTCATGCAAAATGTCATTCGTGCAATATATATACAACTGAAATGTTTTTGTCTTAAACTATAGTTTCCTCTTCTCTAATGGATTCATGTTCAAAGGGAATTTTCCAAAAGTGAGAAATTGTAAAGTTTCATCATACCAATTGATTTCAGCCTCTACAAGAAAGAGATTGCTAATGGGCTCATCATCAATACCTGTTGGCCTTTCACTCATGGTCATCCTTGAGACCTGGTCAGCCATGTAGTGCTCCTTCCCTAGCTTAATGTGAATATCAAAGTCATATTCTTGAAAGATTAGTAGCCATCAACAAATCCTTCTAGCTCCACTAGGCTTGTTGATTAAATACTTTACTGGCCGATGGTCTCATATGAAAATGAAATGTATGCCTAGAAGATAGTGCCAAAACTTTTAAAGTGCAAATACAATAGAAAAACCTTCTCTTTCTATACTACTATAATTTCATTCTGCTTTTCCTAGTAATCTGCTTGCATAAGCCATAGGCTGTTCCACTTTTTGTGTGGATGGCTATGCCAAAACAACCCCAATTTCATGAAGACACATGGAACTCAAGTGACCAATTAGGAACAAGTAGGAGTGGTGAAATATATAACCTTAGTTTTATCTCACTGAAAAATTTTTTTGCTTCAAGACTCCAAGAGAAAGGGATCTACCTTAGCTGGATCAAGGTGAATAATAATTTGATTCTAGACACTGAATCCATCAAGAAAAATGTACACTGTGTTTGGACACTTCTTCTAGCACCTGCTCTGTGAAGGGTTGAGCCTTGAGGGAAACCATCTTGAACATTCACTTTATTCTGAGCATGAAAATCAACACACACTAGTATTTTTCCACTATTTTTCTAAGGTATGATAACCATAGATGAAAGCCACCTTGAGTGCTCTACAAGAACAATAATAGCTACCTCCTCTAATTTTGTTATTTCCACCTTGACTTTCTCTTCATATTTCGGATTGAGGCGATATGTCCTACTTCTTATAGGTCCAGCTCCCTCTATTAAGGGTATTCGATGTAATCCAAGATCCTTTAGAATACCTGGGAGATGCTTTTACGAACAAGAAAAGGCACTTTTATAGGTATAAAGAAGAAAGGTTACCTTCTATATTAAGAATGGGTAGTGACACAACCATGTGGCTAGGTGGACTACTTGTGGGTTCTCTTCATCTCCAAGGTTCACTTCTCGAGCAAGTACTTCTAGGATGGCTTGAAAAATCATTCAACATTGTGCATCAGGGGTAGCATTGAGCTTATGCTCCATTGTGCGTTCCTTGGTCCAACCATCTGGAATATTTGGAAATGGGAGTTCCTCTCTGGTCCTCAGACGAACATTAGCCTTCGGAGATGCATGCATAGGTTTGGCACCTTCTGGACTTGCATCCATAAAATTATCAAATACATCATGATTACTTGTTTTCTCCTTGCATAACAGTATAGTTGTGTCTTTTGGCACAATTTGACCACCTTGGTTGAGTAACTCAAATGGAAGTGGCTGCAAAAAATGAGCTTCTCCACCTTGTTCTACATGAGGATTCAGTTCTACATATAAAATTGGCCTTTGCCCAAAGGAAGGCTCCTTGCCTACTTGCCTAGTATCTGCTAGGTGCCCACCTTGTGGTCACCCCTCAAGATATAGTTGCCCAACTCTATGAGAATCACTCAAAATTAGGCACCTAATTTCCTCAGGTCCACAAGGATTCCGTCACTTGAATTTTTTCTACACCTCAAAATTTAGTCATCTGAATTTCTCAACTTGGCCACCAAAAATTAGGTGCCCAATTCGGTCACCATGGATACCTGAGAGATCTTGCCTAGTTGGGCCACCCTACCAGAGGTACCAAACTTGAACCACATGTTGCCCACTTTGGTCTCCTGCATCTAGTTCCCTACAATCACTTGATTTACCTCTTTCCTTGTCGTCCAAGTGAAAATTACCTATTTTCATCTCACTTGGACCTCCTTGTGCTTCTTCTACAGAAAACTCATTTTTGTGTACAAAGGCTATACATGGTTCATTTTTATCTAGTTCCTCAATTTTTCACTTATTTCAACTATGGAGCACTCTATAATGCCATCATCCAACTTAACTAATTATCATCTTCATTAGCTAGTTAAGGCATTACTTGAGTTTCTATCGTATACCCAATTGCCTTGGCAGCATCACATCCTTCCTCCAAATGTATCTGCAATTGGTTGTTAGCCTTTGTGGAGATCCATAGCTTATTCCTTTCCAACCTTGTAATGTCTTGGCTTGCCTCAGCTATGGTCTTCCCAAGAGTAGAGGATAAGGGGTCTCCTGCAGTAGGGAAATAACAACAAAATCCAATAGGAATTGGCAACCTTGAACTATCATGAGTACCTTTTCAATGATGCCCAATGGTGTGACCCAATGTTGATCTACCAGCGTCATAGTGAAATGTGCTTCCTTCATCAAGTTAGGTCTCAATCACCTACCATTTGTCTTTTTATGCCCATGAAGGATCCTCTTGGATCACGGACCAAGGAGTAAAGGCCCTAGGACAAAACCATGAGGTTATTCACATCCTTTTACAGTGGCCATATGAGGGGTGTATGGACGTTAGAGATGTGTTGGAAGCAGCCAGAGGCACAGACGACACGGAAGCATGTAACGACAAAGCAAGGAGCCAGTCGAATCGTTTTTCAAATAATTATGTTTTCAAATACTTTCCAAAAACCTCCAACAGTGATTTTTATCACTATTGTAACATATGTAACATAGAAAACCCCATTTTGTAATCCATAGCTCCATTTTGTGCAAGCCGAGGAGTCCTCGAGCTTGATGAGCTTAGGTAGAATGCGCGTACCAATTTTTGTTATTTTTAGATACCGTTTACCCTTCCAAATAGCATCTAGGACCTAATTTTTAACTATGCCGGTCACTAGATGTGAAACCGGTCAAAACTAGTCTAGAAACTATAAAAAGAGCTAGAGAGCTCATTTTTGAGGTTGGTTAGTGTTAGCTTGTTTGAGGTTAGAGTTCTTTTGAGCTTGTAATAGTGTTCTTGAGTAATAGAGTTGATTTCTCACCTTCCATTGTGTCTTGCTTGTCTCTTCGTAGTGTGTGTGTATGTGTGTGTGCATTTCTATGCTTCTCACCTTCACTCTCACTTCATCTCACGTTCACGATCTTCATATCACTCCTATCTCTTCCGTGGATTGACAATTAAGGAGGTGAAGCTTCTTAACGTGGTACTTACCATTGTGCTAGAGCAACACCAAATTTGGCGCCGTTGCCGGGGATCGAGTCTAGGATGAATGTGTGATGGTAAGAGTATAGCAAGAAGTGGCGTTGGAAGGTAAAAATTTCAGTTTTTGTTGTTGTTTTTACTTAGTTTTTAGTGTTTTTCACCTCCCCCACACTCCATCTTCATCACCGCATCATCATCTTCATCTCCAAAAAAATCAGAAAATTCACCATATCCACCATTCTCCTCATTTCCCCTCATTTGTGCATGCGAGAGAGTGAGAGAGAACTTTTGTGCTTGTGTGTACTTTTGTTTTCTTGAGTTTTCTTGCAGGTACAGAGCTCCAGTGCATCAGGAAGGCTGCAAAAAGGTAAAATTTTCAGGTTCTGTCAGAAATTGCCGACTGTGTCAGACCATCGCGATGGTCTGCAAAGTTCGGATTTTGAGGAAGGCGAGTTCACCACCGTGTAGGCGACCCCTGCGTGTGTAGGAATCCATAGCTGCATCTCAAAAAATCACAGTTTGGTGGACCATCGCGACGGTCTTTGACCATCGCGATTATGTCACGCCATCGCGATTGGCTCACGCCATCGCGATTGGCTCACGCCATCGCGCCGACGGTGCCACGTGGCAATCCAGACCATCGCGACGGTGCACTTCAGACCATCGCAACGGTGCACTTCAGACCATCGCGACGGTGCACTCTAGACCATCGCGACGGTGCACTTCAGACCATCGCGACACTTCAAAAATTCAGACCATCGCGATTGGCTCACGCCATCGCGCCCAGACCATCGCGATTGGCTCACGCCATCGCGCTCAGACCATCGCGACGGTACTCTTCAGACCATCGCGATTGTGCATGTTGACCGTTGACTGACGCCATCGCGATTGTCCAAGTTCACGCCATCGCGATTGTGCAAATCCACGCCATCGCGACGGTGCACTTTCACGCCATCGCGATTGTGCGAATCCAGACCATCGCGATTGTGCATCCTCATGCCATCGCGATTGTCCAAGTTCACGCCATCGCGACGGTGCAACTTCAGACCATCGCGATTGTGCATCCTCACGCCATCACGATTGTGCAATTTCACGCCATCGCGACGGTGCACCCTCACGCCATCGCGATCATCTCAGACCATCGCGAATGTGCACCCCCATCGCAAATTTTAGGGTTTCATTTTTTGGCCAATTTTGGGGCTATTTTTGGGAAATTTTTGGGTGATTAGACTCATAGGAGACCCCTTAGCTCATATTTGGAGAAAAACTTGTTTGTCAGTTTTTACCCCCCAGGGCCTGAACGGTCATAACTTTTTCATCCGAAGTCCGTTTTTTGAGCTTAATAGCTCGTTAGAAAACTCTTGACGAGTACTACGTGACCTCAACTATTTTTTTCTTAAAGGATATGCCTATTTTTAGATAAGCTATTTTGAGGTTGACCTAGTGTGGGACTAGAAAGGCAGGGGGCAAAACATTGAAAATTTGGGCAAAAGGGAAGGAACTTAAAAGGTGTATATATTCAAGTGCTTGATCATCCAATTGTGAATTGGTCTAATATTGGATTTTTCCAGGTCTAGCAAGGGCAATCGAAGGCAACCAAGGCAAGGCAGTGAAGGGCATAAAGCTTGGGAAGCGCGGCTTCTTGGGCATCAGAGCAACCAGAAAAGCGGACTCGAGGTTGGAAGATTACTCAACCCCCTCAGTCAATTCTTAGCTTAGGCTAAACGATAGCATTGTGGATTAACGATGATAGGAACGCCTCAAGTTCAAGAGAGTTAAATTTATCAAGTCTAAGACTAAAGTAAAGGTGTGTGACACGAAAACCTAAAGGAAAGAACCAAAGTCTGACGGAACGAGAACTCAAAATTATAACGGAAAGTCAAATTCTTGACGCATACATTAAGACAAAAATCTAAAGAAATTTAAAAAGAATCAAGAAAGTAATAACAAAGAATCGTTGACGATCTGAGCGTGTACTGAGTGTGCAAGGAACAAAATTAATGAACCTTAGATCGGGCAAACATATAGGTAAGTCAGACCGGCGAAGCCTTAGATCATCAGAGGCAAGTGTAAGAACTACTGCACGATCGTGGGCTCAACAATTGAACACTAGTTATCCCTACGAGAGCTCAGATACTAGCGAATCAGAAATGGCATTTAGCACAGACAGACCAGAAGGAGGGTCGAATGTAGCCTATTTAGAAAAACCAGAAGGACCCTATAGAACGCAACTAGAGTTTCTCCGAACCAACCGATTAGGTGCTTGCATCTATGAGGATGGTTTGCGAAGGCAAGTGGTGCAAATGCACAACCCTGATCAACCCATTGGATTGGAACATCCAGTGGTGAAATTCGAGAGAGACGCATATATAGACAAGGAAGGAACAATGTACATCTTAAGTACACAGCCAAACAATACCAACGAGTTTGGCGTGATACAACCAGAGACGGAAGCAAAACCTCAAGGAAAAGAACCATTAGAAGAGCCTAGAACACCTAGAGGGAAATCTGTACTGACACGAGTACTAATCCCGGAATGGATCCCTCAGGACAACAGAAGCATAGAGTTGTTTGTAAATAAAGAAACTGATGAAGCCTTTTGGAGATACAAGACCGAAATATTTAGTGAGGTAGGTATCATCACTATATACGAGTTCAAGGACCCGGATACACCTGGAAAGGTTGTATACCTGGATGAGACTTCAGAAAGAATCTTTGTGGTACCTGACCGCGCTAAAAACACATACACATGGAGAGGTGAATTGGTATTCCCTCCATCTAAAACAAACATGAATACAAGTCAACAAGGGGCAGGAACATCATCAGCCCATGGAAATCAAAGAGAGGGAAATAAAGAGAGACCGGAAGTAAGCTTCACTCATCCCATAGGGAGAGATAGAACAACCACGGACACTAATAGAGCAGATAGACAAAGAGATCATGGAGTACTAGGTGGTAGAGATGATTTTCCTCTACCTAGACCACGCGAACATGCAAGAATATTGAGACCCACTCAATTAGTGAAATCCATGAAAAATTACTTTGATGGGACAGGAGATCCCTATGACCACGTCGCAGAATTCAAGCAAGTACTAAGAGCCGAACAAGTTGAAGACATGTTCACGCAATACAACGCATTTGGACTAACGTTAAAGAATACAGCTTTAACTTGGTTCCAACCATTGCAACAGAGGCAATTTAGAGACATCCATCACTTTTTAGAGTCATTCATCACCGAATTCTCTAAAAGTGGGATTAGACATGACACGTCTTCGTTGATTCATAGCTTTAAACAGACCCCTCAGGAAACAGTAAGACTGGCAGGACGTAGGTTTAGACAATATGTTGAACGATGTCCAATACAAGAGCTACCCTCACAAGCTAAGCAAGTGTCATTGTTTCTAGATGGCTTGTTGAGCTCTAAACTACGCTCCTACGTGTACCTAAAAGAACCCAGAACGCTAGAGCAATGTATAAGAATTTGTATAGACATTGAGGACAACTTAGGAGATGAGTTGGAACTCTCCAAGGTCTATAAGGACTCAGACTGTTCATCTCTAGCATCCACAAAATTGTCTAGCTCAATAGAAGACCTAGCAGAAAAAGTGGCCCAGAAACTAGGAGTTTCTAGTAAACCTAGGGTGCTAACAAACAAGCGTTGTTACACCTGCGGTGGTGACCATATGGCAAATGGGTGTCCCAATGCACCACAACCTCAAGCCAACCCTAGTGGCCAATATTGTACAATTGAGAGAAGATACACAAATCATACGGCTCAGGACTGCCCATACAACAAACAAACCGTGAGACAGAACTATCCTCAAGCATACCCGCAGCCAGGTAGGTATCAAGGCCAATACAATGCTCAGCCCTATTACTATAGGCCTCCTCAGAACTACCCATACCAGGCTCAGCAGAGACCTCAATCTGTCTTAGCTCAGCAGCCACCCCCACCAGCGAATGTCATCTCAGTCAAATAGGCTGCTGCAGAAGAGAATCTAAGTAGGGCCTTAGTGCCTTCTTCACCTTTGATCACAGAGGGTGACCCGAATTCGAACAGTTTTGACTCTACGCATGTAGATAGTCCACCCGCATATTACACAGAGTCACTAGAACATGTGGAGACATATCATTATGATAGTCCACCAGTGAAACCTAGTTGGGAGCCTGACTATGCTAATGTGATGTACACAAACCCAAATCCATGGCCCCAATTGAGACAACAGAGACCACAGGGCCCTAGAGGACCATGCTTTAGGTGCCAAGGAGACCATTTCATAAAGGATTGTCCACATCCCCCGATAGTAGGACAATCACAGTACTATAACATCCAAGGCTTTTGTGCTGATTGTGGCAAAGAGCACATAATCAAAGATTGTCCTAAAAATCCAGTTAACGCTTCGAATGTGACACCGATCAATGTGATAGGTATTGTAAATAACGCAGATGGATCCAACCCTACATACGTGCCTATCCAAGCTATAACAAGAGCCCAGGCGCTCTTACAGAACCAAAAGCTTAATCAAGAGAAAGTAGCCGGAACCAGTGAAGTTGCAGAATCTAGCAGTAAAAAGACAAAATCTTGGAAAGATTCTAGAGAAAGGATAAAGAGAAAATGGAGTAAAAAGATAAGTGAGTTGGAAGGAAGTTTGAAGGAATCTAGAGCCAAAATCCAAGAATTGACTTCACAGGAATTAAATCAAGAGAATCCAGCTCAGAAATCAGGATCAGTTTTAGCGGAACCCATACCAGAAAATCTAGACATGATGTTTCGTGCATATCAGGCTAGATTACAAGAGGGACCTCAGGTAACTGAAATGAGCAAAAACTACCCTCGAGCTGATCTAGAAATTGAGAGAACTAAACTTTGCATGAAGATGGTAGAACTAGCACAAGCTTTGTTCGAAGCCTCTAGATATCTCAATTGGAATAACATGGCAAAACCGGAACTACACTTTCAAGGACTAATGGAGAGGCTAGAAGATTTGATAGAAAGCAAAGAGAAAAAGGATCAGCCTAGGAACCCTATTGTCCCAGAGACACAGGAAAGGAATGCACCATCCCTGTCTCAAGTACCCAACTCAGAAAGTCAAGACAATTTGTCTTCCATACATAGGTACTCACATGAATTTTTGAGAGAAATCCAAGAAGAGAAATGGAGAAAAGAACAAGGAACCCATCCTCCTATTCAAGAAATAGATGACTTGCAGGAACAATTTCCCCAAGACATTCCCTCTATTTACGGTGATGTAGAGGAAGAACAACTGAGTGGAAACACAAGATTTGAATCTAATTCTTTACAAGAATTACCTCAGTTCACAGGACCTTGGGAAGCAAAGGCTATTAGTATGAGAGCACCCACAATAATAGTGAGGAATGAAGAATCAGTAATCCCTAGAAACACGGAAGTGATCAAGAATACTAAGGTACAGTGTAACCTTACTCTAGAGGAGTTGTTAAAGGTAAAACCAGAATTGTGGAAACATGTAGCAAATCAATTCCCCGAGCTTGCTACTACTCCCTCACAAATAGGATCACAAAATAGGGTACCAAAAATACCCGTAGAAAAGATTGGAGATGTAAGCGAAGGAGAGGAAGGTAACACTTATCTTCCGATAACCCATCAGGGCTACACCACGAAAGCCATCTTAGATTCAGGAGCCGGAGTAGCCATTGCTACCACCGCTTTATGGAAACGTTGGGGTAAGCCAGCATTAAGACCCACCAGGATGAAGCTACAAATGGCCGATGGACACATAGAAAAACCATTAGGCTTACTAGAAGGCATATCTCTCACCACTTGTGGTGTAGAATTTGAGCATACGTTTGCCATTTGTGACTTCGCAAAAAACCATGCTTATGAGATGATATTGGGACGACCATTCATGCGTCAGTTGCAAATTGTACAAGATTGGGGAACTAATTCTTTGTACTTGCAACATTTAGGAGTGACTACCAAAGTCAATCTTAAAGACTATTCACACAGAGATGTACCCCCAATACAATGGAATACCATCCATAAGACACCAGTAGAGACGGAATCCGTGCACTCATTAGAATCAGATCCTTCTTGGTTGCATGAGGATACCCATTTATGGATGTGTAAAGTTGCAAAACAAGAGGAAGAAAGGTTAGAAGCCAGGACCTTAGGTGCAGAACAACATCCACGAACACTTCAGGATCCCGCTTATGCACCTGTAGTATTTCCAGACGAAGAGTTTGAGCCCCATGGTTGGGCAGAAATCCTAGCAACCATGGATGTAGCCATCAATGAAGAACAATGGACACCCCACTGTGACGAGGATGGCTATGACATATCAGTTTTCACGATAGAACCAATCATGTGCGATGCAATTTTAGAAGAATGTGAACCTAACACTGATGCATTTGAGGATGCAAGCGATTTTGATTTAGAATCGATTATCATGGACCCACCCTTTGCATCAGAGGAAGAATATTTTTTTGAAGTAGAGACTCACACTCAGAGACACGAGGATAGGTGAGGTTAGCCACGGAAGTGACTACCAAGAGTGAAGGCAAGAAAAGAAAGAAGAAAGAAACCATGTCAGAAAAAGAAGAATCTTTATTTGAAGTACCCGAGAACTTCAAGAAATATGAAATCGAAGATAGAAGAATCATGGTACGAATGCCTAATAGGAAGGCGAATGACGGTCAAGTATATGATAACCGAGAGAAAACCAAGAAAATAATAGTTGCCATAGAAGGAGAAGAAGAAAAATGTACATACATAGGGCATGATTTGACAATTGAAGAAGAAGAAGAGCTAGTTGCCCTATTGCACGAATATAGAGATGTTTTTGCGTGGAGTTACAAAGATTTGAAAGGAGTAGATCCAGATATATGTTCTCATAGAATCCCTATGACTCCAGATGAAAAACCTACGAAACAGAAACCGTACACGTATAATGATAACTACGCTGCAAAGATTAAAGAGGAGATAGATCGCTTGATAGAAGCAGGATTCATTTACGAAATTGAGCATACCGAATGGGTATCCCCCATTGTGGTTGTGCCCAAGAAGAATGGAAAATTGCGTGTGTGTATTAACCTTAAAAAAGTTAATGCTGCAACGATTAGAGATAGTTATCCTCTTCCTATCACGGAACATCTATTGGAAAGAGTTGCAGGCAAGGAAGTTTACAGCTTTCTTGATGGATTTTCAGGCTATAATCAAGTAGCCATTGCTCCAGAGGACCAACACAAGACGGCATTTGCCACTGAATGGGGCATATTTGCATTTCGTGTGATGCCATTTGGCTTAACAAATGCACCCGCCACTTTCCAGCAACTCATGTGTCATGTTTTTAAGGAATTCTTACGCAAGAGCTTGGAAGTTTATGTCGACGACATATGTGCTCACTCAAATGTAAGACAGACGCATATCCCAGAGTTAAGGCAAATATTTGACAAATGTCGAGAATATCAGGTTTGTTTGAACCCAGAAAAATGCGTTTTCATGGTCAGACAAGGCAAAATTCTAGGACACATTGTGTCAAAAAATGGAATCTCTACGGATGAAGAAAAGGTGAAGGTAATTGCAGATTTACCTAGACCAACTAATGTGAAAGAGGTACAGGCATTTATGGGCCATTGCGGTTATTATAGGAGATTCATACACATGTATGCAATCATAGCCAAGCCTTTGTACTCTCTTTTAACCAACTTTGAATGGACAAATGAATGTGAAAATTCATTCAATGAACTCAAACGACGCTTGTGCTCAGCACCTATATTGACAACCCCCGATTGGAGTAAGCCATTCCATGTACATGTGGATGCATCCAATTATGCCATAGGATGTGTGTTAGCACAACCCACGAATGAAGGTAACATAGATCTCCCCATAGCTTACGCTAGCAGACAATTGAATGCAGCAGAAAGAAATTACACCACGACGGAACGAGAAGGATTAGGGATGATCTACGCAGTAAAGAAGTTCAGGCACTACTTGTTGGCCAATAAGTTCAAGTTCTTTACGGATCATCAAGCCCTATTGTACTTAGTCAACAAACCATGTAACACAGGACGACTAATACGTTGGTTTCTATTACTCATGGAGTATGATTTTGAAGTAGTAGTCAGGAAAGGAAAGACACATCTTAGAGCTGACCACCTTTCGAGATTAACCTCAAGAGAAGCTCCTCAAGGAGTAGCGGATGATCTACCAGATGCATATTTGTTTAATCTTGAGATAGCACCAGAATGGGCTAAGCCTATAGTCCCTATTCTGACATATGGACCCAAGAATCCTAGGATAAAGATCAAAGAAGGAGAGATTACCAAGTCTCAGAGATACCAAATAATGGCAGGAAGCATATATAAACAGGATAATCAAAAGATTCTTGCTTGTTGTGTAGATGAATCAGAACATGCGAATTGGTTGCAATTAGCACATGTAGGTGCATTAAAGCAACATCATTCAAAACATCGAACATTACAGACTCTGCATAGATTAGGAGTATATTGGCCTTCGATGGAAGCAGATGTCTACAAGTTGTGTAAAGAATGCAATGTCTGTTGTGAAAGACCGCCAATAGAGCATGCTACATTATATCACGTGTCTCTCACACCAGACTGGAGTGAACAGTTAGTGACATATTTGAGGACCAAGACATTCCCTCAAGGAATGACCTTAGCTCGACAACGTAGTCTAGAGCAGGAAGCTCACGACTATTCACTTATTGGCGATAATCTATACAAAAGAGGACGAGATGGATACCTAAGACAATGTGTTCATGAAAGCGATTATCTGAGCATACTAGAGACTGCACACCAAGGTGTTGCAGGAGGTCATTTTGGACCCGATAGGATAATCAAAGCCATCCTCTTTGCAGGATTATGGTGGCCCACTCTTCACATGGATGCTCATACCTATGTAAAGAGATGTGATGTGTGCCAAAGAACTCAGTTTCCTACTCGCAGAGATGAAATGCCATTGAAACCCATGATGGGCGGACGTGCATTTTCAAAGTGGGGTATAGACTTTGTAGGACCCATTAACCCCCCTGCAAAAGGTACACATGCGGAATACATTATTGTTGCCACAGATTATCTTACGAAATGGGTAGAGGCAAAAGCCACGAAAAAGAATGATGCACACACAACTGCAAAATTCTTATTCGAAAATGTCTTTACAAGATATGGATTGCCTATAGAGCTAGTGAGCGATCGAGGCACTCACTTTCTAAACCAAGTCATTGAATATTTGTTACAGGATTTTATGGTGATTCACAAGAAATCCGCACCATATCATCCTCAGGCCAATGGTCAGGCTGAAAGCACTAATAAGATCCTTTGTAACGTACTGACGAAACCCGTGAACAACAAACGTTCAGATTGGGACAAACAGCTACACCATGTTGTTTGGGCATATCGAGTGGCCTACAAGACCGTACTCAATGCAACTCCCTTTCAGATGGTTTTTGGTCAGAATGTTGTGCTTCCTTTGGACTTCTTGATACCGACCCTTAAGGTTGCACAAGAACATCAGTGGACCGGCCATGAATTATCAGCGAGAATAATGGACTTGGAACGATTAGGAGAAACCAGGCTAAAGGAAGCAGCAGGAATATATGCAGCGAAGAAACGACAGAAAGCATATTTTGATGCACATGTGAAGGATAAAGGCCTAAAAGAAGGAGATTTAGTTCTAGTATATACGCTAAAGCAACACGCACGTAAGTTAGAAAAGCGAAGTTATGGACCTATGATCATTAACAGACTCTCAACAACTGGAGCAGTACAATTAGCCACTTTAGAAGGAGATATAATGCCTAATTATATTAGTGGTTGTAGAGTCAAGCTATTTCAAGAACCTCTTACTGAGGATATGCTTAGACGACTCACGTTGGCAAAGAAGCGTAAGGAGGAAGAAAATAGAATACGAGCGGAAGCTCAGGCAGAAGCAATAGAACGCATTAAACGCATGAAGTTAAGAAGACAAGGACTAGGGAGAGAACATTATAACCATCTGGAAACTACACCCAGATATCCCATGGCCATGTGTCAAGTAAAGTCAACCACTCAACCTAGCATAGTGGACAGGAGACCATTCATTACAGTCAGGTTAGAGCACGGCAACCCTTGCCAAGAGCTCAAGGCTCTAATTGACTCAGGAGCTGCGACTAGTGCGATTAGATGGTCCCACTATAAGGATTCAAGAATAGAAATGCGGCCAATTGAGGCATACCTCATAGGCCTAGGAGGCATGGAAACCCCTTGCATGGGTGAGGTGGACCTTCCTATCCTCATTAATGATGTGACCATGACAGCAAAGCTACTAGTGTGCCATGATGACGACCTGATAGAACCCCTAATCCTTGGCCAAGATTGGCTATACGATCACTCAGTGGACCTAAATCTTAGACAAGGCTTCATACAGATTGGAACCTTAGAACAGAAGCGAGTGATACCGCTTGACTTCCCTAATTGCAGGCGGATTGAGGTTTGTAACCCTAGACCCTATGAAACGCATGCGACGGAAGACCGGAAGATCTTGGGTCAGACCAGTCACGTTACGTCTACTCCAACCCACTCGGGCTTGGCTAGGGACAGTTGTCAATCAGAAGGACGACAGGAGATCTTCCTTGGGGCTTCCTGCAAACTAGAAGGGGCAGCTACCCAACCGCTAGGGCAGATGAACACAATCAGCGGTCAGGTGGGTTGCATCAGCAGCCAAATGAGCACAACACCCTGCGGTGCTCATCCTTCCAAACTTGCTGCGGACTGGCCTAGATTAAAGATAAATAACGAATCACTTCCTAATGGGCAGGTCACGCAAGTGTTGGATCTCCCTTCTTTTCCAAAGCAGAGCGTCCACTGGACCTCTCAAACCCAACCACGAAGGAGTCAACCACAACAGAGGAACCCAGACCGACAACATCGCCAGACAAGGCAAAGAAAGCAGAAGTATCAACATTACAGAACAAGTGGCACGAGACAAATATGGGTGCCAAAAGGACAGCAACCACAGGCTATTAACAACACTGCAGACGAGAACAGGACAAAGTTTCAAAAGAAGCAGAGTCAGTATCCAAAGTCCCCTCGATCTTCTTCTACAAGTACCAATACTCGACAGATTTGGATCGCCAAGAAGTATCTGATCAATCGACCCACACCCATGCAGATTTGGGTACCTAAGCAATGTATTATAGCCCAACCCTATAGCCATGTAATATATACCCCTCAGAAATCGTTTCATCCTTCAATACCACCAAACCCGATACCACTTTTTGTCCCCCAGCAGAAACACACCACCCACTCCAAGACTCTTAGGAAATGGATACCGAAACATATCCAGACGTCTTCTTGTACCATCGTATCTAACAATTCTCCCACCCTGTTTAAACTCCACCCTTGTACTAATTCACCTTCAACCAAACCTTGTATAAATTCACACACCATAACCCCACATCATACATAATAAAAGCTCATCAAGAAATGTATGCATAATCTGAACCATGTAGGTGTCTAGAGACCTGCATGAGTTTTGCAAATAATCATTGCATCAATCACTTCACGACACTTGGCTACACGGGTTACACATCGGTCATGGAAAGGGATTGGGGTCTCACCTTAATGGGATCATAATTAATTTCCATACTAATGTGTTAATCTTTTGTAGCAGATCTTTTCCATTAGCTCATCAGCCATCATGCAAAACCAAAGCAGGACCAACGGAAGCAGGCCCCAGTGTAGCTGCGGTGCCCCTCAATGTTTTACGAGCAGAATCCCACCCGACCGCTCCACCGCCCGAGTTTCAAGGATTTCCGGGACCCATGCCAATCGATAACCCACCTATGGGATACACAGAGAAGATACACCGTAACTCTCACTGGTTTCAAGGCCTAGCAGGACCCTTAGCAGACGCTGATTTCATTTTTGAAGCAAATATGACATTTGATGACCGCACATGGGGCAAGTATCAATTCTTCTCAAGGGAATTCGAAGGCCTACAGAACACCCAGGACTTAACTCATGTTTGGGCCAGAGCCGGCTTCACGGAGTATTTCAGTGATCCTCTGCCAAAACCGGACTTTTATAGGTGTTATTACTTAATTACCACTTTGCTGGCCTCAGAGAATAAGGACATCCCAGGAACCTTTATTTTGCCTTCTTTAGTGGATGATCCACCTTACAAAAGATTTTATCTTTTGAAGGATTTAATCAGAGCGGCCATCAAGATTCATGGAACCCACACTCCAACGAAGAAAGAACGGCTAGTCCCAGAGCAGATGAAGCGTGGTGACGTAACTAAATGGGAGGAGATTTCTGCTATAACACCTGAGCTCTCTAAGCCATTACGGATATGCATGCAGCACTTTGCTTTCCCAGCTCAGGATCGTTTTACCATGCCCCACAAGAGAATCTGGTTTGGCTTGTACTTAGCATGTACTGGACCGCAGACGGTTGATCTAGCCAGCTGGATCATTGATCAGCTCTATTTGGCACAACATAGATGGGAGCGAAAGAAGGTAATCACTGGGTGCTGCGCCCTCACCAGGATCATATATATGTGCTTGGCATATGATTTACCCATAGAGCGTGCCATGACCAGTGAGGAATTGAAAGCATTCAAAGGGACCACTAGGAAGGCTAGAAAGTCTAGCAAAGGCAAAGCCGGAAAGCGGATGAGAGGTACTATCCCGTGCCTACAAGTCCCAGAATCACCCTCGCCACAACCATCTCCAGAGCAGTCACCAACAGCAGCCACTCCCACAGTACAACCTATTCGCATAAGGTTATCTAGACCAGTGGTAATGGAGGGCACCACCAGTACTATCGCACCCCGAGCAGCCACAACCACAGAACCTATCACCACAGCAGCTGAACTTCCCACCACTATCGGTGCGGAAGCTTTCTCTTTTCCAATACCGCATTTAGAACCATGACAAGCAGAGCCACTGGACCAAACCTTTGATTTTGAGATGCCCGATGCATTCTCCAATCAGTTCCAGTATTCAGAAGGGCACTTGTTTTCTCAAGAATTTGAAAGGCCTAGCTACCCTACCACACCCAGGGATCAGCCACAAGGACAGATCGTGTCCAGCTCTGATGACAAAAGAACA
Organism: Ceratopteris richardii; assembly: GCA_020310875.1. Taxonomy (NCBI): domain Eukaryota; kingdom Viridiplantae; phylum Streptophyta; class Polypodiopsida; order Polypodiales; family Pteridaceae; genus Ceratopteris; species Ceratopteris richardii. Next base: position 110,538,201 of record CM035427.1, read on the forward strand.
GCAACCGACGACGACAAAGGTGACGACGAAGCTAGCCAGGGAACACATGAATCCCAGGAGCATGAACAGACGGATGGCCAAGGCCAACAAACAGACACACATGGCGATACTAGTAGCCATGAAGACGAAACTTACGAAGCAGCAGCTTACACACTGGCTATCAAGAAGTTGTATAGAACCATGGAAAAAGTTTGGGCACGCAAAAAGCTGACAGAGGAAGAGAGCCAAAGAATAATAGAACAAGAACTGGTCACAGGCAGATTCGAAGACGCATATATCAAGGGATTCAAAGAATTAGTCCAATCAGTAGGCTCCAATGAGGCACTCAGGTACTTGCAACGAAAGCCACTGCCACAGTTTGACCCCCGCAGAGTACGACTACTTTCAAAGCCCGGCGAATACATTCGTGTACCAACCGGAGCACAATCTTCAGAACAAGCCAGGGAGGCACGCCTCGTCCCCGAAAGTTCGGTGGCAGTAGAAACCATCTTTGTAGATTCCCCACCCCGCGCTACAACTGTACATACATCAGTAGTCACTGAAGTACCGACCACCCCAACCGCTCCTCTCTCACCACCCGTCCATCCAGCCTCCCCTCTTCACCCTCCTTCCCCCAGACCCACATCTTCATTCGCCGGTGGTGTTGCAGAAACCGTCTTTACGACCACTCACCCCACAATTCCCGCGCCCATTAGCCCTAATCTACCCCTTCCCACACCCCCCTTTCTATCCAACCCATTCCTTCATCAATCTTTTCCATCTTTCCCCACAACTCCAAGAACCCTCTTCCCATTCCCCCCGCCGTTAACCTTCTCCCCCGTCTCACCTCCCCGACCCACTGTATCCCCTCTTTCCCCTTTCCACCAAGCTGCTCCAGCCAGCCACCCTGTAAATTACCTCTCAACATTTGTAAATCCCGTATTTACACCAGCACGCGCACCCACGATCACACCCATATTCACGGTCACCGCACTAGATACATCCACTGACATGGACATCTCACCACCCGCTCCACCATCACTCACTTCACTCCCGGCACAAACATTTTTAGGCACATCACAATTCTCAACAATCACTACATCATCCACCTTCCCATCCCCATTCCCCGTTCCCGTTGCATCTACACCAACTGCATCTTCATTTAGCACCCCGTTAATACTATCACCCATTGTAGATAATGCATTCCGACAGATGTTCATGTGTATGACACAAGTAAGAGATGAGTTCACATCTCTTGGCGATACTTATCAGCAGCTGCAGAGGACAACCAATGACTTACAGTTGCAGCTTAACTTATTGTCTATTGAGAATGCCTCCCTGAACACCCGCTACCAGGAATTACGCGAGGCATATCACAAATTGGAGCTAGAAAGCGAAGAAAAGACCAAGGACGCCACTACTGACTTGGATAATTTATTAAGAGCCCAGACAGTCCGCAATGCAACGCTAACACAAAACATGGGCTTACTAAGAAGACACCTAGTCGCAGCAAAAGAGGAGAACCAGAGACTCCAAGAGCAGAATAGAGAGAATTTGGAAGCGGCATTGGACCATCCAGAACAACCCTTAAGTCCTAGCAGATTCAAGGCAATCCCATCCGAAGCAATGAAGATGTTGCTAGAAGACCATGTTAGACTGCTCGAGGACTATGATCGGATGAATGAAGAGCATCAGAAGTTAAAGGAAGATCACAAGCTACTACAGCTCAGAGAATCGGCAACCTAACAAGTACAAGTAGCAGCAGAATTACCAGAACCTGTGGACCCTTCTCCTGACCTCCTAGAGGAACTCAACTCATTACGGGCCCAGGTATCACACCTTGAATCAAGGATCGCAGTATACGAAGCGCCACCAAGGCCAGATTCCCCACCGAAGCTACCAGCTGAGGAAGAAACTGTCGCCATCCCGGTGGAGGAAACATTTGAAGAGGCGTACGAGCCACAGCCCATCCCAGGCGGACTCGTCACGGCCGAGGGCCAGATGACGTACGAACTTCCAACTCCCGCATGGATGAAGACTGTGGAGGAAATGGGCAGAACCCACTCAGCCCGAGTCGAGGCCCAGCTACATGCTATGGCCATGATCGAAGAAAGAATTTTGCAATCTCCCTACTTTGCTCAATTGGCCCCACGCAGATACATATCTGGGCACGAGCTACAGTATAAACCGTATTTCATGTTGATGGTCGAATACCAACTGGCCATAGAGAAGCGAACTGGCAAGAAACCATCACATGCAACTCAATTCGAGCCGGAAGACTTGCCACTGGATGCGCAACAAGGCACTATTTATCAACCAGATTGGCGTACACGTCTTTTACAGGAGTACCCTGAAATGATGAGCACATGGGTTAAGGCACCTTTACATTTAAAATACAATCCGTGTTGGGGACCAGTGCCACGACGCCGCTCCTGGACTGCCTTTGCTATTAAGGTACAAAACAATAAGCAGTGCCAAGACTGGTTGAATTACCCCTATTTTAAGCCACCCATTGAGTTACCAACTATTGGCTACATGATGGCTACAATTCGCCACTGGCTCCCTAGATTAAAGCATATGGATGATATAGCAGCGCATATGACTGTCAAAATCTTTGACATGATGCAAATGATTTTTAAAGTCTTCCGACGCATCAAGGCACCACATGTCAACACCCCGGGCTTTGAGCATGGCAATTTCGATCTGGTATATGATATGAGTACTACGCCATCGCTACGGGTTTGTTATGCCTGGCACTGCAGAATAAAGTACCTACCGGCGTGCTACAAGCAGACATTCGAAGAGATGTTCACAACCGGCTTTTGGGAATACCATTCAGAGGTATTCATAAGCAGGCCTACACATTTATTACAATTATTTGCCTGTGAACGAATGGTCTATTCCACACATTATCAGCTCCCGCCACCGGAAGAACCGCAACCAATCGACTGGGAGAAACTCGAGGCAGACCTGGCCCGAGGCATTCGTATCTCCGAGCACACCCTCGCTCAAGACCTCCTACAGAACTATATCCGGCAGACCTCACAACAAGGTTCTGTCACGGACAACAGAAGCGAGAGGGAGGGGGTGTTGGAAGCAGCCAGAGGCACAGACGACACGGAAGCATGTAACGACAAAGCAGGGAGCCAGTCGAATCGTTTTTCAAATAATTATGTTTTCAAATACTTTCCAAAAACCTGCAACAGTGATTTTTATCACTATTGTAACATATGTAACATAGAAAACCCCATTTTGTAATCCATAGCTCCATTTTGTGCAAGCCGAGGAGTCCTCGAGCTTGAGGAGCTTAGGTAGAATGCGCGTACCAATTTTCGTTATTTTTAGATACCGTTTACCCTTCCAAATAGCATCTAGGACCTAATTTTTAACTATGCCGGTCACTAGATGTGAAACCGGTCAAAACTAGTCTAGAAACTATAAAAAGAGCTAGAGAGCTCATTTTTGAGGTTGGTTAGTGTTAGCTTGTTTGAGGTTAGAGTTCTTTTGAGCTTGTAATAGTGTTCTTGAGTAATAGAGTTGATTTCTCACCTTCCATTGTGTCTTGCTTGTCTCTTCGTAGTGTGTGTGTATGTGTGTGTGCATTTCTATGCTTCTCACCTTCACTCTCACTTCATCTCACGTTCACGATCTTCATATCACTCCTATCTCTTCCGTGGATTGACAATTAAGGAGGTGAAGCTTCTTAACGTGGTACTTACCATTGTGCTAGAGCAACAAGATGGTTCTAGAGGTACTACAAATGGGAAAGGGTTATTTAGGGTTGGGTGGAGAGTGCACATGGCTACTTTGGATCCCACATTTGGTATCAGATACATTGGAGCTCTTGGGGCAAGAAGATGAAGGTGAAGATGGAAACTCATGCATGCAATTCTTTGCAATGAGAGAATCATGGTCTCCCCCATGTCTAGAGATGAAAATGGAGTATATTATTAGATGTATCTAGTTTGGAAAAGCATGCAAAAAAGTATGTGATCATACACAATGGAAAAACATATTTGCATCACCAACACATGCATGACATAGAGGTGATACTTCATCAAATAAGTATGGATTTCATTCTAAAGAGCACAGATATGTGCTTGGTAATTTATATTGTGCCAAGGAGATTGCAATGCTATATGGAGAGAGCTTCCCTCTCATTTCCTTGCTTACAACAAGTGCCATGGTTAAAGTAGTGATGTATTCCATATGTTGGATGTTGAGGATAATTTGGATAATACCAATTACCCATTATGGGCTTATATGATGCATCATGTATTGGTTGCAAAGGGACTATGGAATATTTTGCAAGGTGTTGAAAAACATCTTATTTCATCTACAAACATAGTTCTTGAAGGTGATGTAGATGGCGTTGTAGATTGTACAAAGCTAGACTTGTTGCAAAGGGTTATGCTCAGAAAAGAGGCATTGATTTTGATGAGACCTTTGCTCCTACATGTTGAATGAATGATGCTCATAGCATTTGTGCACTTGTAGCTCATCATGGTTGGAATGTACATCAATTGGACTTTAAAAGTGCATTTCTGAATGGTGACTTGCATGAAGAAGTGTATGTTTTTTAGGCCCCTTGCTTTGTACAGAAAGGGCACAAAAACCAAGTGTGTAGGCTGAAAAAGGCATTATATGGTTTGAAGCAAGCACCACGTGCTTGGTATGAAAAGATACATGCCTACCTGATTGCACATGGTTTTGAGAAAATTCCAACTAAGAGAACCTTATATGTTAAGTGTGCAAATGATGTGCTTCTAATAATTGTTGTGTATGTTGATAACATGTTGCTTACTGGTCCTATTGAGAAACATCTTGCTGATTTTAAGGCTGATTTGCAAGTCTCAATCGAGATGTTAGATTTGGGGCACTTGCATGATTATTTGGGCATTCAGTTTATGCAAGTTGATGGTGGAACAGCTTTGTGTCAAACAAAAATAGATTGACACATTATTGTAGCATTTTGGCCTTGAAGACTGTAAACCTATTGCCACTCCTATGGAGAAAGGTCTATGATTGAGTCTTCATGATGTTGGAGATGCATTTGATGTTGTTCTCTATCAGGAGGCTATTGGATGCTTGATTTAATTATGCATTACTCGACCACATAATCAGTTTGTTATCTCATAGATGAGCACGTTTATGCATTGCCCATGTGTCAAGCATTGGCAAGCAATCAAGCACATCTTTTGCTACTTGAGTGGTACCCGGATACTTGGATTATTTTATCCCAAGGGGAGATCATTACCACCAAATTTACATTCTTTTTTTTACTGTGAGTGGGTTGGTTGCTATGACACTTGTGTGTCTACTAGGGGGTTTTGCTTCATGCTTGGTTAGCTCATGCATATCTTGGTTGAGCAAGAAGAAGCCTATTGTGGCCACTTCTAGTTATGAGGCTGAGTACAGGGCAGCTTTCACAACGACTATTGAGTGTGTGTGGCTGAGATGCCTTATGGCTGATTTAGGTCCTAGTCAATCTTCTCCCACCACCATCTTCATTGATAGTCAATTGGCAGTTGCGAGGAACCCTCTGTTCCATGCTCGCACTAAGCACATTGAGGTGCACTATCACTATGTCAAGGAGAGGTTCTTTGCTTGAGAGATCAGTTTGGCATATGTGCCCACACATGAGAACCTTGCAAACCTTTTCACAAAGGCTCTACATAGGGAGAAGTTTGAAGCTTTCCACAAAGCTTTGGGCTTACTTCCTTCCATGGATTGATTCCAAATATCTTGGCACTTCCTTATACATGAGTGCTAGCTCCGTGTTCACTGCATCACTCCCAGGGGGGAGTTGTTGATATATTTAGGTAGTGATGTGTGTGAACACACTAAAAACAGCGAGGCACTTTTTTCCTCTTTAGGAGTTTTTCTCCCCCAGCTTGTATATACACATATAACCCTAATAGGTCATTTTATCTTTCCACACTCTCTTGGTAATACATTTAGTATTGTGTGTTGTGCTCCAAGCTTCTTCTTCTTCCTTGTGTAGTTTGTGTTCTTTCGCAGACCTCAAAATCCAACAAAAGAGTGAGAGATAGAAAGAGAGAGAGGAAGAGAGAGAGAGAGAGAAAGAGAGAGAGAGAGAGCAATAATGAATTTTAGAACGCAAGAGAGAGAGAGAGAAATAGAGAGAGAGAGAGAGCTTCTTCATGCTCTTTCATGAGATGCATTATTTTGTTGTTTATTGTCAATGAGATATAGTGAATTCTCCTCTTTCGTTTGAACAATAAGAAACAATAAGAACGGAAAGAATGCATTATTTTGTTGTTTATTTTCAATGAGATTGAAAACGTGAGTCAGAAATAAACATGCATATAGGAAGAGAGAGAAATATTGAATGCATACATTTTATTCACATATGTAATCACGTGCATGCATATATATATATATATATATATATATATATATATATATATATATATATATATATATATATATATATATATATATATATATATATGCATCTATATGTACATATTGCATGCGTGTATATACATGCATACGTATTTGAGATCTAAAGTTATTTATACATTCATGCAAACATATGTGCACATATATTTATAGACATATATTATATGGAAATACATGTGAGTTCATGCTCGTGGTCTATGTGTGTGTTGTGGGGTGCCTGTGAACATACATTCATTTCTAGTTCTATGACCACTAGTAGTCATTGATGACATTAGTGGCAATGTAATAGTATTGAGTCAATACAATGCATAATGGAGTTGATATGCTATATAAACTTGTGTCTAGCTATCATGAGCTTAGAGTTGCACTTTCATTTGCAGGTGAATTCACGGTTTGTGTGGATTCATTCTGATATATATATATATATATATATATATATATATATATATATATATATATATATATATATATATATATATATATATATATATATTTCCATATGCACACAATAGCATGCATAAATATACACCATATTCATATGCATATTTACATACATATGTAGATATCTCCACCAGCATACATATGTGCATATATGTATTTATATACACATTGTTTGCATATTACATGTATTCACGCATACATAAGTGCATCTATATGCATATGTATAAGTATTAGCAATTACACATTAATGCGTAAAAATATATGGATTATTAGTGCAAATACATATCTTATTATATCATACCCCACGCACATACTTATATGAAGTAGTGTATATTTATGTATGCATAAGTTTCAAGCATCATTAATTCATTTATGAGTGCATCCATACACATCAAATACACATAAAATTTGGCATACATTTATACAAGATTACATATGGACATATATATAAACACATATGTATTTGAATGCTTGTTGGAAGTATATAAGCAATTGTCACTAAACATAAAACTTCTTTATAAACTGACATATGCTTACATGCTTGCTCTCACATTTCTATGCACATATTATGATATATGTTTGCAATTATGTAGAAATCTATGTAAGAAATATGTTGATATATTTTAATAGTGATGTGTGTGAACACAAGTAGGACCATAAGGGTACTTTTTTCCCTCTGTAGGAGGTTTTTTCCCCCCGCTTGTTGTAGCTCAGTGATGAGTAGCACCTCCTTTAATGTCAATCCGGGAAGACGTGAGGATGGTATGACGACCTCGAGCAAGTGGAGGCGCAAAAGCATGAGTGAGAAGCACACAAGCATGCACACACATACACACACACGCGCACACACGGCAAGACAAAGAGTGAGAAGCAATGGAGTTCTTAGATTACTTTCCAAAAGCTCTTACAAATTCGTTTCAATTACAATGTAGCCCCAAAAATGAGCTCTCTAGCTCTTTTTATAGTTTTTGACTAGGTTTTGGCCCTGTCCAGACCTAGTGTCCGGCCTAGTTAAAAATTAGGTTCCAGGGCCAATTTGAGGGCTTAAACGGAGTCTAAAAAATACGAGAATTGATATGTAGGTACTTCTAAGGCTCCTCAAGCTGAAGGACTCCTTGGCTTGCACAAAATGGAGCTACAAAAATATGAAATGGTATTTACAATGATTGTTAGTGATAAGCATCACTGTTGTAAAGATGTTGATTTGGAAAAATTTGAAGGGCCTATCTGCCAGATTTGCGTCGACTGCTTTGTCTACTTACTCCTTCACCTCGCTCTGACTCTCTCGCTGGCTTCCTTGTCTAGTCACTCCTTGGGTGCCCATACTGCTCTCAACACCCCCCCCCTCTCTCGCGTCTGTCGTCCCTGACAGACCCTTGTTGCTGGGAGTGTTGGATGTAATATTCCACAACCTGAGTGGCAAGCTGATGTTCTTGTATGCGTAGTCCTCTGGCCAAATCTGTCATCATACGATCCCAATCAATTGGTCCTGGGATGTCCGGATGTGGCAGACGTAACTGATCTGCATGGATCGCTTGTTCTACTGCGAATAGGTGTAGCAAATGTGTGGGTCTGGGAATGAAAATTTCCGAATGATATTCCCAGAATCCCGTAGAGAACATTTCCTCAAATGTCTGCTTGAAGCATGCGGGTAAGTACTTTATTCGTGCATGCCAGGCAAAGATTATAGTGACCGAGGGAGTCTGGCTCATGTCGTAGACTAAATCCTTGTTACCTTGAGAGAATCCAGGGGCAGAGATGTATGGAGCTTGTACATTCCGAAAGGTTTTGAAGACAATGGTCATGAGCTCGAATATCTTCATACACATTTTCGCTGCTATGTCGGGTACATTATTTAGACGTGTAGACCAGTGCCGAATTATTGATATCATGTAGGCTACGGTTGGGGTCCCTCGAGGTGGAGCAAAATATGGATAGTTAACCCAAGCCGAGCATTCTTTATTGTTGCGTACCTTGATTGCAAATGCTTGCCAGGATCTGCGACGTACCACTGGGCAATAGCATGGATTATACTTGATATATAGTGGCATGGTTGCCCAGGTGCTCATCATCTCTGGGTAATCGGTTAGTAGACGTGCACGCCAATTAGGTTGGAAGATCGAGCCAGCACGTGCATCTGTCGGTAAATCCCCTATCTCAAATTGAGTAGCGAATGTGGGCTCCTTCCCTGTATGTCTTTTGATTTCTGCATTATAATCATGTAGTAAGACAAAATAAGGCATGTATTGCGACTCTGATGTTGTGATTAACCGTTCGTGGGACAAGTTTTGAAAGTAGGAAGACCGAAGGACAGTTTCTTCCAGATTTGTGAGAGATTGCATTTGCACGGCCACACGATCATCATGTGTCTTACCCACTTTCTCGACCCTTTTAACCCAATCTGGAACTTGAATTTCTAAAGTATCTTGTCCTTCCTCTGTAGTTCGACCACCGGGTGTCGGCATAGGCTCATATGGCTCTTCATATCTGTCATCGACGGGGATTTCCACTACTGTTTCAGGTTCTAGTTCTTCAATGGGCGAGGGTGGCCTTTCATATGGTAAGAGGCGTGCTTGGAGTTCTGCCACCTGTTTCCGGAGGGTCTCTACTTCTTCTGTAGAGTGTTGCAAGATTGCCGGCTCTTGTTGAGCTGTGGGGACACTGGCTATCTGTTTCTTTAGATCTGCACATTCAGTCTCTAACTTTTCATATGACTCCAAGAAATTTGCATGCTCCTCAAGTAAGATGCGAATGTCTTCCGATGGGACTGCTCTATATCTGGTAGGGCTAATGGTTGCTCCTACAGTTCCTTCCATAGCCGCTTCAAGGTTGTCTTGGTTTTGTTGTTGAAGTCTCTTGTTCTCTTCTAGTGCTGCTGCCATATGCTTCCTTAATAGCCCAATGTTGCGTCTGAGTGTAGCATTAGATATCATTTGCGCTTGGAGCACTGTTTCTAATTCCTTGACTGCTTGGTCATCCACTGTTGATGTCTTTGATTCCAGTTCGGAGTGAGCCTGTTGTAAGGTGGTATGCTCGGTTAGGAGCGTTTGGTAGTCAGCTTCAAGAGTGGTGACCCTAGCTTGCAGACGTTGAGATTCTGCCTGGAGGGCCATAGTGCGTTCTTCCAATTGATGGTATTCTTGTTGAAGTTGATGTGCACACTGAAGTAAGGTGTTGAACGTGCTATTTACATTATGAGATGCAAGGGGAAAAGTTTCAAATGCAGGGGAGGTGGGATTGGGTAGGGGGGTAGTGAATGATGTGGGTGCCAATGATGTGAGTGGTGAGGTGGAGGGTAAGGGAGGGGGAGATGGGGGAATCGTGGGGAGAGGTGCTGTGGTTGGTGAAATGTCCATTGGGTCAGACAAAGTGGTGTGTACAGGGGCTACCATGTAGGTGGGTATGGTAGGTGAAGTGAGTGTGGTGTTCGTGTAAATTGATGTCGTTGCGAACATCGGGGAAATGTGCCTCTGAAACATTAGAGAGCGGATGAACTGCTCCACAAAGGACGGGTATTGGGGTGGTGAGGTCAGGTTGAAAGAAGGGTAGGGGCCAGATGGGAAGTGAGGGTCAGGGAATGGAGGTGCCCGTAGTGGGGAATAGGCTGGGAAACACAGGGTGCCTTTGGTGGGTGCTGGGTTTCCAACTACACTTGGAATTATGGGATGGCCAGTCATGGGTTCAGAGGATAGAAGGGATGAAGTGTACAAGGTATTGGTGAAGGAGAAGAGGGTGTCTTGTGAGGTGGGTTCTCGAAATGAGAATGATTTGAATGAGGATGGGTTATAAGTGAAGGTAGAGGTGATGACTGTCGTTTCTTCCATGGTGGGAGGTGGTGGTGGGGGTGGAGAAGGTGGGGATGGAGGATGCTGGGGTGAGATGGGTGATGTCTGAACGAAGGTTTCAGCAGAGAGGTCAGTGGTGGTTGTGGGGGTAGCTGTGGTTTCAATGGGTGCTTCTTGTTTTGTGACGGGTATCCTGATAGTCTTACCTGCTCGTGGTAATGTGTCAACTCTGCGTTTGTCATACCTCACGGACTGGCGGACTGCAGTGTGGACAGCCTCCGGAACTCCTAAAGATTCTGACACTAATTTGAGGGTGTCAATGAAATGTTGGTCCACCCCTTCATCTGATAGCATTTCTTGCATCAAAGCTTGACCGGATACAAGAGAGAGTTGATACCTTTCTTGTACTGCTTTGATTGTGTCGTATAACCTTCGTAGTTGAGCTGTATATGCTGGTGCACCTACAAGTTCTGGCACTTCTTGTTGCTCCTCCTGATGCTCTTGATCAAAATCCTCCTCATCTGCTTCCTGTTCTTCATCTCCGTCATCCTCTTCATCCACTTCAACTGGTGTGACAGGTGCTTGGGAGGTTGTGGCCTGTGTTTGCACGTTTTCCGCTTGTTGTGCCTCTTCTGCCTCCAGCTCTACATCTTGTAATAATTGTTCGAAATCTTCATTAGTGAGTTCTTCCAAAGGTGCACCACTGGGAAATTCAAGATCGGTTGGGATAGGAGGGAATATCAAGGTGGAGCCATCGGTGCTGCGTCTTGGAAGTCAGAGTGTGAATGGTCGGACTCTCCGGGGTGGAGGGGTGACATCTGATGTTAGGGTGGCTCCACGTGGTTGAGCACACGGGACTTGGACAGTGCCTCTCATCTTCTTAGAAGGGGGTACAGTGGATGTCCTGCCTCTAAACTGCTCTACACGATTCCACATTAGGGCCCGTTGAATAGGAATGTCATAAGCCAAACACCTATAAATGAGTCTCGTCAAAGCACATCAACCATATAAAACCTGTTTCCGCGGCCATCGTTTGTGAGCTAAGTGTATCTGATCAATTATCCAGTGGGGTAAGTTGATGGTGAGGCTCTGTGTCTCTGCTAGATACAAACTAAACCAAATCTTTTTGGGCGGCATGGTGAATCTATCTTGTGCCGGGAAAGCAAAGTGTTGCATGCACATGCGAAGGTGTATTGCAATATTAGGCGTCATGGACACCATGTCCTTGAGTTTGGTGAGACTTCGATTCTTCATGTAGTCTGGTACTAGGGTTTCCTTCTCTGTAGGAATTGATGGAGAGTCTTAATCCCCAAAAGAACAACCTACTCTTGAATTTAGAACACCTCTATATCAAGAGTAAGTCAAAACCTTCACCAAATTAGAGATCCAACCTCCAAATTATCAAAAGTTGAAAAATTCTGTGAAGAAGATAAAACACAGAAAGTCTGCTGCACAATTTCTTCTCATTGACCTATCAAACATGTAAAGTTTTCTATGAAATTTTGTATGGAGTGTTGCCTAGAAGTTGTGCACCTCCTCCAAGTTAAAGTTCTTCAAAAGGTTTAGTATAACTTGAGAAATTAACTTCACAAGTTACCTATGTCTAAATCTACACTTCTGAGAAGTCGATTTGACACCCCTAACTTCTTAACTTTGGTTCTCACAATGTCGAACCCGTTTTACCAAATCCTTTTGGCTGTAGATAGCTTATCTCTCAACTTAGATTTTGAGCTATCATATGTGTAAAACTTTACACTGTGCACTGAGCACTACTCATTTCTTTGGACTCGAAATCTGCGCCTGTTTCAGAGAACTGTGAACACTCATCACATATGAATGTTCCTACACACAATTCTCCTAGTCTATTTACAATTAGACTTTGAAACTCTGACCATAGACTCATTAACTATGAACTTAGATATCCTCAAAAGGATTTCACAAATGATCTACCACAGATGGAGCAAACACAGAAACATCGGGCGCAATATTTCTTTCATTTCTGGAGAAGACCACAACTGAAAAATGAGAGAGAGTTCAATTCACTTTTCATGTGTCTAATGACATTTACAATCACTTATTTCTCTAGTGCTATGCTCATACATAGTCTCTCCTTGTCTTCTCTCTATACCCCGACATTTTCCAAAAGTATTTATAGGCAATTATATACAAACTTTTATCAAAGCATAAGTATATGTAACCTATGTCTTAACTAATGTACATATGTGTACATGTCCTTCACTCTTGTGAATACATCCATCTTCTTTGCTTCAAATCTTCAATTGGTGATTGATCTGCACCAACAGCTCCCCCTCAATCATCAATTGAGGTTTCTCTTTTCTTCTTTATACCTGCCATGTCTTTAAACTTCTGTAGCTTTGGTCCATCCAAGCTCTTTGTAAGCATATCAGCTATTTGATCTTTAGTTGAAGTATGTATGACTTCAATCTCTTTATCCATCACCTTCTCTCTTAGAAAGTGATACTGTATCTCAATGTGTTTGGTCCTGGCATGAAAAACAGGATTAGCAGCTAAATACAATGAACTCATGTTATCTCCATATATAATTGGTACCCCATGCACAATGTCAAAACTCTTCATCAATATCTTGAGCCAAATCACTTCCTTTGCAGCTTCAAGCATGCCTTTATATTCAGCTTCTGTAGAAGACAAAGCAATTGTATGTTGCTTCTTGGAACACCATGAGATTAACTTATCTCCCACATAACACATGTATCCAAAGGTTGATCTTCTATCATCTGGATTACCTGCCCAATCTGCATCACTATAGATCTTGATATTTGTATCTGATGTGAAACCATAATATAAACCTTCATTGAGTGTACTCTTAATGTACCTCAACACCCTTTGACCTGCAATCCAATGCTCTTTCCTAGGACAATGCATAAACTGAGACAAAACCCCTACTGCATATGATAAATCAGGTCTAGTTAAAGTAGCATAGATAAGACTACCAACCAAACTCTGATATTGTCTCATGTCCTTGAATTCTTCACCTCCAAACTTACTCAATCTGTGATTCACCTCCATTGGTGTAGGTGCTACCCTGTAATCATCCATTTTAAACTTGATTAACAAGTTCTTCAAATACCTTTCTTGGGTCACAAATACTCCATGTTGAGTATATGTAATCTCCATGCCCAAGAAGTATGACAAGTCTCCCAAGTCACTTATTTTGAACTCCTTTTCCATTTGCTTCTTGAGTCTTTGTATTCCTTCTTCATCTGTACCTGTAAGAATTATATCATCAACATATATGCACATGTATATGAAACCATTATCACTTGCTTTGACAAGCAAGCTACTATCTGCTTTAGACACTTGAAATCCAAGTTCTTTCAAGAACTTTACAAGTCTATAATTCCATGCCCTTGGGACTTGCTTCAAGCCATACAAAGCTCTCTTGAGCTTACACACATGATCTGGATACCTTGTATCTTTGAACCCTTGAGGTTGCTCCATGAACACATCATCTGAAATATAACCATTCAAAAAAGCATTTTTCACATCAAGTTGACATAACTTCCAACCTTTACATGCAGCAATAGCTATAAGTGTCCTGATGGTTGTCATCTTTGCCACAGGACTATAAGTCTCATCATAATCAACACCATATGTCTGAGCAAACCCTTTGACAACAAGTCTAGCTTTGTATCTAGACACACTTCCATCTGCAAACCTCTTGGTCTTGTAAACCCACTTGCATCCAATGATTTTCTGACTATTTGGCTTTGGAACCAAATCCCATGTTTGATTCTCCAATAGTGCATCATATTCTTCCTGCATAGCTTTCTCCCATTTTTCCTTACCTTTTGCCTCTTCATATGTAGAAGGGTCTTCATCTGTCTTCATCATATAAGCATAATCTTTTGTGGCCAAAAATGAAGTATCATAACTATACCTTGTAGGTTGCCATTTATTCCTTGTAGACCTCCTAAGCTCTCCACTTCTTGAGGTTTCTGGTTCTTCATATTCAGGATCAAATCTTGGTGTTTCTTCCACTTCAACCTGCACTTCATTATTCTCTTGTTCATCAATTATCTGAATCTTTGTTTTACCTTTTCTTTGGCTCACTTCTTCTTCATCACCTGTATTGATATTGATTGTACCTACATACCAAGTACTTTGCTCATCAAATGTAACATCTTTAGAAACCATGAATTGTTTTGTAGATGGACTCCACAATCTATAACCCATCTGCTTATCATCATAACCAATGAAAACATATTTTTCAGCTTTAGGCTCCAACTTGTGCCTTAATTGTGATGGCACATATGCATATGCCACACATCCAAATACTCTGTAATGATCCAAGGTAGGTCTCTTACCCCACCAAGCCTCATATGGTGTCATACCCTGCAAAGCTTTACATGGTAACCTATTGACCAAATAAGTAGCTGTATTTACAGCCTCAGCCCACAAATAATTAGGACAATTTTTCTCCTTCATCATGGATCTTGCAAACTCAACAAGTGTTCTATTTCTCCTTTCTGCTACACCATTTTGTTGAGGAGAGTACCTGCAAGTAACTTCCCTTTTTATACCTGCATTCCACAAGTAATCACTGAACTCATTAGAAAAATACTCTCCCCCTCCATCTGACCTTAGTCTTTTCAACTTATGTCCTGTAATTCTTTCTGCATATGCATGATTGTGTTTAAATGTATTAAACACTTCTGACTTATCTTTGATCACATAAATAGTGATCCATCTAGTAGCATCATCAACATAAATCACATAATACCTTGACCCATTTATACTGAAATCCTTTGATGGTCCCCACACATCTGTGTGTACCAATTCAAGCTTCTCTGAGTACATAAAACCATGTTTGGAATAGGAATGCTTATGAGCCTTACCTAATTGACATGCCTCACATTTATATGTCATATGTTGACCTGCAACATTAGGCAATCCAAGCACTGAACCATTGTTAATCATGTCTTTAATACCTCTTTCATTGAAATGTCCAAGCCTCTTGTGCCAAAGATCTAACTCAGATATCATATGTCCTCCATATGTGAACATAGCATGACCAATATTGCCTTGAATCTTCAATGTAAATAATCTTCCTTCTTTTTTCCCTGAAACAATCTGTTTATACCCTTGGCTAGGGTCTTCCACATATACTCCATCATTAGTGAACCTTACTTCATATCCCTTTTCAACAATTTGTCCTACACTTATCAAATTCTTAGGAATTGTAGGAACATACAGAACCTTACTCAATAAGGTGCTACCATCCTTGGCCTTCACTGAACCAATTGACTTCACATTATGCTTTGTGTTGTCACCTGTTTGAACAACATGATTAAAAACCTTATTCTCCAAATCAGTCATCAAAGATATATTACCACTCAGCTGATTACTACACCCTGAGTCAATGTAGAAGACTCTTTGATCTTCACTCTGCCTTTCACAAGTTGCATTCATTATCAATGTTGAATCCTCCTTTTGATCTGAAGCATAATTGTAGTAGGTGTTGTTGTATTGTTGACTTTGGAATCCTCTACCTGCATTTCTTCCAAAGCAACTCCTACCACCTCTGCCTCTAAAATTACCTCTTTGATTTCTGCCACCTCTTCCTCTTGCATTATAATTTTGACTATATCCATTATTACTCTGATTATTATGCCAACAATCATTTGCTAAGTGATTTGTCTTACCACAAATCCAGCAAGCTTTGCCTCCATCTTTGTTGTTCCTGCCTCTTCCTCTACCTTTGCCACCTCCTCTTCCTCTTAGGAAGTTGGCTTGACTAGTTGTACCTTCATCTTCACCTGCTTGTTGCTTTACTTTGCTATTCTTCTTCTTGTCCTTTGAGTACATTGCATGACCTGCACTCTTGTCACCATCTCCTTTAACATCTTGCTCAAATGTTAGCATATGACCTAACAACTGATTTAAATCAGGAGTGAAATGATCAAGTGATAATTTTGTAGACAAAATGAATGGCTTCCATTTGTCATCACCTCTTAAACCTGTAAGAATTTGCCTTACCAATTTATCCTCCTCAATGTCTTCATCAACAGCTCCTAAAGCATCTGCAATGTCTTTCATCCTTGTTACATAGTCTGAAATAGATTGAGAAGCCTTCTTCTTAAAGGTTGTAAATTCTGCCCATAAAGATGCCTTCCTTGACTTTGTAGTATTCTAGAAATGCTCCTCCAAAGCATTCCAAATATCAGTTGCACTTTCAAGACCTCGAATGTGAGGTAACAAATAATCATTGACTGCCATATATATAATGCTCCTAGCTTGAGCATCTTTCTTCATCCAATTTTTCAAATCTGCTAACTCTTCCCTAGTTGGAACACTAGGATCTCTGAACTCTGGCTTCTCTTCTTCTCCTTTGATGTAGGCTATTAAATCTTTGCTCATAAGATGAGCTTCCATCCTCATTGACCATGCAGGATAGTTTTCCCTATCCAATTTCTCTATCTATAGAGAATCTCCCATCTTATGTCCACCTGTGTATTGAAATCTTCAAGCTTTATGAACAATATATGTACCTTTACTTCGAATTAGACTCCTTTTGTCCTTCTTGATGTCGTATGATCTCCTCCTCAAACTTTGCCTTCAAGCTTTCACCTTTTAGTTCTTCAATTGTTGAATTTCTTGAATCTGCAGCAGTCGGGATCCTCCTTTCCTTGATTTTGATGTCTCCTGCTCTGATACCACTGATGGAGAGTCTTAATCCCCAAAAGAACAACCTACTCTTGAATTTAGAACACCTCTATATCAAGAGTAAGTCAAAACCTTCACCAAATTAGAGATCCAACCTCCAAATTATCAAAAGTTGAAAAATTCTATGAAGAAGATAAAACACAGAAAGTCTGCTGCACAATTTCTTCTCATTGACCTATCAAACATGTAAAGTTTTCTATGAAAATTTGTATGGAGTGTCGCCTAGAAGTTGCGTACCTCCTCCAAGTTAAAGTTCTTCAAAATGTTTAGTATAACTTGAGAAATTAACTTCACAAGTTACCTATGTCTAAATCTGCACTTCTGAGAAGTCGATTTGACACCCCTAACTTCTTAACTTTGGTTCTCACAATGTCGAACCCATTTTACCAAATCCTTTTGGCTGTAGATAGCTTATCTCTCAACTTAGATTTTGAGCTATCATATGTGTAAAACTTTACACTGTGCACTGAGCACTACTCATTTCTTTGGACTCGAAATCTACGCCTGTTTCAGAGAACTGTGAACACTCATCACATATGAATGTTCCTACACACAATTCTCCTAGTCTGTTTACAATTAGACTTTGAAACTCTGACCATAGACTCATTAACTATGAACTTAGATATCCTCAAAAGGATTTCACAAATGATCTACCACAAATGGAGCAAACACAGAAACATCGGGCGCAATATTTCTTTCATTTCTGGAGAAGACCACAATTGAAAAATGAGAGAGAGTTCAATTCACTTTTCATGTGTCTAATGACATTTACAATCACTTATTTCTCTATTCCTATGCTCATACATAGTCTCTCCTTGTCTTCTCTCTATACCTCGACATTTTCCAAAAGTATTTATAGGCAATTATATACAAACTTTTATCAAAGCATAAGTATATGTAACCTATGTCTTAACTAATGTACATATGTGTACATGTCCTTCACTCTTGTGAATACATCCATCTTCTTTGCTTCAAATCTTCAATTGGTGATTGATCTGCACCAACAGGAATGTGCATTCCGTGCATATCTAGAGCCTCTCTCACCAAGTTGTTTGATAGCCTGAACCTCTTGAGCTCATTCCCCTTTGTCATGGATGGAATCACAAATGAGCTTGCACCTTTTGGGTTCTAGTTTGGAGTCAAGGTGTTGATGAGGTAATAGCATCGCATGAAGTCAAGTTTTGGGAGTCGTGCACTGAAATAGGCACTCAATCCTGCCTTTTCCCATATCGGACGTAGACCTTCTGCATTTTGTAATTTCTCAAATTCTCTTGTAAAGAAATGGTATCTGCCTTGCTTCCCATTGAAGTCCTACTCTGATTCCCATAGGTACGTTCCTTCACCCAAGGGTCCTACCACCTCAGTAAACCAGTGGGAAGTCTTTCCTACGGGCATGGTGTGGCCACGCGGAGGGTCCGCAATAGGTATGATTTTGATGGCCTGCAATTCTTCTGGTCTTTCATTTGTCTCAGGCAAAATGGGTAAACTGTCTAAGTCCACCACTTGCGGGCTTGTTTCTGTGTGAGAGCTAGTTCCTGCTGCCTCAGCCATGTTGAAAACTTCGTAGCTGGTTCTATGAGAATATATGAATAAATGTTAACATTGCAATGGACACAAAAATGACACAGTGTCCCTTGTTACAACATTAACCTAAAGTTCGGGAGAGGTTAGGGGTTAATAAGTGCTCGGTGCTAATGATGTGAAGTGAGAGTGAAGCGGTTAGTAGGTGGTCATGGATTTACAATTGGGGTCCGGAGGTTTGTTACAAGTCTTGGGCTGCCAAATGCAGTGGATTCACCCATACCTGAAGAATTCCACTTCTTAGGTTTAAGTTGATTGCTTGGTTATAGATCCAGTCTTGACCCAAGACAAGGGGTTCAGTGAGGTCCTCATCTTGGCACACTAGTACTTTAACTGTCATTGCCTCATCATGAATATAGAGGGGAAGTTCCACCTCGCCCATGCAAGGGGTTTCCACGCCTCCCAATCCTATGAGATATGCTTCCACAGGATTGACAGTTAATTGCAACTCTTGACAGTAAGACAATTTAACAGCACTAGTGGCTGCACCTGAGTCAATCAAGGCTCTTATAGTCCTTGCACTCTTTCCTTGTCCTATATCTAAGGTTATGAAAGGACGTCGATCAGTTATCCTATGTGAGCTAACACCTGAAACTTCACACATAGCTACGTCATATCCTTGATCTGCATATGCATCTGGCACAAGTTGCTCTCTACCTTGTCTTCTTAATTTCAATCTCCGTATGCGCTCTAGGGCTTCTGCTTGAGCTTCTTCTTGAATTCGCTTTTCTTCCTCTTTGCGTTTCTTAGCAGTGTTGAGTCGACTTAGCATTTCCTCTGTGAGAGGTTCCTGATACAACTTGACTCTGCATCCGCTAATATAGTTTGGGAGAACATCAATCTAAAGTGGCTAGTTGTACTGCTCCACTCGTGGAGATCCTATTGATGATCATAGGTCCGTAGCCTCTCTTCTCCAGTTTCCTTGCATGTTGCTTCAATGTGTAGACTAAAACTAAGTCGCCTGCCTTTAAACCTTTATCCTTAACGTGGGCATCAAAGTATGCCTTCTGTCGTTTCTTAGCTGCATATATCCCTACAACTGCTCTCAGTCTTGTTTCTCCTAATCGTTCAAGGTCAAAAAGTCTAGAGGAGAGTTCATGACCCGTCCATTCGTGCTCTTGTGCTACTTTCAATGTAGGTATCAAGAAGTCCAAGGGTAACACCGCGTTTTGACCAAATACCATCTGAAAGGGGGTGGCTTGGAGTACCGTTTTGTAGGCGACTCGGTATGCCCAAATAGCATGGTGTAGCTGTTTGTCCCAATCAGAGTGTTTAGTGTTCACTAATTTTGTCAGTACATTGCATAAGATCTTGTTGGTGCTTTCGGCTTGTCCATTGGCTTGAGGGTGATAGGGGGTAGACTTCTTATGAACTACCAAGAATTCTTGGAGTAGATTTTCAATCACTTCGTTCAAGAAATGAGTGCCTCTATCACTTACTAGCTCTATAGGTAGCCCATATCTTGTGAATACATTTTCAAACAAGAATTTAGCAGTTGTCTGAGCGTCGTTCTTTGTCGTAGCTTTTACCTCCACCCACTTGGTTAGATAGTCTGTTGCAACAATGATGTATTCTGCATGAGAACCCTTAGCTGGGGGATTAATAGCGCCTACGAAGTCTATTCCCCACTTAGAGAATGCACGTCCACCCATCATGGGTTTCAGTGGCATCTCGTCTTTACGTATACGATACTGAGTTCTCTGGCAAACGTCACACCGTTTCACATAGGTATGTGCATCCATGTGAAGGGTCGGCCACCAGAAGCCCGCAAATAGTATTGCCTTGATCACCCGATCTGGTCCAAAGTGTCCTCCTGCTACACCTTGGTGAGCAGTTTCCAAGATCTTGAGATATTCACTTTCATGGACACATAGTCTCAAGTAACCATCTTTACCACGTTTGTATAGATTATCGCCAATGAGAGAGTAATCCTGGGCTTCTTGTTCTAAACTCCTTTTCCTAGCAAGCGTCATGTCTTGAGGGAATGTTTTCATCCTCAGGAACGATACTAGTGGTTCACTCCAATCTGGCACAATGGACACTTGATAAAGAGTGGCATGTTCTATAGGTGGTTTAGTGCAGCAGATTGGGCATTCCTTGCACAACCTTTGGACATCAGCTTCCATAGTTGGCCAATGTACTCCGAGTCTCCTTAGCGTCTGTACGGTTTGTTGCTTTGAGTAGTGTTGCTCTAATGCACCTACATGTGCTAAATGCAACCATTTATTGTACTCGTCCTCTTCCACACAACAAGCCAAGATTCCTTGATCCGTGTGCTTGTACATGCTTCCTGCCATGATGTGGTACTTTTGGGCTTTCACAACCTCTCTATTCCGTGTGTTTACTACTGGATGGTTAGGCCCGTATGTCAATACTGGTACCAATGGCTTAGCCCATTGCGGTACAACTTCCAAATTAAACAAGTAAGCATCAGGAAGGTCATCTGACACTCCTTGTGGGGCTTCTCCAGATGTGAGCCTAGAGACATGATCTGCTCTCAAATGAGTCCTCCCTTTCCTTACCACAACCTCAAAATCATATTCCATTAGCAAGAGAAACCATCTTACTAATCTTCCTGTATTGCATGGCTTGTTCACGAGATATAACAATGCTTGGTGGTCAGTAAAAAATTTAAACTTATTTGCAAGCAAATAATGTCTAAACTTTTTAACTGCATATACCATGCCTAAGCCTTCTCTTTCAGTAGTGGTGTAATTTCATTCAGCTGCATTCAATTGTCTACTAGCGTAGGCAATTGGAAGATCCATATTACCTTCACCAGTAGGTTGTGCAAGCACACATCCAATGGCATAATTGGATGCATCCACATGAACATGGAATGGCTTATTCCAATCTGGTGTGGTCAAGATTGGTGCTGAACATAATCTTCGTTTAAGCTCCTGGAAGGAATTCTCACATTCATCCGTCCACTCAAAGTTAGTCAGAAGTCCGTACATGGGCTTTGCAATGACTGCATACATGTGAATGAACAGGCGGTAGTAACCACAATGTCCCATGAAAGCTTGTACTTCCTTGACATTCCTTGGCATAGGTAGCTTTGCTATGGCTCTCACTTTCTCTTCATCGGTGGATATGCCATTCTTTGACACTATGTGTCCTAGAATCTTGCCTTGCCTGACCATAAAAACGCACTTTTCTGGGTTCAGGCAGACTTGATATTCTCTACATTTGTCAAAGATTTGTCTGAGCTCAGGAATATGGGTTTGTCTAATGTTGGAATGAGCACAAAGATCATCAACATAGACTTCTAAATTCTTCCTCAGGAACTCTTTAAATACATGGCACATTAGTCTCTGGAAGGTAGCTGGTGCATTGGTAAGCCCAAATGGCATTACTCTAAAAGCAAAAATGCCCCATTCTGTGGCAAAAGCTGTCTTATGCTGATCCTCTGGAGCTATGGCTACTTGATTGTAACCCGAAAATCCATCAAGGAAGCTATACACTTCCTTGCCTGCCACTCTTTCTAAGAGATGTTCTGTGATGGGAAGCGGATAGTTATCTCGGATTGTGGCTGCATTGACCTTCTTTAAGTTAATGCATACACGTAATTTACCATTCTTTTTGGGCACCACTACGATGGGGGATACCCACTCAGTGTGCTCAATTTCATAGATAAATCCAGCTTCAACCAGTCTATCTATCTCCTCTTTGATCTTGGCAGCGTAATTATCGTTATATGTATAGGGCTTTTGCTTAGAGGGTTTAGCATCTGAGGTCATGGGGATAGTGTGTGAGCATATGTCAGGGTCAACACCTTTCAAATCCTTGTAACTCCAAGCGAATACATCTCTATATTCTCTTAGCAAGGCTATTAACGCATGCTCTTCTTCCTTTGTTAGGTCATGGCCTATGTACGTGCATCTCTCCTCTCCTTCTTCTAGGGCCACTACTATTTTCTTGGTGGTTTCTTTGTTATCATAGGCCTCTCCTGATTGTGCCTCTCGTTTCGGCATTCTGATCATGACTCTCCTGTCATCTATCTCATATTTCTTAAAATTTTATGGGACCTCAAACAAAGATTCTTCCTCTGCTGGTGAGACTTCTCTCTTCTTTCGTTTCTTCCCTTCTTCCTTCGGGGTCACATGTGTTGCTAATCTTACATCATTTGTAAGCTCTCCATGCCTCTGGGGTTGAAATTCTACTTCATGGAAGTATTCTTCATCTGATGCAAATGGTGGGTCCATAATGATTGACTCTAGATCGGAGTCACTTGCATCCTCAATTGCATCAGGGCTAGGTTCGCATTCTTCTAGAACTGCCTCTCCCATGATTGGCTCTATGGAGAAGACTGAAATGTCATAGCCATCCTCATCACAGTGAGGTGTCCATTGTTCCTCATTGATGGCTACATCCATGGTTGCTAAAATTTCTGCCCAGCCGTGAGGTTCAAATTCTTCGTCTGGAAAAACTACAGGTGCATAGGTTGGGTCTTGGATTGATCTATGGGTTTCTTTTGCACCTACCTCTCTGGCTTTTTCTCTCTTCTCTTCGTCTACTGCTACTTTGCACATCCATAAGTGGGTGTCTTCATGCATCCAAGAGGATCCTGACCCTATGGAATGCACAGATTCCGTATCATCTTTGGCTCTATGGATGGGATTCCATTGGATAGGAGGGACATCTCTATGAGAGTAATCTTTAAGATTCACTTTGGTCGTAACACCTAAGTGTTGTAGGTACAAGGAGTTGGTTCCCCAATCCTGTGCCACTTGCAACTGTCGCATAAATGGTCTTCCCAAAATCATCTCATAGGCATGATTTTTGCTGAAGTCACATATGGCAAATGTATGCTCAAACTCGACACCACAGGTGGTGAGAGTTATTCCTTCTAGCAATCCTAAGGGTCTCTCAATATGACCATCGGCCATCTGCAATTTCATTCTCGTTGGCCTGAGTGCTGGCTTGCCCCAACGCTTCCATAGGGAAGTGGTGGCAATTGCAACTCCTGCACCTGAGTCCAAAATTGCCTTGGTGGTGTACTCCTGGTAGGTAATGGGAAGATAGGTGTTCCCTTCTTCACCTTCACACATATCTCCTATCTTATCCAAGGGTATTTCTGGCACTGTCCTTTGGGATCCTACCTGGGAACGAGGTTTTGCTATCTCTGGTACTTGTTTGGCGACATGTTTCCATAATTCAGGTCTAACCTTGAGTAGCTCTTCTAACTTGAGATTACACTGCACTTTAGTGTTTTTCACTACTTTTGTGTTCCTAGGTAAGACTGAGTCCTCATTTCGTACCATGACCGTGGGTGCTCTCATACAAGTAGACTTAGCTTCCCATGGGCCTGTGAAGTGGGGTAATTCTTGTAGAGAGTTAGACTCAAAGTCTAGTCTGTCCTGAGAGTGGGTGCTCTCCTGCTCCTCATAAATGGATGGGATGTCTTGTGGGAACTGGTCGTGTGCATCATCCACCAGTTCAATAGGAGGAGGGACTTCACTTTCTTTAGCCCATTTGTCCTCTTGAATCTCGCGTAGGAATTCTGGTGTGAACCGATTCATAGAAGATGATGTGTCTGGCTCCGTAGAGTTAGGCACATAGGCTTTAGGCACATAGGCTTCCTGAGCCGGAATGCTTAATCTTTCACTTGCCTTGTCCTTGTGTTGAGAGGCGGGTTCCTTCTCTGATTGTGCAATTAGCTTCTCTATTCTTTCTAGCAGTCCATCAAAGTGCAACTGCGTCTTTGCTGAGCTAGAGATGTTAAATAGGCGACTGGCCTCAAACATGGTCTGAGCCAATTCCACCATCTTAGCACAAATTTTGGTTTGTTCTAGCTCTAGTTCTGCTCTAGGGTAACACTTTTCATGATCAGTTACATTTGGCCCTTCTTGGATTCTGGCCTGATATGCTTTAAGCATCATATTAAGGTCTTCGGGAGTGGGATCAGCTAATATTGATCCTGCTTGGGGTGGTGGGTGGGTTACGTGGGGTGTATTAGCGGGTGGAGGGATGGAGGGTGATGGGGATGGTAGCGGTGGGAATGTGTGAGAGTGCGGTTGGGATGTGATCTCTATGATTTTGGCCTTGGTTTCTCGTAGACTTTCCTCAAGTTCACTCATCTTCTTTGCCCATTGCCTTTTCATACGTTCACGGCTATCTCTCCAAGCTCTGGTCCTCTTCTTTTTCATGCTCTCTGTTTCACTAACATCTAGGCTCTTCTCCTGGTCTACACCTTGGTTCTGCTGCAATGCTTGAGCTCTAGTGATCACTTGCACGGGTGTAGTGGAAGTGACACTTCCTGTGGAATCTACCACTAACCCAATAACGTTAATAGGAGTAATTTTTGGCATATTACTAGGATTCCTAAGGCACTCTCGTAAGAGATGTTCCTTTCCACAGTCTTGGCAAAAACCCTGGATCGTTACTGACTGGGGTTGTGTCGGTGGAGGCACCGGGCAATCACGAATGAGATGATCTCCTTGACATCTGTAGCATGGTCCTCTAGGGAATGGAGGTCTTACCTGCCTAGGTTGAGGCCTAGGGTTGGGATTTGTATACATGAGGTTTGTGTGATCTGACTCCCAACTGGGTTCACTCGGTTCTTCACTATAGTAGGACTCACCATGTTCAGGAGATTGCATGTAGTAAGCCTGGGGACTATCGACATGTGTAGAATCAAAGCTATGGTCACTGGGGTCACTTTCAAAAAGCAGTGGTGTTACAGGGACTATAGCTCTATTCAGGTTTTCTTCTGCTGCTGCATATTTTACTGGGATCACATTAGCTGGGGCAGGGGGTTGTTGTGCTAACACAGGCTGAGGCCTTTGTTGGTTTTGGTATGGTTGCTGATAAGGTTGCTGTGGCCTGCCATATGGCTGGGGAGGGTACTGGTTCTGGTATCTTCCCTGCGGTGGATAGGGTTGAGGGTAAGTTTGCCTAACGGTTTGCTTATTGTAGGGGCAATCTTGTGCGGTGTGATTGGTGTACCTTCGTTCTATGGTGCAGTACTGGCTACTAGGATTAACTTGGGGTTGAGCCATAATGGGACATACATTCGCCATGTGGTCGCCACCACAAGTATAGCACCTTTTCACAGGGGCAAACCTTGGGATTTGTTTGCTAGTTACACCTAATTTCTGAGCTACTTTCTCTGCAAGTTCCTCAATTGATGTGGATTGCGTGGAAGAGAGGTTAGAGGCACTATCTGAATCTTTGTATATCTTGGAAAGCTCTAACTCCTCCCCTAGGTTATCCTCGATGTCAATGCACATGCGCACACATTCTTCTATGGTCCTAGGGTCCTTCAAGTACACATAAGATCTCAATTTAGTACTTAGCAATCCATCCAGGAATAACGCCACTTGCTTAGCTGGTGTGGGTAGCTCCGAAACAGGGCATCTTTCTAAGTATTGCCTAAATCTTCTTCCTGCAAGTCTCACGGTTTCTTGAGGGGTTTGCTTGAAGCTGTGAATCAGCGAGGAGATATTATGCCTTATGCCACTCTTAGAGAATTCAATAATGAAAGCCTCTAGGAGTTGGTCTATGCTCCTGAACTGCCTCTCATTTAGTGGCTGAAACCATGTCAGGGCAGTGTTCCTAAGGGTCAGACCAAAGGCATTGTACTGCGTGAATAGATCCTCCACTTGTTCAGCTCTCAAGACTTGTCTAAACTCAGCCACATGATCGTATGGATCACCAGTGCCATCGAAGTAATTCTTCATGGACTTAACTAGCTGAGTCAATCTCAAAGTCCTTGTGTGCTCTCTAGGTCGCGGTAGAGGGAACTCATCCACATTTCTTTGATTCCTGTGAGCTCTAAGTATCTCAGGTTCTACTCTATTTGTTTCCGTCCTCGTTCTTTCTCTGCCCACTGGGTTGGCAAAGCTTACTTCTGGTTTATCTCTGCTTCTGTCTCTTTGGATTCCATGAGCTTGGGATGTTCCAGCTCCAGGGTGACCATAGGATACATTCGATCTTGGTTGGGGGAAAACGAATTCACCCTTCCAAGTGTAAGCATGCCTATCATTTTCTGTCACCACAAAGATCCTCTCCGAAGCGTGATCAAAGTAGGTCACTCTACCTGGGCTATCAGGATCCTTAAACTCATAGATCATGATTGTTCCTATATCAATTGGCCGGTCAGGTTTGTACCTCCAAAAGGCTTCGTCAGTCTCTCAATTGAGGAGCAAATCTATGCTCTTATTATCCTGGGGAATCCACTCCGGTGTGATAATCCTAGTGAGAACCGGTCAGGTTTGTACCTCCAAAAGGCTTCGTCAGTCTCTCGATTGAGGAGCAAATCTATGCTCTTATTATCCTGGGGAATCCACTCCGGTGTGATAATCCTAGTGAGAATCTAATTTTTCCCTCAGATGGCTTGATGTGTTCTGGGTGATACCACTCAGATGATACGATACCAGTCTTAGCACGATACGATACCAAAACTTGAGGCGATACGATACCAAGAATTACCACGATATGATACTGACTATGGGACGATATGATACCTTTGCACGTGATGATACGATACTAGAACAGTCAACGACACGATACCAGATTTCTCACGATACGATATTCTACTTTGCACGATACGATACCAGTGCACGAGAGGATACCAAAATCTCTGACGATACGATATCAGATGGTTGGGACGATATGATATCAAAACTTGCATGATATGATACTTGAGCGATGCATGATACGATACCAACAAATCACACAATACGATACTAAAGTTCTCGCGATACGATACTAGTGCAGGTGATGATACGATACCAAACTTTGCACGATACAATACTGACAACACCAACGATACGATACCAGATAGACGATACGATACCAATAATGTGCGTGATACAATATCCCTCGATCGATGATATGATATCGTGTCTGCTATGATACGATACCAAGTGGATCACGATATGATACCACGGGTTGATCGCAATCGCGATACCAACTTGATGATACGATACCAACTTGATGATACGATACCAAAAATGGTATCGCGATACCTCAAGTGGTATGCGCGATACAATACTCGGCAAGTATCATGATACTAGGGAATTTTGGTATTGCAATACCAAAACTTGACCAACCACGATACTACAGCCAAAATCGCTCTAAACTTAAAAATTTTTAGCACAAAAAGGTTTAGTTCTCACCCCTCCTCACTCTTGACCTTCTGTCTCTCTCAAAGAATCTCCGAAAACTCTCTGCCCCACCCCACAATACCGAAAACATCTCTAGTCACGTGCAAATGTGTTTTCTAAATTAGTTTTGATATTGAAATCTTGTTGTAGCTTACGTTCAGGGATGCCTTGCTTAAGATTTGAGCTCACAAGGTAGTTTTTTGGCTTGTAGGGCATGATACCACTCAAGCAATACTGATCGCTGTCTGCACACGATACCAATTCTAGTACTTGTGTCAAATGAACCAATTTTTTTTTGTTTTTATAGTTGGTGATGCTTGAAGCCTACTCTACACTAATTTTGGCAATTTTTTGAGATTTTTCTTGGTGATTCCTAACCCTAAATCTTCCTTCTCCTCCTCACTCCTAACCCTAAACCTAAAAACTCATTACACACACCTCTGGGATGTGAAGTAACAAGTGCTCAAGTGCGTGACTACTTGACACTGAACAAGTTCACCTCTACAAGTACGATTCCTTCACTCCAGAGCTATAGCCATTACGAAGGCACCTTGGTTGAGTTTGTTCCTTGGCAATAGTGCCAAAAACGTGTGTACCTAAGTCACGAAGTCTTAGGGACTTGTGTCAAAGAGACTAAATCTCATTTGCCCCACAAGTGCATATAGTGGTGGGTTGACACATGTTTAATTATCAACCCGAAGAACCACATGAACCAAGTGTATGAGGACGTAAGTACATGTGATGGAAAGTGAAGTGGCTCAGCTACAATGCATATGGAAAGAATAAACTACCTCTCCAACTCACTTAATCTCTAGAAATGTCTTCCGTGATACCACTTACAATAGTAAGCACAAATTCGAATGTTTCTCCCAGCTCTGAACTCCGAATATGGGCAATGGTGGATTCCTTTCGAAGCCTTGATGAGACGCATCTAGTACTTATATTTTCACTCAAATCTAACAATCGCTCTTCAAGTTATGGCCAAAATAGTGAATGGCGAGAAACACCTACACTCGCTCCGCAACTCGTATTGGTTCACACACACACTACAGTAGTTCAGAAGTGATGGGGAGGGATAGACAACAGACCTACACACACATTCCAAGATCCACACACACACAAAAGATCATAGAGAAGATGAAAATCAGTAGGGAAGAAGCAAATTCAAAATTTCAGCTCTCTTTCTTCACAATGGCAAAAAGTGCTTACAAAGAGTCACAAAGTGACTTATATACATGTGCCCTAAAAATGATCCTTTCACACAAGAGACCGGCACTTTATTGACTAATCTCTAACTTCCTACTATTTTACAAGAATTATGTTACAATGATTTGGGGTTTATGCATATAGAGGACTCCTCTACTGCAATTACATAGCTTCGAGGGAATTTTCTAGGAGTTTGAAGAAGAAATTTATGCCCATTAATTTGAAAATTTTGGGGCTCCTCTTTTGTGCCTCTTTCCTCTGCAATAGCATCTGAGCCACACACACTCAAGAGTTTCTATGAAAGCTGCCATATACTAAATATCACATCTAGTGGTCACAATAGCTTACTTCTTTCTCGACCAATATATGCATGAGCTACCAAGCATGAAGCAAAAACCACTGATGGACATATGAGTGTCATAACAACTAGCCCAGTCTTAGCCATAGAAAAGCATGCTAATCTGGCAGTAATGATCTCCCCTTGGGACAAAACAATCCAAGTAGCCAGATACCACTTAAGTAGTGAAAGATACGCTTAACCTCTTGCCGATGCATGAGACCTTGACAATGCATAAACCTGCTCATATGAGAGACAACAAAGTGAATATAAGGTTGATTTATGCATAATTAAATCAAGAATCCAATAGCCTACTTTTAGAGAAGAACATCAAATGCATCTCCATCATCATGAAGACTCAATCGTAAAACTATTTCCATAGGAGTGTCAATAGGTTTGCAATTTTCAAGGCCAAAACCCTCAAATAATATGCCAACATATTTTTCTCAACACAAAGCTATTCCCCCACAAACTTATAAATTGAATGCCCAAATAATGTTGCAAATGCCCCAAATATGACATCTCAAAACATGCCTCTCTCTTGAGCATAACCTTTGGCAACAAGCCTCTCCTTGTACCTGTCAAGTGTTCCAGCAGGCTTACGTTTCAATTTGTATACTCATTTAGGGCCAATGGCCTTTTTCTTGGAGGCAAACACATAAAGAACAAGTAGCATTTTTCATAATAGCATCATATTTTGATTGCATAACAACCATCCAATTTTTTGAATTTTGTGCTTCATCAAAAGAAACAGGATCATTCTCATCATAAAGACTAGAGACAACCATTGCATAGCAATCTGATGCAAATGAAGCACTTTGAGAGCCTAAACATGTACGATATGGCAAAGATGCATCTAATTTGCTATCTCTCAAAGTCTCCACCAACCATTTAGGCATAGTTTTGACCTCTTGTATGTTAGCCCTCTCATCAACAAGTGCATCATGTAAATCTACATCAGAAATGGAATGATTTGCATTATCATTTGGAACCTGTAAAGGCTGAAAAATTGCTTCATTCATACCAGCATTGATTATCCACGTATAAAAAGAGGGAGCAAAGTGTCATACACATCCTTTGAGCTAGTTGATGTCTCTTGGTGCATGAAAGTAATAGCTGAATTTCATCTTCCACAAAAACATCACAACTAACCAGAATGTGTCTAGTCTGTGGATGACACAGACGATAGCCTTTGGTTTGTGAATTATACCTAGCAAAAATACATTTTAGTGCTTTATCACCTAGTTTTCTACATTATTGTTCAAACACTAGTCTGCATATGCAAGGCAACCAAAGACACAAATATGAGCAACAAATAGTTTGCATCCATGCCAAGCTTCATATGGAGTGATCGATTGCAATGCTTTCGAGGGATACCTATCAAGTACATATGTTGCACATATAACGGGCTCAAACCAAAAGCTATGTGGTAAAGCTTGACTTTTGATCATCACCATTTCAATGAGAGACCTATTCTTTCTTTCAGCAAATCTATTTTCCTAAGGTGCATATGACATTGTGATTGATGTTTTATCCCACACTTAGCAAAAAATGCATTGAAATCAGAAGACATGTATTCCCTTCTTTGATTAGAATGGAGGGTGCCCAATTTACATGCTGACATATTTTAATCCATAATTAGGAATTGTTTAAAGCACATAAACATGGACTTTGCTTTCTATGGATACACCCATGCATGCTTGGAGAAGTCATCAATAAAAGTCATGAAGTATAGGTAGCTATGAAATGAAGGTGTCTACATAGGACCACATAGACATCACTATGAACAAGTTGCAATTTATGAGCATCTCGAGCTAAGCCATCTTTTGGGAAGGAGGAATGCTTTATTTTGCCCAAAATATAGCCTTCGTAGACATGTTTACAACGTGCCTCCATTTTGGGTAGAGACAACACCATTTCCGATTTCTGTAGGTGAAGCATGTTGGAGAATTCCTCTCCTATTCGCAGCGGAAAGTGTAGAAGACCTTCTCAGGAGCAAGACTTTTGTCAACAACTGAACATTCAAATAAAAATTGGTACCAATTGAAAAATCCAATGAACTTGAAACTTTGGTCACTCAAACTAGACACTTATAGCTTTCAAATGAGCTATCAAACACTCAATTTGGAGTAGTTTTGCATTGGCAACTCTTTGCCTCAAAATAGGCTACCTGTCCACTCAGTTAAGCTAAAAATTGGACTTCACTAAAAACTGAATAACTCATAGACCATAAAGAATTTGATAAAACTATTCTAGATAAAGAAAGTAATCACAATAAGCTTTCCAATGAATGTTGAAACTCTAAAATTGGATACATATATTGAGAGATATGACTCTCACAAGTAGACTACCCAGAAATGGGTATGCGGGTGGACATACTCTATGAGAGTGGAGAACGAAATGACTCAAACCAAATGAACTAGCTACAAAGGGACTTCCACGCCTTCTTCCTCTATTGTTGAGTGTCCTCCCTTGCCTCTTTTATAGCCAAGTGACCAAAAACTCTCATGATGAGTTTGAGAGCTCTTCTCCATAACTTCTCCACTACTTTGGACAACCACTCCTCTTACAGTTTAGTTTTTGGATTTGATTCTCTTTTGATTGATTCTGTTTTGGCCTCCACTACTTGCTGAAGTAAATGCTTGCATTTTTCATTTTTTTATTTTCCTTCTACTTGAAGAAAATCCTTTTTGCAAAAATATATACGAGCTTACTTCTTTATTTTTAACACTCCCCCTCAAGCTCACATGTGAGCTTGCACCTTTAGCCATATCCTACAAGTTGATGTCATCCTTGAACCTCTTTAGCTTAGAAGCATCTAAGGACTTTGTAAACATGTCTGCAACCTGGTCATTAGTTCCAATGAACTTTATATCCACATCCTTTCTCAAAACTTTTTATCCAACATAATGATAATGCACTTCTATGTGCTTGCTTCGTGCATGAAACATTGGATTGTTTGTCAAGTGAATGCTTGACATGTTGTCATCATAAATTGGAATGGTCTCCACTTGCACATCAAGATCAACCAAGAGCTTCTTAATCCACCAATTGTGGGATAGTGGGGAACCAAGATAGCCCCAGGAGGGTGGATGAACTTGAGATCAAGACGTGTGCTAAGTAGCCGGAGGAGTGTTATTTCATCTGTAGGAAGTGTAACTCCGGCAAGTCATCACTCTATCTATACCGACACCTCTAGTGACTCAGAGGAAGAGATACCAATGGCTTTACAAGACATGCAAGGTTCTTTCTCTAGGGGAAACTTCATGTCCACAGTAGAGGGCGAATACCGTACCTCTCTGCAATATGTTTCCACTAATTCCCAAGAGATTCCCATCTACCTGGATGGTTTAAATAGATCACTAGCTAGGATGGTGAATTCCATTGATTCAGCAATAGTGCACATACCTACAGTTAAGTATGAAGGAGGAGTGTACATGGACAAGTTACGTCACATCTACATGGTAACAGAACACCCAGATCGGATCAACGAGAGAGGAGAGCTGGAAGGACAAGGAAATTTGGGAAGACCAGACCCTGAGGAGTTAGTAACTACACCCAGAGGCAAATCAGTAGTGACTCGAGTCTTGAGAGGGGATTTGATACCTCAAGATGATTACCTATTAGAGGTCTACTTGATCCATGGATCAGAATTATTGTTACAAACCGACTCACCCACGCGCGGACAAGAAGAAAGCCCAATGACTTTCTATGAGCTAAAAGATCCTAAAGAGGAGTCTAGAGTCACATACCTAGACAAGAACCAAAGAAGGTATTGGCCAGTCGATGCAATAGATAGGGCTCAATTGAAGTATATGGGGTTGCCTATATTCCCTCCGTGAGAGCAGGCAACTACCTCTCATAATCCCTTTGGGACACAACAGGAGTCAAAAAATATGATGTCGAAATAGACAAGCCATCGGAGCATTCCCAATCAAACCCATGTGCAATTCACAATGCCAGGACCAAAATCACACTCACCTTGGACTAGGCAATCACCCTCGGCCACCAGTGAGGCCAAGACCACCACTAGGAGTGAAGCCTGGAATGCCTCCAATTAGACCAGCAATTCCTATAATGCCTACACCACTGTCCCGTTGCCGCCTTAATACCTCTCAATGATGCTCTCCATTTTGTGTAGTCTTCAGTACTTCAGTACCTGCTCAAACCCATCTGAAGCTCGATGCGCGCACGGAGACCGAGATGTTTTTTAGCTGCCCAGCCGTGTACCCCCTCTTGATCTATGACTCCTTAATTGGAGTAGTAATTGTGGCATCTCACATGAGTGCCACATGGCACTCATGTGTACCCTTCTAATGGAGCCCAAGAGATGGTTCACACCATCTCTACTAGAGGGACTCCCTTCATAACATTTTCTTCCCCTTAACTCCATTTTTGTGCTCAAAAATGGTATTGGAAGGTCTAAAATCAAGAGGGTAGTACTCCCACTATATCCCCATGCATAAAATACATGGTCTTGTCTCCGTGTTGTTTCCCCATATCCTTCCCCTTAAGAAGACTCTTGGGAAGGTAAACTAAAACTGGGAAACCGTCTCTGAAGGGTGCTAACGTGCTCCCATGTGGCACTATCTTCTGAACTATCTTTCCACTTTACTAGACACTCTTTATACAAGTGACTCCTCGTCCGTTTCTCTCGAGTGCGTAGTATGCTCTCAGGCTCATGTGGAATAGATTGAACAGAGATAGGCTCTACTACCTCACTATCTAGAATGAGGTTGTCAGATTCACCCAGCCTTTTCTTAAGCCGGCTAACATGAAAAACTGGATGGATTTGACTATTCTCTGGAAGTTGGAGCTGGTAAGCCATCTTTCCTATTCTTTAAAGTATTTGGAAAGGTCCACAATACCTAGGAGATAATTTTGGACAAGGTCGCGTCTTCATGGTTTCAGATCTAGATGGAACTCTAAGATAGACTTGCTCTCCTACCTCAAAGTTGATATCTCTCCTTTGAGGGTCAGCATAGGCTCTAGCTCTATCCTGAGCTCTCCTAATGTTGTCCTTAGCAAGCCTAAGCATATCGTTCATCTCTTCCAAGAATTCCTTTGCAGCTTGAACTTTCTCATTCTACAAGCCTACTGCATAAGGAGCTCTTGGCTGAAACCCATACATAAGCATAAATGGACTATGCCCAGTGGAAGAGTGCTTGGCACTATTATATGCAAACTCTACTATAGGTAAGTACTCTTCCCAATTAGTTTGCCTTTCATTTACATATGCTCGAAGCATATCCTCTAGGATTTGGTTAACCCTCTCTGTTTGTCCATCTGACTGTGGATGCTTGGTCGTACTCATGCTAAGCTTTGTATCCAACCTTTTGAAGACCGCTCTCCAAAAGTGGCTAGTAAACTTCCTATCCCGATCGGAAACTATGTCTAAAGGAAGACCATATAACCGGTATAGGTTCTCCACAAAAAGTCTAGCCAACTCTAGTGTCTTCACTGTAGTACGTGTCGGAATAAACCTAGCCATTTTGGTTAACCTATCCACAATTATCCAGACTGAGTCATGCCCTCTCTGTGTCTTAGGTAAACCGACTATAAAGTCCATGGAGATACTCTCCCACTTCCCATTAGGAATATCCAATGGGTGGAGTATTCCTCCAATCTTCAACCTCTCAGCTTTGTTGACCTGGCATTTGTTGCACTTGAGCACATACTCTAGGATGTCCTTATGAAGTCCAGGCCAATAAAACTGCCTCTTAACAAGATCATAAGTCTTGTTAACTCCTGGGTGTCCCGCACTAGGTGTGTCATGACACTCATATAAAATATGCCGTCTCATCTCAAGATCTCTAGGGACACATACCTTACCTTTGTATAACAAATATCCATCATGGACACTGTAGTTCTTCCACTTGAATCCTTCTTGAGTACCCGTCGATACTCCATCCTCACTGGAAACCCGTATATTATGATCCCCATTCTCTATGGCTTCCCAAATCTCGGAATATGCAGGATCAAGCCTACATTTTCCTCTAAGGGACTCAAGTAGCTCACTAGTGATCTGAGTAAAACTCAGCCCATTGAGCATAGGCATGCGGCTAAGTGAATCAGCCACTACATTAAACTTTCCCTTCCTATACCTAAGCTCATAAACAAACTCTTGAAGGGTCTCTGCCCATCGGGCCTTACGACCTTTAAGGTATGTTTGATTACAGAGCCACTTAATGCTCTCTTGATCAAACACTATCGTGACTTTGGCACCATATAAATAATGACGCCATGTTAACTATGTTTATGATTTTTTTTTTGTGCTACACGTCTTCATTGTGTGGAATATGCTTGGTTGCAGGTATTGCGGAGAGGAAAAATGTGTGTTGCTTGAAAAAGAAGCACTAAAATGTTTTGCAAAAAGTAGAGTATGTTAGCCCATGAGTTGTTAAATTTTGGTGCACATATGTGGGTTGAAAGGTTCCAGGACTTGTGGTCGATAGTGTAATAGACTTCAGTTCTTTACTTGAGAAGCATTCTGAGACGTTAACCATTCAATATTCTAATTACAAGGTGGATCTATTGGGATGTGCCGGTCAGCTTCTTGATGTCATACTATGTAGCATTGCTGAAGGGAAGATCATGTCAACCAAACTTAGTCACATGGAGCACATTGTTGGGTGGTCGCTGCAAATGGGGGGACATAGAATTGGCACACACATTTGAAAGTGCCAACAGTTCAAATGGGAAGAATGTTGCCTTCTTCATATCCATGCTAAAATAAAGAGGTATGGGTGGCTCAAAAGGATGGCATTATTGACGATGCATTGATTGATAGGGATGGCAATCGCAGTTAGTATTTGCAAGTATTCTTATTACATGTTGTAATGCAAGCTTTTTCTATGGAGGTTGGCGACCGTGCATCATCATTTTGGCATAGAACCTGGCGTGAAGCATTATGGTTGCCTGGTTGATTTCTTGGGTCAAACTGAGTATCTGAGTGATACTGCATGATTATTAGAATCAATGCCTGTGACGGCCCTGATATATGTCAAAAGTACTGAGGGTTATGCCCACCATATGTGTACACACTTGGGGGGGCACGGACTTTCTCTCTCTGTCTCACTGATATCCTCCCTGGTAGGGGTTATGCCCCCTTAATGCACACGTTTGGGAGTTCAACATGGAAATCAGAGGTAGAAAAAAACTACGGAAGCTTTAAGTCGCAGAGGAGTTCTTGGGGGGGGGGGGGGGGGGGGGAGTTGGGCAGTGTTTGTCGGACCTCTGCAAGGGAGTACCGTGATGAGGAGGGGAATACCCCTGACATGTCACGATAATGAAGAAGGCACGGGGGAAATGAAAGGAGAGGGACGGGATGGAGATCCGGCAGGGAGATATAGGGAGAAAAACTACTACGTCTCGGTGTCTGGAGGCGGCTATGCATTCTGGAGGGTCGTGAGGAAGAAGAGAAAAGGGGGATAAGAAGGAGAAGGGGACTTTTCTGGCTTTTCTTCTTTTTTTTTTATTTTTCTCATCCTCTTCAGGAGTTCCTCGTCCTTTGTCGTTCTTTGTGGGCTATGTGCAGGTGACAAGCGGGCATCAGTGGGGGGCGCTCTTCGACAGCGGTACGCGTAGAAGGAAAGGAGCAGCCTCTTTGGTTTTGGCAGGTATCCCGACGGAGGAAGCGAGCTGGGGGAAAGGATCAGTCAGGGGAGGCATACATTTGGAGGGGAGAGCTGCTAGATTGAGGAGGATTTCTCTGAAGGTTCTCTTGTTGGTTCTTGGGAGATTCTCTTGGGCTGCCGACCGCTGAAGGGGTTGTTGGGAGAAGGTTGGGAAGAGTGTTGCTGATCATTTTAGGAGAAACTTGGCGGACTGGTTGAAGAGAATAACATTTTGAAGGTAAGATACACTCCTCCTCTGACAGTATTCGTGGATTAAGTTCGGTAGCCAAAAGGGTGAAGTGCCTCCATCTTACTGTAATTTTGGGGGATTATCGCATCTCTGGAATCAAAACACTCTGAGGTTATGTTCTCTGCTGAGTCCAAAGTTGCTGCTGCTCCTCGATGTGAAGGAATAAGTAATCTGTAGGTGCAGATTTTATGATAGTTACAGGATTTTCACATACACATCCGAGGGGACATCACCCTTTGCCACTGATTTTTGGAAACTGTCAATCATGCGCCTGGTTGTGGCAGACACTGGACTGTGAATAGGAAGGAGGAATATTTTTATCGGTCTGACTTGAACTAATGACTTTTGGACTACCTGATATTTTTTAACAGTATCAGTCGATCAACTAATGGTGAGCAATGCCTCAAATGCTACATTGTGCCACCCATCTAGAGAAACCAACAGGTTGTGACTCGTCTTTTGTCCCGGAGCACTATATCAGCCACCATGGCTATTAAGTTATAGGGAAAAGTCATGTTTGCATTCGCAATCTGAAGGGCTAGGACAAAAGACGTCATACTATTCCCACTGACCCTAAGGCTCATTTATCTAGCCCGAGTGTTGGATAAGCAGGAGTGAACGTCTTGCTTTGGTGGTATTCGAAGTGGGTTATGAATGTCCCAGCCTAGCTGCTTAGCATTTTGAATGCTGCATGTTATGTGAGTGAGACTCGTCTGAAAAAAGGAGAAGAAATGGGCAAAAGAAATCAGAAACCGCATGGTTGATTTTGCTGACGTCAATCCTTCAATCCTTTGGAGCATATGAGATTGTGAGGATAAGAGACATCTCCTTGACAGCCGTAAGAATTGGGAGCTGGTTGCTATGCATGTCAGAAGAACAAAAATACACTAATCATACCAGTGAGAATTGTCCATTCAACAGGCAGACACGACCCTCAAATCAACCTCAGTATAGGCTGTATGGATGCCCACCTAGAGAGCCAGGAAGGGAGATTCCAAGATACAACCCCTATCCAGGACCAAAAGGAGCACCTAGGCCATATGAGCAAGGGCAATATGCACAACCTCAGCTAGTGCTAGGATAGCAACCACCATTTCCTCAAAACGTAGTGCCAGTCAAATATGCTCAGCAAGAGGAAAACTTGGAGAGAACCATAGTGTCAGCATCACCATTAGCCAGTACATAATCAACGAACCCAGGATACGAGCAGACCCAAGGAGAATACTATCCCTATGACACCAATATGATGGAGTACGAGCAAGTTTATGACCCACAATACTATGGTTATAAGGGATATGAAAATGTCTATGGACCAGAGTTGGCAACCCTAATGTACACCGCACCCAAGCCACCAGCACCCATAAGACCACCCATCAGACCGCCTATGCCAAAAGGACCGTGCTATAGATGTAGAGGAGATCACTTTATAAGAGAATGCACTTGGCCATACAACCCACCACCCCATATGACAATTGTGGAAAGGAACATCTCTTTAGAGACTGCCCAAAGAATCTCAGTAAGACCCATGGCACTGCACCTATTAATGTGATAGAAGTAATTGAATCGTCAGGAAGTGACAAGGAATACACAGTACCATTAAAGGCCATCACACAAGCACAAGAGAAAGGACAATAAAGAAAACGAGTGGATTCGGAACAAGAAAAGAGTAAAACCGTAGAACCTAGAGTACAAGTAGTGGAAGACTCGGAAGACCCACATGAGAATATCCAAACAATGAAAAGACAAAAGTGGAAGGATATAAGGGAAAAACTCAGAGAAAAATGGATGAAAAATAAAAATAAGGAAGACAAGAAGGACACAAGAGGCAATAAGAAACCTAAAGAATCTGAAATTCAAAAAGAAATTCCCATTACCCCGTAGACACTAAAACCAGACCAGTCAAGATCAATTCTAGCAGACCCAAGACCAAACGATTTAGATGTGGTTGAAAGTTTATCGAGCTAGAATCATGAATGGACCAAACCTAGAGGAGCATGAGAAACTTTACCCATAAGGGGAATTAGAAAAGGAGAGATTAGCAATATGTAGAAAACTCATAGAGGTAGCTCAGGCCACTCTAGAGAAGACTATCCCAGTCCTCCCTGAGACGAGAATACCCGAGAATCAATACAATCATTGTCTTCAAACCAAGAACCAGAAACCAAAAGAGAGGGACGATAAGAAAGAACTATTGAATACCCAGACAAATCCATGTCCATAGTCCCTGATTTAGAGGCTAATTGGCCAGGAGAGTTGGAAGAACCACTCACGAATTTGACGTACAGACAGACATAAGAAAAGGAAAGATAAAGAGAAGCGAAATCAAATATTCAGAAAATCAAAAGCCTTAATGAAGGGATAAATTCACGGCCGTTATGTACACTACAGAATCCTACAGAATCAGAGTTCGTTACACCGAATCAAACTGTATATACAGAGAGAACGTGCATAAGAATAAGAGAGGGAAGTGCGAGCTAGAACGTGTGTAAGAAGAGCGTGCAGTATCAATAGAGCACATACAGAGGTCAAAAAGAGAGAGAACAGAGAGATGAGGAAGTGAGAAGACACCAGAGATTGCGTATGTACAGAGAATGAAGAGAGAGAGTAAGAAGTTCTCAAAAGACACCATAGATCGCGTATGTACAGATGAATAACAGAAACCTGAAATGTTAAGTGTTCATCTGAGAGAGAGATGGTAGAAGGAACTACTCAGTGTAGGAGAGTTTCCATAGCTTGAGCAAGAAGAGGCCAAGCTAATTTGTACACATCTTCTCTAATAGAAAACACATGTTCATGTGGAAGTTTGTGCGCACTATTTATATGTGAAGAACTCTGAGTATTTTCGTGTTACGGTAGAAATTTCGTTAACCATTAACAGCTACATTTCGTTAGTAAACATGTTCCCATGTACTCTCTCAGTCAACGAATGTCTCGGTCAATTAAAGTTATCTCAGTAAACGCATTTTCGGTCAGTTATAGTTTTCTCAGAAAACGAGTTTTCCGGTAGAACAACGAAGTATATCTCACAGAGTAAATTAAAGTTTGGTATGAGAGTTAGCTTATCTTATAGCTAGACATCTCTACTATCAGTTCATCAAAGATTTCGGTGAAATGGATATGTACACACAATACAAAGTCTAACCGAAAAGAGACATTCTGAACCGGAGAAGTTTTTTCTTAAACTTCAGAAAGTGTTCACTCAGTGAAGGAAGTTCACGTATCACTTCCTTACTTCTTATATACTCACTTGAAGTAATCACAAACAGAATAGGAGTTGATTCCAGTAAGATTCCGGTAGAATTACGGTGACACTCTGGTGATAGTCCAGTGGAGTTCTAGTGGAATTTTCCAGTAAATTCAAAGCGCAGTTTTATATGTTGAGTGATAGTAACCATGTTGAGCTACTGCTGATTATAGAGGTGTTCTAATATCACTCTAGCTTGGCAACCAATTTCGGTGGCGCGGCGATTTCCGCAGGCTGACAAGATTCAAGCCTTTGCCGCGACAACCACCAACAAGTGGTACAAGAGAAAAAGTATCACTAACAAGTGGTATCAGAGCCAGAGTATTCACCATAATTGATATCAGAGCAAGTTAACCACAAGAAGTGGAACCAGAACGAGAAAGATTCTGAAGAGCAGAGAGATTCTCAAAAGTTCACCAGAAGTAATAGAAACAAGAAGATCATGGCAGATCATGTCCAAATTGATAAATTGGACAAAGATAATTATCCCGCATGGGTAATGCGCATGGAAGCCTTACTTATGAATAAGGACTTAATGATGTATGTGACCGGAGAAGAAAAGAAGCCGACCTTCGAAGATGATAGTCAACCAGAAAAAGAAGAATTAGAAGCCTTGAAGTTGTGGCAGAAGAAAGATGCAACGGCAAGAGCTTACATTTATAATACCGTTACAGATCATCTACTATCGCACATTAGAGGCCTGGAGAAAGCGGAAGACATATGGAGTGCGTTGGAAGATCATTTCCAAAATACTACGAAAGCTAGGAAGGCTAGCTTATGGTCCGAATTCACAACGTTCAAAAAGAAGTCGAGTCAAAGCATTAGTGACTATGTCACGAAGATGAAGGATCTAGAAGATAGTCTTGGATCCATAAATGAAGATGTCGAAGATCATAGATTGATAGTGCAACTGCTAACAGGTTTGAGAGGAGATGAAAGATGGAAACCCTTCGTACTCTCAACTGAACTTTCTTTAAATCATTTTGTACCAGACTTAAATCAGTTGCTTGGTTTGATGCTCACATATGAGCAAGACCTGAAAGGAGATGCAGATAAAGGACAAAGTTCTGCAATGTACATGAAGAACAAGAAGAAAGCAGACAAAGGTAAGTCAAAAGACGAAGAAGAGTCGAGTTCTCAGGCTTATTATGCAAGAGGTAAAGGCACCGGCAGAGGAAGAGCAAGAGGTTTTGGAAGAGGAAGAAGTAGCCAGAATAACAATAAGAAGGCTTGCTGGATCTATGGACTAAGTAATCATTTGGCTCATGATTGCTGGCACAATCAACAAGGATCAAATCAAAATTAGAACAGTAATAGCAAAGGCAGAAGCGGAAGATATCAGAGTAACTTTCAAATGGTCAAAGATGATGAAGAACCTCAGAACTATGATGAAGCTAAAGGCAAGAAGCAATGGAAAGAAGCAATGGAAGAAGAGTTTATCGCACTGGAGGAGAACAAGACATGGGAACTTGTTCCGAAACCAAATGGTAAGAAAGTGATTGGAAACAAATGGGTTTTCAAAGTTAAGAAGCTTGCAGATGGAAGGATAGCCAGATACAAAGCTAGACTGGTTATCAAGGGCTATGCTCAGACGCATGGCATAGATTATGACGAGACGTTTAGTCCGGTGGCAAAGATGTCAACCATAAGGACAGTAATTGCTATAGCGGCATCAAAAGGATGGAAGCTAAGTCAGCTAGATATAAAGAACGCATTTCTGAATGGATACATATCAGATGAACTCTACATGGAACAACCGGAAGGGTTTGTAAGTTCCAGATACCCAAACTTCGTTTGCAGATTAAGAAAAGCACTTTACGGACTGAAGCAAGCTCCAAGAGCTTGGAATTACAGACTTGTGAAATATCTCAATGAACTTGGATACCAAAGTTCGAAGGCAGATGCGAGTCTACTCATCAAGAGAACAGAAGAAGGTATAATCACAGGTACGTCAGATGAAGGAATTAAAGAAGTAAAGAGATTACTCAAAAAGGAGTTCCAGATCAGTGATCTAGGAAAGTTATCATACTTTCTTGGAATGGAAATCACATACACAGATCATGGTGTATATGTTACGCAAGAAAGGTATCTCCTAAACTTACTGAAGAAGTTTAATATGGAGAATTGCAAAGAAGCTTCAACACCGCTTGAAGCAAATCATAAACTCAGCAAATATAGTGGTGCAGAGTTTAAAGATATGAGGAAATATCAGTCGTTAGTGGGAAGCTTAATTTACGCTACACTAACACGACCGGATCTTAGTTATGCAGTGGGAGTTCTCTCACAGTTCATGCATTGTCCGAAGGATCAACATTGGGTTGCCGGACAGAGAGTTCTTAGATATATCAAAAGAACTGTAAAGGAAGGATTATATTATCCTTTTACGTCAGATATACAGCTGAGAGCATTCAGTGACTCAAACTGGGCAGAAAGTTAAGATGACAGAAGATCAACACATGGGTATATGATATACCTAGGACATAAGCTAGTAAGCTGGTGTTCGAAGAAACAACACACAGTGGCTTTATCGTCAACAGAAGCCGAATATAAAGGACTTGTAGAAGCA
Organism: Ceratopteris richardii; assembly: GCA_020310875.1. Lineage (NCBI taxonomy): Eukaryota > Viridiplantae > Streptophyta > Polypodiopsida > Polypodiales > Pteridaceae > Ceratopteris > Ceratopteris richardii. The sequence continues at coordinate 110,581,447 of CM035427.1, forward strand.
GCCAAAGAAGTGATATGGATGCAGACCTTGTTCAAAAGCATGGGTATTGATCAAGGTATACCTATCATACATGGAGATAATATGAGCTCGTTATATCTTGCAGCAAATCCGGTATTTCATGCAAGAACAAAGCATATAGAAATTCAGTATCATTTCTTGAGGGAAAAGGTGATGGAGAAGGAGATAGAAATAATATACACTCCGACAAAAGATCAAATTGCAGATATTTTAACAAAGAGCTTGGATGGAACAAAGACAAGCAGATTCAAGGAAATGGCAGGTATAAAAGAAAGGAAAATATATGAAGACACGAAGAGTCAAATTAGTGATTGAGGGGGAGCTGTTGAAGAATCACCCACAAATTTGACGTATAGACAGACATAAGAAAAGGAAAGATAAAGAGAAGCCAAATCAAATATTCAGAAAATCAAAAGCCTTAATGAAGGGATAAATTCACGGCCGTAATGTACAGTATAGAATCCTTCAGAATCAGAGTTCGTTACACCGAATCAAACTGTATATACAGAGAGAACGTGCATAAGAATAAGAGAGGGAAGTGCGAGCTAGAACGTGCGTAAGAAGAGCGCGCAGTATAAATAGAGCACATACAGAGGTCAAAAAGAGAGAGAACAGAGAGATGAGGAAGTGAGAAGATGCCAGAGATTGCGTATGTACAGAGAATGAAGAGAGAGAGTGAGAAGTTCTCAGAAGACGCCATAGATCACGTATGTACAGATGAATAACAGAAACCTGAAATGTCAGGTGTTCATCTGAGAGAGAGATGGTAGAAGGAACTACTCAGTGTAGGAGAGTTTCCATAGCTTGAGCAAGAAGAGGCCAAGCTAATTTGTACACATCTTCTCTAATAGAAAACACATGTTCATGTGGAAGTTTGCGCGCACTGTTTATATGTGAAGAACTCTAAGTATTTTTGTGTTATGGTAGAAAGTTTGTTAACGGTTAACAGTTACAGTTCGTTAGTAAACGTGTTCCCAAGTACTCTCTCAGTCAACAAATGTCTCGGTCAATTAAAGTTGTCTCAGTAAATGCATTTTCGGTCAGTTACATTTTTCTCAGAAAACGAGTTTTCCGGTAGAACAACGAAGTATATCTCGCATAGTAAATTAAAGTTTGGTATGAGAGTTAGCTTATCTTATAGCTAGACATCTCTACTATCAGTTCATCAAAGATTTCGGTGAAATGGATATGTACACACAGTACAAAGTCTACCCGAAAGGAGACATTCTGAACCGGAGAAGTTTTTTCTTAAACTTTAGAAAGTGTTCACTCAGTGAAGGAAGTTCACGTATCACTTCCTTACTTCTTATATACTCACTTGAAGTAATCACAAACAGAATAGGAGTTGATTCCAGTAAGATTCCGGTAGAATTACGATGACAGTCTGGTGACAGTCCAGTGGAGTTCCAGTGGAATTTTTCCAGTAAATTCAAAGCGCAGTTTTATATGTTGAGTGATAGTAACCATGCTCAGCTACTGCTGATCATAGAGGTGTTCTAATATCACTCTAGCTTGGCAACCAATTTCGGTGGCGTGGCGATTTCCGCAGGCTGACAAGATTGAAGCCTTTGCCGCGACGACCACCAACAAGTGGTACAAGAGAAAAAGTATCACTAACAATTGGAACTATAGAATACCAACTAATAGATGCATTGATAGACTTCGGAGCAGCACTCAATTGCATACGAAGGATGGTCATCATGCATTTCCAAACACACTGACTAAAGTACAATTGATAGGCATTGGGGGCCAAGTCATAGAATGCATTGGGGAGGCCATGATATCTCTGCACCTAGGAAATTCCACTATGGAGCAACGTATTTTGGTCTGTAATGATGAGGATGTAATAGAGAACCTGATCCTAAGACAATATTGGATTATTGAAAATGAAGTGAGCATTCACCTAGCTCAAGGGTACATCTCAGCCAAAATAGGGCACAAGGAAATCTTTAGCCTATTAGAAGAAAGACCCTCTCACATGCATGATGCCATCAAGCGTGAGAAAGAAACCCTAGAAGAGGAATTAGCAAACAACTCTATTAAAAGTGTACCAGAGGAATATCCTAAGAAAGAAGTGACTACCAATACCAATGCATCAGTTGTTGAGGTGGATTCATCCCACATGAACGGTGAATCCAAGAGAAACGATGAAGACAACGCTCCTAAAGTCACCTACAACAAGGCAAGATCATCCACGTGGAAGTCCACTATAGGAAGTGATAATCTGCACTGGGTCCGCAAGGATCGAATGAGGGAAACAGAAAAGTCTACACCGATACAAGTCACTCATCCTATGAAGGCAAGGGGAAACAACAAATTCTCTTCATCATAATTAGAACCAAAAATATTTTTGAGAGTATGGCTTCCAAAGTCATTAGTAGAAGCTCAGGCAACAAGGCAGCACATATGGATTTCGAAGAAGGTCAAACAAATTGCACGTCAAGAGATAGACAAGCATGAAGAAATATTACACTGATGAAGCAGGACCATAGAGCCAAAAAAGATTCACCAAAGGTACCAGAGGAACAGGATATGAACCAATCAGACTTCAAAACGAAAAAAGGAAAAACATAGAGCACGGCAAAACCAAGAGAAGACGAGGCCTCACATAGCAACTACAAAAAGGATATGGAAACCGAAGAGGAAGCCAGGACAGGAACAATAGATTCAACAAAATTCCGATTGCACTCATGAAGAGTTGAATGCACCTAAAGTATGCATGATAGGGCCACATTACAGGCCACGCATTAGGCACATGATGTGTTTAACATAACTAGTGGTGCACATTTCCCACTTGGGAATAGATCATAGATTCTACTTCCATAGGAATGAACCTACTATGTAAATAAATAAATGCTTCGGCGAAACTAACTCTTGTTTTCTTTCAAGAATAAAAATGAAAAGATGTGTGGTAAGAGATCTTACTTAAGGGGAAATGGAGTGACGCAATGAACAACATGTCACTGAGACACACATCACTAACTCCATGCCTTCTATAAAAAGCTGATGCTCTTCTTATTATAAGTGCAGATGGCTTCTGAGGACTCTAAAGCAACTATTCAAGAGGAGGTACTGAAATTTCCCCTACAAAGTGTGAGAAAGGCAAAACGTCATTGGTTTAGGGACTGTGCATGAACTTCCATCGACTGTGGACATTATGAAGAAAGTTGGTATCCAGAAATACTTTGAACTCCCAATCTACAAACCGGACTTCCAACATTGCACACAAGTAATGAACACCTTACAACCGGCTTTACATGATCCATTAGTACCTGAAGCAAGAGTCCTAGATGCAGCAGGCGAGTGGGTCATCATACAATTCACCCACGACCTAATTAAAGAAGCTTTCGAGTGGGAAAAAGACGGAAATACCGTATTGAAGGAAGAAAGCCGAGGAGCTAAGACTTGAACGTTTACGGATATCAATTGTATTGACATGGAGGAGGAAGTCAGACTCATTCACCAACATTTTTGCTTTCCAAACATGCATAGATATATGGCTCCACAGAAGATCATAGTGCAAATGTTGTCCCATGCCATCAAGCAAATAGGGAATCAAGTTAAGATGACTCCATACATTCAAGAACGACTCTTCAAAGCAAAGAAACAGTGGAATCATAAGAAGTTCTTGAATGGAAGCATTGCCTTGACAAAATTGATCTATCATGCTTTAGGCATTCGGGAACATCTGAAAGAGATGCCTTCATTTGAAGAAATGGCTAAGTATGCGAAGATTTCCACGGTTCCTAGGAAGAAGAAAGGAGTCAAGATAGTAGAAGAAGCTAAAAACGAGCTCCAAACCAAGAATGAGAGGTACCAAGAGATTACGGGAGATGATGCAGGCAGAAGCAGAAGCTCCAGCTTTAAAGAGGACACACGTGCTTCCAAGGACAAGACTCAAAGACAATCAACCCATCATGGAAGAGGAATTAACAAAGGCAATGGAAACAACTCACCAGTATATGGAAGGACAGATAAACCTATCGGTGCAAGGGCACCACTACCAACAAGCCCATCAAGACTCTGAACAAAGAAAAAAGTTGACCAAAGTTCATAGATATAGAGAATTGGGCTTGATGAATTCTAGCTCATCATCCGACACCATAGAGGAACAAGAAATGTTTTATGGATGTTAGAAGTGATTCAAAGGATGATGGTCAATGGGAGGAATTAAATCAAGTACATGATGACTTTGGCATGGAAGGAATAAAGTTCGATCAGATGCCCGATAACACTATCAAGGGAACTACAAGGCAGGAAGCATCTCAAGAAGGAATTCATATAATCAAATTGAATGAAGCATCGAACATCCAAGTCAAAGAGACCCTTCTAGCGGGAGAGGTCCTGGTAAAAAATCCCAAGGAAGAAAAAGTAGAAGACACAGTGAAAGAGACCGAACCTTTCACACCAATAAGGGTAGTAGTCGAACCCTCTCTGATGGATGTCACATTTCAAGGGAGTGCCACCAAATCGATTAATAATGAAGAGGAAAGAAGAGACCAAGAAGTACAGCTCCAAATAAGGCAACCACACAATGAGACGATACATCTGGAGCAAGGAGGAGATGTACGAACCGGGGAAGAACCAAGCATCCCCAAAACTTGGTTGAACGTGGATGTAGCTCAACTCAAGCCAGTAGTATAACAAATGATACAAATTGCTATGGATACTCAACAGCTAATGCTTGAAGCTGATGCCGACTACGATAAGGAAATGTGGGAGAAGAGTCAATTCCAGGAAATAGGTGAAAACCTATCTGCCAAATTAATTCAAGTGCAAATGATAATTTTAGAAAAAGAAAGAGAGATTAATGAGGTTAAGATAAATGCACCACACTGGAAACAGAAAACAAGAAGTTGCAAGAACAACCGAAAGAAATACAAAGCAAATATGAGGTTGGCGAAGCATACAAAATATGAATGAATGCTAGAAGTAAACTCCTTGAATCGCAAGTCAAGCTATAAATGGATGAAGCTGACAATCTAAGGAACAGGAACAAGGAATTGATGACGGCCCTACTATGTAACCAATTGATAGAAGCTCCTGAAATGACAGAAAACAACACAAAAGCATTGGAGGATCGGATCGCAAAGTATGAAGATCAGCTAAAGAAAGAGCAAGCCATCATAGCGGACTGGGAAAAAAGATATATGGACGACACCAATGAACTCGGGAAGAAGTGGAAGATGGCAAAAAATCAATACTTAGTGCAATGCAATGAAGATGCCAATCAATTTGCTGCCATAGGAGAGGAGCTCCTCAAGAACAAGGATACGATCATCCGGACCACCGAAGAAATCAAAGCAAAGGATGAACTAATAAATAAGTTGAAAGCTCAATTAGAACAGCAGGTAAACATGGGGACACCAGTAGTTCCACACTCCATTGCAGCTATTGAGGAGACTGAGGTATGTCCTCTTTCTCCCCCCATGCATCATTCACTGATAAGGGAGGAAACAATGACCAACACTGAGAGACATACTCAGGCTATTGCAAAACTAAGTCGAAATGAGCGGGCACTACTGGTGTCCCAGCTTACTGAAGAATTTGAAGAACAAGTGGTCAGAGTCATGAAAGAAGCAAAAATTGAAAGCAGGAATTTAGAACAAATTATGAAGCCTTTCAATGTACCATATGGGTTACTCAAAGAAGAAACATGCCAGTATATAAAGACAACCACCAATAAAGAGCCAGATAGCAACCTACAGTTCAACATGCAGACATTTACTTATACACAAGAGGAATTTGACAAAGCAGATCCTATCTGGAGGCAGAAATTTTTGGAAAAGAATCCTATGTTATGGGTACACTGGGAATCGGCACCATATGTACTTCAAGTCAATCCATCTTTTTGCCCAATGCCCAGAAGATGCTCCTGGACGCAATTTTGGGAAGCACTGCACCAAGAAAGCTTGAATAATCAATGGCTAAACTATCCCTTATTACCAAGCCCACCACGAAATTACTTACCAACCGAAGAGTACATGGTGAAGACAATCGAATTTTGGATTGCCAGATATGCCACCATACCGGATTTAACTATAAATATGACTAAAAAAATTTTGAGTATGTTACTTACAGTACTAAAGGTGTTTCAACATGCTTAGTATACTTTTTTGAACTTCATCGCCATTAACTAGGGATTGGATGCCCTTATTTTTATCTATCTACTATCCCAAGTCGCTTAACATTAATAACCATATATTCCATACTTATGTTTTTGCCAAGTACATACATGCCTCATCCACCAGGTGCATGTGGTGGAAAGCAACGAACAGGGAAGGGAGATAATACACAAAGTATCCTTCATCGGATAAATTAACCAATTGTCTGAAGGTCTTAACTGTCTCCTCGTCTACTTGATGTGTGCAATGGAAAGAAATACATCAGGTCCCAGAGGATGACAAAGAAGATTTAGGAACAGGATCTTTAAAACGTAATACCAACCTAAAAGGTAGGCAAGGCCGACCAAATTATGCAAGCAGTGGAAAGAAGTAAACAGGCTCCAGAAAATACAACGGGGTCAGATGTGTGAAGAAAAAGACATATCAAAAGACCAAAAGTTAGAAAGAGGAGAGGCTGAGAAGTTGAAGAGGATGACTAAGAATATCACATTCTTAGACACTGATGGCATGCATGGCAGCCCAACTTAATACAGCAACCCAGATTTATGATATAAGGAATACCAAGGGGATTATAGAAGCAAAGGACTAAGCTCGGATAAAGTAACAAATTGCCTGACAATCCTTATTGCTTCTTCGACCACTGGGTGCGTGTATTCACGAGCCATAGACAAGTTGCAGACAAGAGGCAAAGTCTGTCAAGGGACGATAGAGACAAAGAGGGGGAGAGTGTTGTAGAGAAAAGAGCACAAAAGAGGAGCCCCAAAATTTTCAAATTAATGGGCATAAATTTCTTCTTCAAAATCCTAGAAAGTTCCCTCGAAGCTATGTAATTGCACTAGAGGAGTCCTCTAGATGCATAAACCCCAAATCATTGTAACATAATTCTTGTAAAATAGTAGGAAATTAGAGATTAGTCAATAAAGTGCCAGTCTCTTGTGTGAAAGGATCATTTTTAGGGCACATGTATATAAGTCACTTTGTGACTCTTTGTAAGGAGAGGTGAAATTTCGAATTTGCTTCTTCCCTGCTGATTTTCATCTTCTCTATGATCTTTTGTATGTGTGTGAAGCTTGGAATGTGTGTGTAGGACTGTTATCTATCCCTCCCCATCACTCTTGAACTATTGTATAGTGGGTGAACCAATACGAGTTGTGGCGCGAGTGTAGGTATTTCCCACCATTCACTAGTTTGGCCATAACATGAAGAGCGGTTGTCAGATTCAAGTGAAAATACTACTACTAAGATTTAGTCTCTTTGATACAAGTCCCTAAGACTTCGTGACTTAGGTACACAGATGCCTTTTGGCTAATTTAGGTACTGATCAGTCTTTTGTCATCGTCATCTTCACTGACAGTCAGAGTGTATTGAAAATTGTGAGGAACCTTGTGTTCCATGCTCGCACAAAGCACAATGAGGTGCACTATCATTTTGTCAAGGAGAGGTTCTCTGTTGAAGAGATCAGTTTGGCTTATGTGCCCACATATGATAATGTTGCAAACCTTTTCACAAAGGCTTTGCCTAGGAGAAGCTTGAAGCTTTCGCAAAGCTTTGGGTTTATGTCCTTTTGTGGATTGATTTCTTTCCACATAACTTAGCACTTCCTTATACATGATTGTGAGCTCTTTGCAAAAATTGAATGAAATGATTTGATAATGCTTATAATATGAAAGAGTAAATTAGTATACATATATGAATTATATGCTTTCTTGAATGTATCTGTTATGCATATCAATGGGGAAATTAATGTAAACTTTCAAGTGACATTTATTTACAAACGTTGTTGTTAATCAAAAGATGCATTTATACTCTTTATATGCATATGCAATAAGGCTTCTTAATGTGTGCATACATGGATAGGTAACTATCGACATTATAAACATTTGAAGCTTATAAGTCTATAGTTCTTTGCTTTTCAAAACATAGAAAAGTTCAAACAAGCACTTGATAGATTCTTGGCCATAGATGACAATCTATGACCAAAGAATAAAACTACAAAAATTGTGTTCAAGATTTATTTCAATTGAGTTTTGATATGATAGAGATGGTTAGCATCTCTATGACCACACCAGATCTCATAAATCTTAGAGGCCATTAGATCAATCAAAATAGCGGGCAATAGAGGCCTTGGACTTGGCATGGAGTGTTTGAATGAATATCTTATATGTTTGAAGAAGCATCACTTTCAATTTATTCATCCAATTTATAAATTCTATTTATGTGATTTAATTTTTAGTCGATATGGATTGATGGATTGATAGTTACACTCATTTTATTATGATCTTTTTGTTGGACTTGGCATGGAGTGTTTGAATGAATATCTTATATGTTTGAAGAAGCATCACTTTCAATTTATTCATCCAATTTATAAATTCTATTTATGTGATTTAATTTTTAGTCGATATGGATTGATGGATTGATAGTTACACTCATTTTATTATGATCTTTTTGTAGGGTACCAACTTTCTGTACAAGTTGCAGGTCTTGGATCTTTCAATCCCAAGTTCTTACATAGATATCCAATTATTTTGAATTTTAGATATGTGTTGGGAAACATTGTTACCAAGCATATATCCAATTAAGAATGTTTACATAAGCTTTTTCAATTCATATGAATAAATTAATGTTCCATTATCCTTGGCTAGCATGAGATGGGTATAAAGATCTAGTGAATCAATCACTTCTCTTTCATAAAACATACGAATTGGATGATTCTTGATTCGGATTAAAATAGATTACAAGTTCTATCAATTTACAAAAATCCATAACACTTGAAGTTTGTTTAATAGGTTTGATAGAAGAATTGATTCTTTATTGTATAAATGTTGGTATGATTTGTCGTAGGTAAAGAAAATGAAATTGCAAATTACTACTATCTTAGAGTCGACCAATTTTTGGTGTGAGAGAAGTAAAAAAGATAGAATTCCAATGGCTCAAAAGTCATTTAATTTTCATTGCATTTGATTAATTAAGTACTTCGATAAATGTGACTTTGTTGGTTTATAGGTTTGTGCATCATTTTCTTTATAGTTTGTAGGTTCATGATCCAAATGGAGTGATTTCAACTAGCAAAAGCTATATATTTATACTTGCCAAAATGCATTACTAGAGGATTAAGGATGAGATGGTGTTGTGAGAGGTTTCGCTTCCTATAGAAAAGGAGCCCGATGCTCAATCTACAATAAGACTATTTTGATTATTCGCTTAGATTCCCATAGTTAAAATAGCCAAAGAGCCATGTTTTTCATAAACTACTGGTCCAACGCAAGTTGGGTAGGGAAGAACATTCACAA
>CM035427.1:110595879-110610879 GCA_020310875.1 Ceratopteris richardii
AGGAAAGAAGGCTTCATACAGAGATGGACGTGTCATCATTGATGGCAAGGCCATCCCATAGGGATTCGCGGCCTGTGAGACACTCGAGGAGATACACCTTGGAGTTTGGAACTGCAATGGAGATCTATGGACACACCCAGAGAGGTTGGAAGAGGTTCACATAGGCAAAGACATCATTATGCTCACAGAGACACATGAGAGCCCGGACCGGGGCCTACCTCGAGTCCACGGTTTTTAGTGGGAATCCACATATAGAGAGTGTACACGTCAGCACACCACTCGAGGATCAGGAGGAGAAGCCATACTCTTCAGAGATGGACTTCAAAGCAGGATACAGATAGTCGCATGTGACTCACAGGCCAGATATCTTTGGATTCCACTCCAACTCTCACAGGAGCGGATCATCTTCATAGCATTATGCTACTTTGCTCCTTCTAGCTCGTGTTTCGCTATCATAGATCGAGAGGAGGACTCATCATACACTTGCTTGTCAGAAGAGATTACAGAGTACTCTGCATTAGGGGAAGTCTTCCTTATGGGAGACTTCAGTGCCAGGACAGGCAATGATCAGTGTGAGATATTTGACCCAGAAGACCCAGAGATACTACATACCATAGAGGATGAGTCTACAGCTCGAGCTTCAGCTGATCTTACACACACTCACTATGGCACTCACTTACTCAGACTAGGCTCTCGACATAATCTCGTTATCTATAACGGGATGGATCAGTGGCCTACCTCAAGAGGATTGGCATGCATACCACACTCAGTCACAGATGGCGGGGGAAGTACAGTAGATTACGCCATGGGATCCAGATAGGCCATCCACCTACTTACCTCATTCACCATCCCACCCATACCCATTGGGGCCGATCACACATACCTCACGCTCTCCTTGAAGGGAGACACCCCTACACGCACACCTGCAGCACGCATCCCACACACCACCATCCACTTCACACACGAGCTAGCTCACATATATGCGGCTCAAGTTGAGAAGGGTCTTTTCTTGCTTCATCCTGACACTCCACTATCCCTACTCACCTCACAGATAGCATGAGTTCTTCAGACATCAGCCATCAGCTCCTTCCCACACACGATCCATTCTCGTCACACACCTCCTCCCGGGACTATGCCACAACATCGTTGGTATGATGAGGAATGCAGAGATCTTTACCGCCGACTACGAGCTCAGCGAGCATTGGGAGAGATCACAGAGAGAGAGGCCAAGGGACAGATGAAGACTCTAACACGTCGAAAGAGGCGAGCCTTTTGGAGGCACAGGAGCTTGAGCTATACCATCTCTTTATGAGTATGGACAGTGCTGCAGCATGGTGCATCCTACGAGAGCCATGCCCGACCACACCTATTGGGGACCTACACACATGGCATGATTATGCTCAGAGGTTATCTGAGGTACCTGGGCAGCCTCCCATTCCCCAACCACTTGAGCCTCGCCCTACTAGTTCTTCTCTCTTCACAACAAAGATGGTCGAGAGGGCCATAGGACGACTGCGACATGGACGTTCGACAGACCACATGGGATTGCGGAGCGAGCATCTCATATATGCAGCCTCCACTATAGCCCCGTTGATTGCACATGTCTTCAACCGGGCTATAGTGCAGGGCTTCCCAGAGGAGTGGACTAGGCACACCATTGTGCCTATCCACAAATCTGGCGACACCCTGGATCCAGGGAACTACAGGACCATCATGATCAGCCACACCATGGCCAAACTATACGATGCCATACTTGAGGCAGAGCTCAGGTCATATGCAGAGACTGAGGGGCTACGAGCACGAGGCCAAGCAGGTTTTCGACGAGCTTTCTCTACTATTGATCACATCTTCATTTTGCGCTGCCTCATTGATGGGGCAAGGATGCGGAAGAAGAGACTATATTGCTGCTTTGTGGACTTCCGCAAAGCTTTTGATACAATGCCACGAGAGAGGCTCTTCCAACGCCTCCAGAACTTGGGAGTACCATCAGGGATGATTTGGGCCATCTATGCACTCTATGAGAAGGTGACTAGGAGGGTACATTGTCCAAGAGGTATGTCTGAGGCCATTGCTAGCACCATCGGTGTTAAGCAAGGCTGCCCACTCTCTCCCACTCTATTTGGTCTCTACATCGACGAGATTGAGGACTGCATTCTCCAAGCTGGAGGAGAGGGTGCAGACCACGCAAGTACACATGTCCACATTTTATTATATGCCGATGACATTCTCTTGATTTCAGAGTCACCCGAGGGATTACAACCCCACGTGGAGGCCCTGGATGAGTTTTGTACACAGAGAGGCTTGACAGTAAACCTTGGCAAGACCAAGGTCATAATCTTCCACACCTCCCCCATGGTGAGGAATGGAGCAAGATTCAGAGCTGGCGGTGGACAGATTGAGGTGGTCACTTCCTATGTCTATCTCGGAGTCACATTCACGAGCTTGCCTGGCCCCTTCAGCATCAGACAGGCGGCCACCGATAGACTCACACGCGGATATGCAGCTTTAGCCATGTTAGAGCGGAGATGTCACCAAGCACACTTCGAGGAGCCCCACACGAAGGGGTGGCTATTTGACACACTAGTCAGACCAGCTATGATGCATGCTGCGACAGTTTGGGCCCCAGGCCTCACAGTCGCCCAGTGGAGTGTGATCGAGAGGCCACATGTACGTATGATCTCGCGATTATTTCGCGGGAAACAGTCAGTACCACATGACATCATCAGGGCAGAGCTAGCTGCACCACCCATGGCAGTAGATGCACTATTCCAGACTATCTGCTTTATTCAGAGGATGAAGGAGCTCCCTACACACATACTCACACACAGAGCTTTTGAGGCATCTATACAGATATCAGAGTCAGGATATGAGAGAGCTTGGTACACTCAGGTTAGAGTCTGGTTTGATAGTCATGGACTTGATATGGAGAGATTGCCGCCTTTCAGTATGACCCAGACTCACCTCACATCCACCTCTCTCGTCATGAGAGGAATGTTGTGCTCAGACAGGATCTCTGATAGCTCTACATTAGTCAGACATGGCACACACCACACATGGGACCGAGACTATCACACTACCGAGACCAGTTCTTACACATACTAGCAGACGGTTTCATCCAGCGACCACGCTACAAGGATACTTACATGCCTCATAGCTCGAGGGTAGCGATTGGCCAGTTGAGAGTCTCATCACACCGACTAGAGATCGAGACAGGCAAAGCCGCAGACATTCCCAGAGAGGAGCGGATATGCAGGGTATGCAGAGTAGAGATGGAGGATGAGGAGCACTTTGTATGCAAATGTAGCGCATATGATGGCATCAGAGGAAGATACGAGACTCTGTTTGCAGGGCAGCCCACCCTCCGAGAGATCATGGATTCTAGAGACCAGCGAAAGCTCGGGCGATTCTTACTAGAGATACAGAATCACAGAGATTCCCTACTCCAGCCTACTATAGCAGCCCATACAGGAGGGAGACAGAGTCAGCTCACTGACTTCTTTATTCCACGACGTGCTGCAGCCCTTCCCCCCTCAGCCCACACACCGAGAGGGGTGACTCTTGAGCAGGCTCAGACTTCTCGAGCTAGGAGACGACCCCGTGCTATAGGATATCGGGTCCCGAGACTACACCGACACCAGATTGCGGAGATCCAGGCTCGTGACCAGCGCGCCATGGAGGAGAGACGATCCCAGATGATGGCTGACCCTGCTGCATCCATCAGGGTGGCCCTGACTCCACCTCCACCTATGTATTACATCTTACACCCGCCCACTAGCACAGGATGGAGCTAGTTAGTCGTTTCAGATGCATTCTCATGCTTGTTGTACTACCCTTTGCATATAGACTATCATAGATATCGCACTCCATACACCCCCCCCCCCCCCCCCCCACTTTCATTGGTATCTCCACATGCATACTACGGAGACCTATATCAGCTTTACCAGTTTTTTTCAGTACTTTTATCTTTTCTGATTGATAGAAGATACACCCATGTACATTGATTTGTCTCATAGGCCGAATTCGGCCTCCTAATAGACGTAACACTTTCTTTCCTCTCTCTCTCTCTCTCTCTCTCTCTCTCTCTCTCTCTCTCTCTCTCTCTCTCTCTCTCTCTCTCTCTCTCTCTCTCTCTCTCTCTCTCTCTCTCTCTCTCTCTCTCTCTCTCTCTGTGCGCGCGTCTATGTGCGCGCGCACGCACATAGTTGTATCTCAACGCATTGCGAAGGGTCTGCAACTTCGCAACGTTGCTACGTTCGCAATGCATTGCTTTGTATTCATTTTTTTTAATCCAAAAAATGCCAAAAATATATATTTTTCTTAGAAGGGATAAAAAATTATCTAGAACCTTATCCAAAATCTTTAAATTTCAATACATGCAATACAAAAAATGTGAAGAATGAGGAAGACATAAAAAGCTTTAAAAGAGTAGAGATTCATTTATGTATGATTTTCTTTTTTTGGGTCTAATCATCTTGAAATAGATTGATATTGTGGAAATGATAGGCAACGTTGCTTTCCACTATGGTATTTACTATTGCAATGACACTTGTGACTTCATATTTATCATTTGCCACTTATAATTTATGCCATGACTCATATGATTTGTCATTCTCTATGTTTTGATTACGATGTATCGATGATCATGATGTATCATCATTCGTGTATGATGTTACATTGTTAAATGTTATGTTACGAATCATGATGTTAGATTGTTATGTTATTTCTCTCTCTCTCTCTCTCTCTCTCTCTCTCTCTCTCTCTCTCTCTCTCTCTCTCTCTCTCTCTCTCTCTCTCTCTCTCTCTCTCTCTCTCTCTCTCTCTCTCTCTCTCTCTCTCTCTCTCTCTCTCTCTCTCTCTCACACACTCGGAATAAAGGCCCCAAGAACTCTCCTTTTGTATATTTTGAGCCTTCAAATGTGAAAGCTCTCTTCGAGAGCTTTCCAAACATATTTTTGTTATATTTTTTGGACCCCAAATTGGAGAGTTATAGGTATTTACATTATTTTTATGATTTTTGGTCATCGGCCATATGTGAATATGCCCAAATGAACTAAAACTCACTTATCAATAAGACTTGGTCTCAAATCTCTCATAACTTGATTGGGACTTCTTCAACTTAAGCTTCTCCATCTTCTTCTCCAAATTTCTGCGCAGGTTTCTCTCTCTACTTTCTCTCTCCTCACGCAAGAACCCATTCCCTTGGCGTTTGGAGCAACCGAGCACACCACGATGTAGCTCTCCGCGACCTCTTTCAACTTGTATCAAAGCTTTGAGCTGTTCCATCGAGACAACGTTGCTTCAGGTGCTTTTCTACTTCAGCCTATGTTAAGCCGAAGGCATTTTCTTGCATTTGGGAGAATTTCATCGCGAAAAATCTTCTTCTTTCGCGATAAAAGTACTGTTTTTGGAGGATTACTTCAGCCCGGAGCAAAGCTGAAGCAAATTTTGTGACTTTTAGAGAGTTTCATCGCGAAGAAAGTTGCTCCGGGGCCAAGAGGATCACTTTGGGCATCTCAACAGCACATAACAAGCTGTTTTCAAGTGTTTTGCAGGTCTAAACAGATGTTTCACAGGTCATAGCAACAATACACAGGTCTAGTGTTGATATATTTAGGTAGTGATATGTGTGAACACTCTAGGACCGCCGGGGCACTTTTTTCCCTCTTTAGGAGGTTTTTTCCCCCCGGCTTGTATATACGCCTATTGCCCTAATGGGCTACTTATCTTTGTACATTCTCTAGTAATACATTCAGTATTGTGTGTTTGTGCTCCAAGCTTCTTCTTCTTCCTTGTGCTGTTCGCGTGCTTCCGCAGACGTCTATCTCCAACAATTGGTATCAGAGCCGATCGTCGCTTCTTCTAGGGCGCCGTCGACACTCCTCCGTTTGCAGTCTCAGATTCGCACGAAATTTGGTGAGCATACTCAAGGTGTTTCTGAGATCAAAACAACTTCGCTTTGTGGTGCCGAAATCGCGATCTGAGCTCGTTTCGGCCTCCGAACGCACTATCGCAGCACTTGTGCAGGCTATTTCGTCCTTTTGTGCCAAAGGTATATACCAGTTTTTGTTCGCCAGTTTAAGCGTCTCGAAGTTTGCTACAGGTCTAGCAGAACTTGTCTAGGCAGTTCCGTTCAACTTTTTGAGATACAGTCAATTTTCTGCATCAAGGTATTTTAATCACCGGCCATGGCTGAAAGCAGTGATGTATTCCGTATGTTGGCTGTTGAGGATAAGTTGGATGGTACCAACTACCCATTATGGGCTTATATGATGCGACATGTACTGGTTGCAAAAGGATTGTGGAACATTGTGCAGGATGTTGAAAGACCTCCTGTTACACCTGTAACGACAGGTACTGCAAATACAGGTGTTGGAGCTGATGAAGATGGTGTCGAAGATGATATTCCGCAGATTCCTGTTGTGCTGTTGTTTCTGTTGCACCTACTGCAGAGCAGATTCGTTGGGATGGCAGAGATGCCCAGGCACATGCATTGATAGCTTTGTCTGTCAAACGTGCCATTATTCCTCACATTCGCTCTTGCAGAACAGCAAAGGATGCTTGGGATACACTTACCACTTTGTACCACGCTAGGAATGAGGCTCGTGCTGCGTACCTCCGAAAACAGTTGGAGAGTGAGCACATGAATGAAGGTGATTCTATGGACAGTTTTCTTACAAAGATCAAAGACCTAAAGGAACAATTGATTTCTGCTGATGAGGTTATACCAGATAGCTCACTTGTGCAGACCGTTCTGAATGGTCTTCCTGATTCATATCAGAGTTTTGCCTCTACTCTTCGGTTGATGATGAAAGGCAATCCGAATGCCTTGTCATTTGAGGAATTAGTCTCTGTTCTGTTGCAGGAAGATCAGTCCAGGCAGAACAGGTCCATTATGCGTGTTGCAGATCAAGCTTTCCTGGATAGTCAGAAGGGCAAAGGAAAATGGAGCTCTTCTACTAGTAAGCAGAAATCTGCAAATGCTGCACAATCGAAGAACCAAGATAAAGATGAGAAGAAATCAGAAAAGCAGAAATTGTTCTGCAAGTACTGTAAAGGAAATGATCATATTATAAAGAACTGTCCAAAACTGGCTGCTAAAGAGGCAAAGAAGAAAGAGGCTGGAATGGTTGTTGCAGAGGCCTCTACACCAAAAACAGAGTCTGCAAATCTTGTGCAGGAAGAAGAATGGGCGTTTACTATTGTCTGTAGTTTTGACCCATCTTCTCATGATCAGTGCATGTCTGCAGTAGACTCAAATGTTTGGTACTTTGACAGTGGAGCGACCAAACATATTACCTCACAGCGCAGTTTCTTCTCTTCACTCGAGCCTGCCCCTACAGGGAATACTGTCACATGCACCAATAACTCCTCTTATCCTTTTATGGGAGTTGGTAAGATCATTCTAACTACTGCTGATGGTAGTTCTTTCACTTTGTCACATGCTTTATTTGTGCCAGGGATCAAAAAGAACCTGTTATCAGTTTTTGCATTAGCCAAGATTGGCTTGGTTGTGAAGTTCGTTGATGACATGTGTACAGTCCATGATCTCTCAAATGGCGATGTGATTATTGCTTCTGGCATTTTATGTCGTGGGCTGTATAAGCTCATAGACTATGAAAGATCTGTGAATGATTCGGCATGTGCAGTTCATGATTCTCAGGCTATGTCAGATGCAAAGCTTTGGCATGCACGCTTTGGTCATCTGAATTTTGCTAGTTTGTTACGCCTGCAGAAATCTGAAATGGTGTCCTCTTTGCCCAAACTTGAGGCACCTGGAAAACATGTTTGTGAAGGCTGTATTTTGGGCAAAATGCAGCGTTCTTCCTTTCCAAAAGATGGTTCAGTTTGGGCTACGCAAAAGTTGCAGCTTGTACATAGTGATGTCTGTGGTCCTATGCAGATACCCTATTTTGGAAATTACCTTTACTTCGTGACTTTCATTGATGATTTTTCCAGGCATGCATGGGTATATCCACTCAAAGCAAAGTCCGAAGTGTTCATGTGCTTCAAACAGTTTTTGGTTTTGGCTGAAAATCTGTCAGCATGTAAAATGGGCACCCTCCATTCTGATCGAGGGGCGGAATATATGTCTTCAGATTTTAATGCATTTCTGGCTGAACGTGGGATAAAACACCAGTGTACAGTGCCGTATACACCTCAACAGAATGGAGTTGCTGAACGAAAGAACAAGTCACTCATGGAGATGGCGAGGTGCATGGTCAAAAGTCAGGCTTTACCACATAGTTTCTGGCTTGAGGCTACCACATAGTTTCTGGCTTGAGGCTGTCATGTGTGCAGCATATGTACTGAGCAGGTGTCCCACTAAAGCGTTGCAGTCTATCACTCCATATGAGGCTTGGCATGACCGCAAGCCATCTGTTGCTCATCTGCGTGTTTTTGGTTGTTTGGCATATGCATTAGTGCCTGAACAACATCGCAGAAAATTGGATGATAAGGCAGTAAAATGTATTTTTGTTGGGTAAAGTTCTGAAAGTAAAGGCTATCGTCTGTATCATCCACAGACTAAACGCATTCTGGTTAGCCGTGATGTTGTCTTTGTGGAAGATGCTATTCAGCCATTGCTTTCATGTACTAAGGAGACATCTGTTAGCTCCAAAGACATGTATGATACTTTGATGCCTCTTTTTACAGGTGGACAGGCTAGTGCTGGTCCTAATGAGGAAACTTCTCAGCCTTTGCAGGTTTCATATGATGATGCAGATCATTCCATTTCTGATGCAGATTTACATGATGCACTTGTTGATGAGAGAGCTGATATTGAGTAGGCAAAAACTATGCCAAAATGGCTGGTGCAGACTTTGCGTGACAGCAAATTAGATGCACCTTTGTCATATCGTACTCGTTCAGGCTCTCATAGTGCCTCCTTTGCATCAGATTGTTATGCTATGGCTTCATCTAGTCTCTGTGATGAGAATGAGCCTGTTTCTTTTGAAGCACAAAATTCAGAAAATTGGATGGCTGCTATGCAATCTGAATATGATGCTATAATGAAGAATGGTACATGGTCTTTATGTGACTTGCCTCCTGGTAAGAAGGCCATTGGCACTAAGTGGGTATACAAGCTGAAGCGTAAACCTGATGGTACAGTTGACAGGTATAAGGCTAGGCTTGTTGCTAAGGGTTATGCACAGGAAAGAGGCATTGATTTTGATGAGACCTTTGCACCTACATGCCGTATGACTACTGTTCGGAGCATTTGTGCACTTGCAGCCCATCGTGGTTGGAATGTACATCAGTTGGACATTAAAACAGCATTTCTGAATGGTGACTTGCATGAAGAAGTGTATGTTTTTCAGCCCCGTGGCTTTGTGCAGAAAGGGCATGAAAACCAGGTTTGCACGTTAAAGAAGGCATTATATGGTTTAAAGCAAGCACCACGTGCTTGGTATGAGAAGATACATGCCTATCTGATTGCACATGGTTTTGAGAACAGTCCAACTGAAAGCACCTTATATGTTAAACGTGCTAATGATGTGCTTCTGATCATTGTTGTCTATGTTGATGACATGCTGCTCACTGGTCCTATTGAGACACATATTGCTGATTTTAAGGCTGATTTGCATGCCTCATTTGAGATGTCTGATTTGGGGCATTTGCATCACTATTTGGGCATTCAATTTATGCAAGTTGATGGTGGAATGGCTTTGTGTCAAACGAAATATATTGACACATTATTGCAGCGTTTTGGCTTTGAAGACTGTAAGCCTATTGCCACTCCTATGGAGACAGGTTTACGATTGAGTCTTCATGATGCTGGAGATGCATTTGATGTTGTACTCTATCAGCAGGCTGTTGGATGCTTGATTTACTTATGCATTACTCGGCAAGATATTCAGTTTGCTGTCTCACAGATGAGCAGGTTTATGCATTGCCCAAGAGTCACGCATTGGAAAGCGGTTAAGCGCATCTTTCGCTACTTGAGTGGTACTCGGCTACTTGGGTTGTTTTATCCCAAGGGGGGATCACTACCGCCAGATTTGCATGCTTTTTCTGACTCAGATTGGGCTGGTTGCTATGACACTCGTGTGTCCACCACTGGTTTTTGCTTCATGCTTGGTAGCTCATGTATATCTTGGTTGAGCAAGAGGCAACCTACTGTGGCCACTTCCAGTTGTGAGGCTGAGTATAGGGCAGCTTTCACAGCGACTGTTGAGTGTGTGTGGCTCAGACACATTATGGCTGATTTGGGTGTTGGCCAGTCTTCTGCCACCACCATTTTCACTGACAGTCAGAGCGCATTGGCAGTTACGAGGAACCCTGTGTTCCATGCTCGCACTAAGCACATTGAGATGCATTATCACTATGTCAGGGAGAGGTTCTCTGCTGGGGAGATCAGCTTGGCATATGTGCCCACGCAGGAGAACATTGCAGACCTTTTCATGAAGGCTCTGCCTAGGGAGAAGTTTGAAGCTTTCCGCAAAGCTTTGGGCTTACTTCCTTTTGTGGAGTGATTTCCAGATAGCTTGGCACTTCCTTATACATGAGTGCAAGCTCCTTGTTCACCGCATCACTCCCAAGGGGGATTTGTTGATATATTTAGGTAGTGATGTGTGTGAACACTCCGGGACCGCCGTGGCACTTTTTTCCCTCTTTAGGAGGTTTTTTTCCCCCGGCTTGTATATACGCCTATTGCCCTAATGGGCTACTTATCTTTGTACATTCTCTAGTAATACATTCAGTATTGTGTGTTTGTGCTCCAAGCTTCTTCTTCTTCCTTGTGTTGTTCGCGTGCTTCCGCAGACGTCTATCTCCAACATCTAGTACCCTATGTATTGGATTGTAACAAAAGAAATTGCTTATGTAAAGCAATTTGTGGCATTTTTTTGAGAAATTTCAAAAATTTCTGAAGCAAAATTTGGGGTTTTTGATCCTATTTGGTTCTAAAGGATGCGCTATAGCCTTATGTATGCACATTGAGGTCAAAAGAAGTCAAATTTGTTGATTTCAAGCACAGATTAGCTTGCTGGAATTTTTTGCAAATTTTTTCAAAAAATTTCAGATTTTGATTTTGTGCTCCATTTTGCTCCTTCAGGTGTTTGAAGCTATTGTGCACTATTTTTAGAGGTGGTACCCTGATTTTGGTGCGTTTTGCCCAAAATTTCAGCACACTAACCTTTTCATTGTGCAATTATGGAGTCATCTTCCTCTGATGTGAAGAATCTATTTGAGATTCGACGATTTGAGGGAATAGGTTTCGACTTGTGGAAGGAGAGAATGCAAGGTATTCTCTTTCTGAAGGATTGTGACAAGGCATTGGAGGCGGAAAAACCAAAGGACATATCACAAGATGCATGGCTTATCTTGAACAAGAAGGTTGTTAAATATATCAAGATGGCTCTGTCTGATGAAATCTTGGTAGATCTCAAAGGTTTGACCTCTGCTTCAGAAATATGGGCAAAGCTGAAAGCAACTTATGAACACACTATGCCTGTTAACCAAGTGCATTTGATGCGGAAGCTTGTTGGCATGCAGCTAGATGAGTCCAGGAGTGCAATTGAACACTTATCTCTCTTTACAAGTACTTTGTCACAGTTGCAGGACTCAGGTATGGCTCCTTTTGATGACAAGCTTAAAGCCATTTTCTTGCTTATGACATTGCCTGACTCTAGGGAGACATTGGTAGTCTCATTGTCCAATAACCCCAACCTGACCTTTGATGGTGTTAGGGGTTCTATACTTAATGAAGATATCATGAGAAAAGCAGGTGGTGAAGGTGGAAGCTAAGCCAACATGGTTAGAGGCAGAACAGATAAGAGGAGTAATAATGCACAAAGGAACAAGAATAAGTGCAGGGAAATGGGTAATAGCAGCAAGGGTAAAAGCAATGATGTGACATGTTATCAGTGTGGAAGGAAAGGCCACAAGAAACTTGATTGCCGCTATTACAAGGCACAACTTGAAAGAAAGAAGAATGTTGGAGATAAGAAGAAGGAAAAGAAAGAAGAAAGAAGACAAGACTGACGCACAGGACAGCCAAAAGGACAAGGAGAAGGCCAATGTGGCCTCTAATGTAGTCATAGAAGAGCTGTCAGATGTTGAGGATATTTTATGCACTACTTTATCAGTTGATGATACTTATGCATTTGATTCCTCTCTAAATGTTCATTCACAGGACATGTCGATCACCAAAAGTGATCTTATTGATGCTTTGCTTAACGTTAATGATGCATTGGCCCAGACATGGATTGTTGGCTCTGGTGCTTCTTTTCATGTGACTCCTATCAAGGAGTGTTTTTCTACTTTTACTGTAGGCAGCCATGGCCATGTATACCTTGGAAACAATCACGCATGTTCCATTGAGGGTATTGGCACAGTGCATTTCTCTACAAATGGCACTAATGAGCTGGTCTTGCATAATGTGCGTTATGTACCAGGGATCAAGAAAAGCTTGCTTTCTGTGGGTCAAATGGATATGCATGGTTATAGCATTCTGTTTGAGAGAAGATCATGGAAAATGACAAAGGGGTCAAGGCTGATTGTGAAAGGCACAAAGAAGGGAACTCTCTATTGCTTGCATGGAAAAGCCTTATCAGGGAAGTTTATTGTTTTGGCTGAAGTTCACTCCCATATGGAGTTGTGGCATAAGAGACTTGCCATATGAGCCAAAAGGGTCTCACTAGGCTTTGTAACTTAAAGAAACTTGATGCTAAAGGCATAAAGCTTGATTTTTGTAATGAATGTCAATATGGAAAGCAAGTGAAACGTTCCTTTTACTCTGGTGTGTCTCGTATGTCTTATGTACTTGATCTTGTTCATTCTGATGTATGTGGCATGCCTACCAAATCTATCGGGGATGCTTTGTATTTCATTTCTTTTGTTGATGATTTCTCTAGAAAAATTTAGGTTCAATTGCTTAAGTCTAAGGATGAAGCATTGCTACGTTTAAGCGTTTTCATGCATTTGTGACCACCCAAACAAGTAAAAGGCTGAAATGCCTACGTACAGATAATGGGGGTGCGTACACAAGTGCTGAATTTAAAAAATTTTGTGAAAATTTGGGCATTAAGAGGGAGCTTATTGTTCCATATAGCCCCTCTTCTAATGGTGTGGCTGAACGCTATAATAGGACACTTTGTGAGAGGGTGAGATGCATGTTGTCCACAGCTAATCTCCCTCATGGATTTTGGGGAGAGGCACTCAAAACTGAAGTACATATATGCAATAGATCCCCTCACATGTCTTTGAAAGGTGACATCCCTGAAGAGGTTTAGTCTGGCAAACCTGCTTCATTTGATCACTTACGTGTCTTTGGTTGCGAGGCTTTTGTGCATATAAGGCCTGAGCTGAGAAACAAACTTGATGGCCTCTTCATGGGATATGGTGAAGAAGGTGAGATGGGCTACAGAATTTGGATACCTCAGCTCAAGAAAGTTGTACGCAGCCGGGATGTTGTTTTTAATGAGGCGAGGCTACTTCAAAACAATTGTGCCTCAAGGGATGACCATAAAAAGGATCAGATTTCAGCATGACCAGCCACCTGTTAGGCCCAATTTTGACCCTCAGGATGCACCACAAAGGACTGAAATATTGATGATCCAGTGGTTTTTGAGCCAGAAGATAATGGACAACAAAATGAGGCTCTTGAAAGGCATATGCAGCCACCTATTCATGCTGAAAACAAGGCTAGAAATGATGTTCAGCAGCCCGTTAACAATGAAGAAGTTAATGTACCTCCTGATGTAGATCCATTGCTTGGTAATGTGGATCATTGGGTAAAAAGATCTATACGTCCTAGGAGGCCAGTGAATAGATATGATCCTTCTATACATTATATTATGTTATCAAATGAGGGTGAGCCTCTTACTTATAAAGAGGCGAAGCTATGTGAGCACAAGAAGAAGTGGGAGTTAGCCCTGCAGGAAGAGATAAAGGCCTTGCATGCAAATGATACTTGGGATTTGGTTGAGTTACCCAAAGGAAGGAAGGTCATTCCCAACAAGTGGGTGTACAAAATCAAAACTGTTGATGGCAAACCCAAGTATAAGGCAAGGCTGGTTGCTAAGGGATATGCCCAAAAAGAGGGCATTGATTTCCAAGAAGTGTTCTCTCCAGTGGTGAAAATGACCACTTTACGTGTGTTGTTTGCTCTCACAGCTGCCTTGGATTTGAAATTATTCCAAATGGATGTTAAAACAGCCGTTTTGCATGGTGATTTAGACAAAGAGTTGTACATGAAACAGCCCGAAGGATATGCCATTCCTGGAAAAGAGCATCTGGTATGCAAACTGAAAAGAAGCTTATATGGGCTGAAACAGGTCCCCAGACAATGGTATAAGAAGTTTGATGCATTTATGCTCAAACATGGGTTTAAAAGAAGCCATGCAGATCACTGTTTGTACACCAAAAGGGATGAAGATGGCAGCCCAATTATTCTTGTACTGTATGTAGATGATATGCTGCTGGCTGGAAAGAAAAAGAGCACTTTGAATGCTCTAAAACAGCAGCTGAACTCTGCATTCTCAATGAAAGACCTTGGGGAAGCTGAGCATATTCTTGGTATGCGTATAAAAAGGGATAGGCAGCAGCATACTTTGCAGGTATCCCAAGAAAAGTACATTGAAAAAGTGCTGGACAGATTTAATGTGGCTGATGCTAAGCCTCTTGGAGTGCCATTGCAGCCACATGTTAAGCTTTCCAAGGATGACTGTCCCAAAGATGATGATGCAGCCAATTACATGAAGAGTGTTCCATATGCATCAGATTGTGGTTCACTTATGTATGCTATGGTTGCTACTCGGCCAGACATTGCTCATGCAGTGGGAGTTGTTAGCAGGTTCATGGCTAATCCTGGTAGAGCTCATTGGGACACAGTCAAATCTATCTTGAGATATTTGAAAGGGACCAAAAGTACATGCTTATGTTATGGAAAGGGTCCATTGGAGTAAAAAGGATTTTGTGATTCAGACATGGCAGGTGATGTGGACACATGCAAGTCCCCAAGTGGCTATGTATAGTATATACATCCTTGCAGGTGGAGCT